>OZ012736.1:162037487-162479987 GCA_963859935.3 Lathyrus sativus | reverse complement strand
ACATGCAACTCATAGAGACCGACACACGACTCTATGCAGATGCAAATGCGGTACCGACTCAATCATCTCAAGTTCACTCAGGAACTTATCCAGAACCATTGCTCACACCCCACCTGGGCACACAACGTTCACCCATTGCTCACACCCCACCTGGGCACACAATGTGATTGCTCACACCCCACCTGGGCACACAATGTGATTGCTCACACCCCACATAGGCACATAATCCGATTGCTCACACCTCGCTTAGGCACACAATCCGATTGCTCACACCTCGCTTAGGCACATAATCAGTCAGCAGATTCTACGTGGAATCAATCAGCACAAGAATGTATATCATGATGCTTCACATGCAAAATGACTCCATACACTTCTTGAAATGCATACATATCTATAATGTTTCCATGCATTCTCATCTCATCTAATCTCATACAATCATCATACATCGCAATGTATATTACATGACATATTCATCATTCATCACAATTATCATGCATTTTTAATCAATCTAAACAATGCACATATTTGCCAAACGGCCACAATTCATAATCTAGGATTCACGCCATACGGCTACCCACAGCACATCACAAACCAGCATACAAGCTACTCATGCAAGAAGAGGTTGATCGCAACCGAAACCTCAAACCGATACAACATGAAACAAACAGGAAAAATCATCCTGCTGCATTCGCTACATGCTCGCCTAGCGAGCGTTTGCTACATGCTCGCCTAGCGATCTGCTAGCGAGCAAAAACAGAAGCTACAGACTTCATTCGCTACCTCGTTCGCCACGGCGAACCTCCAGCGAGCCATTCGCTACCCCCTTTGCTGCCAGCGTAGGAGATCAAAACCATTCTGTCCCAAGTCTGGGACCATTCGCTACGCACTCTCCTAGCGAGTGCTCGCGACCTGCTCGCCTAGCGAGCTGCTAGCGAGCGTCTGCGATCTGCACTTTTCCAAGCTGTTCAGAGCTCAAACACCCGATGAAATCGCCTAATAAATCCCAACTTGCTTCCAGTAGCCTTAGTCTAACATATATCGACTAATCTACATCATCTAATCATGATTCTAACCGTTAAACAATGATTTCTATCAATTAATCCAACTTCGACCTAGAAATTGAGAGTGTAGAAAACTACCAAACAAATTCAATCTAGCACATACATGATCATATACATTATTAAGATGATAAAAGTTCTCACCCTTACCTGATTAATCGCAAGCTAAGGTTGATCTTGATGATTTTAGGTTTTCCTCTTCTTTTCTCTTCTCTTTCCCTTGTCCTCTTTTCTTTCTCTTGTTTTTCTTTCTATGTTACTATCTTTCCCTTTTTCTCTCTTATCCCATATTCTATTTTCTTTCCTCTCCAATTCTTTCCACACACTTACCAATTAATTCTCACAAAATATCCACTTAACATCACTAATGCCCAAGATACCCTCCAACCTATTTTTACCCGAAACTCTCAAAATCGGAAAAAATAACACAATATGCAAACATAACATATTTTCACATAATTTCCACATCAAGAATAATAATCATCCAATTAAATCAAAAAGGACTCAATTAAAATGGGAATTCAGAGTCGGGGCGTTACAAAATGCCTCCCAAAATGATCTGGAATGGACCTTGAGCTTATATATGATGAGTTTGGATAGTTTCCAGGCCCAAAGCAAGCCCAATTTGAGATATCCAATTTTCAATTTTCCATCAAAGTTGCAAACATGGAATCCACGAATTTGCTCTGTCTCAGCCTCAAAAATGCTTCATATGTCTTGCTCATGACTCCTTGGATGTGAATGGCTCAGATTGAGTGCTTGAATTGATCTTATGGTCAAGATTGATTATGTTACTTCCATTCTAAGTAATACACACAATGTCCATGAATTAGGCCTCAAACCCCAAATGTAAAATTGCCAATCTCTTTAAAATGTCATTTCCAATCAGAAAATGCATAAACTTGTGAAGTTTTGAACCATTGTGATTTATTTTGGATTTTTTCTCTTTTAATCCTTTTAAAAATGCCTTTTGTCAAATTCCTTCCAACCAAATCTTGTTCTAAGCCAAACCAATACCTCATGGATACTTTAATGAAGTTAAAATCCTATTTTGAGAAAGTTTTGTGTTGGACAAAACTTCATTTGAGGTTCACAAGATGGTGAAATGACCCATAATCCAAAATGGCATGTAATCACACTTTCCCAAAATACCCCTAACTTGTAAACCTCATAACTTGAGTTCTACAAATCATATGAAAGACTTCTAGTACAATTTGGAAATCTAAGACCAAGACCTACAACTTTCATGTTGGCCAAAAGTTTAGGAGAAACATCCTTCTATGTCAAAAGTTCCTTGGAAGTTCGTGGACTTTCACAGATAAAATTCACATTCATCTGATGACCTGTAACTTGTCTGGATCATAATTTGAGTTCTATAAATCCAATCAAGGACTTCTAGTACTCAAGTTAAAGCTAAGAACATGCTCTACAAGTTCCAGGTGGGTCAAAAGTTGATATGAAACTTGTATCTTGAGATAAGCGGTCTTAAAGTCAGACACTAAATAGGGGATTTTACCCTGAGAACCCTACTTTAGCAACTCCTCACACTTTGAATTCTTCTTGAACTGATCTTGGAATAACACCTCATGTATCTCAAAACAACTTTCCATGATCACAAAGACTTAGAATTGAGTCTCAATCTCCTTTAATAGCATAATTGACTCAAGATTGACCAGATGAAAACCCTAATTGCAACACCTTCAACTGTGACTTTCCACACTTGGCATCAACACTTGAATGAACTCTACCATGACCCTCAAGGCCTCCAATGAGCTTCAATGACAATCTCCACCCCTAACCATGGGCTTATAATCCTCAGATGATCCTCAGATAGGCTCCTAGACAGAAGATGAACGACACTCACTTGCTTGCCTATCTTCAAGGACTTTGACTTGCTTCTGATGATGATAACCACTTGATGACTTGAATATAATCTCTTGATTATGCCTTGAACCTTTGATAACCTCAATTGGCTAAGCACACTTTTCCTGATCCCCTGTAAAATGCAATATGACTATGTAATGTGAATGCTAGAATAATGATATGCTAAAGCAATGAAACATAAACCAGGTAAGAAAAAGGTTAGGCAAATTTTGGGGTGCAACACAAAGTCCTTCGACCTTGTACTTGAATTTTGTTGGAATTGTTTCAGGCGAAGTAATTAGCACGCCTATGCCTGTTTCATCTTTGTGGCTAGAGGCATCGAAGTATAACTTCCAAGGTTCCAGTTCGACATAATTCAAAGTGCTTTCATTTATGGAGTGGTTGGCTATAAAGTCTGCTACCACTTATCCTTTGACTGCCTTTAAAGGCTTATATGTTAAAGAATACTTAGTCAATGCTAGTGCCCACATACCAACTCGACTATGTAAGATAGGTTTAGACAACATATGTTTAATAACATCAAAATGAGACGGAACATAAACATCAACTGGTTTTATATATTGCTTTAATTTTGTACAAGAGAAGTACAAGCATAAGCATAATTTTTCTATCATGTTATACCTAGTTTCTGCATCATTCAAAACTCTACTGAGGTAGTAGATAGCCCTTTCAACACCATCCTCATCCTCTTGAGCCAACATGCTCCCTAAGGTTTTGTTTGACGCAGCTATGTACAACCTCATACTCCTATTCCTACAAGGTGGTGAGAGAATTGGAGGATGACTCAAGTATTCCTTGATCTTGTCGAAGGCTTCCTGCTGATCTTGCCCCCACTCGAACCCTTCTTTGTTGAATCGAATTAATGGTGAAAAGGCCTGCGTTTTTTCGCTTAAGTTTGATATTAACCTTCACAAGAAATTAATCTTGCCCAGCAGTGATTGCAGCTCCTTTTTAGTTGATGGCGCTTTTGCTTCCATAATGGCTTTGGTTTTATTTTGGTAGATCTCAATCCCCTTTTTGTGGACCACAAAGCCTAGAAAATCCCTTGCCTACAGACAAAACGCACATTTAAGTGGATTCATTTTAAAACCATATTTTCTCATCCTTTCGAAGGATTGTCGAAGATGGCCCAAGTGGCTCTTCCCTGAAACAGACTTAACCATAATATCATCAATATATATTTATATGAAAGTCTTTATACAATCATGAAAGCTTGAGTTCATTGCTCGTTGATATGTTTCCCCAACAATTTTGAGGCCAAAATGCATCACTACCCACTGGTAGGTGCCTAAGGCTCCAGGACATCGAAAAGTTGTTTTGGGGACATCATCTTCAGCAATGAATATTTGGTTATAACCAGAGTACCCATCTAACATACTAATATACTCATGTCCTGCGGCAGAATCGACTAACATTTCTGCCACGGGAATAAAATACTCATCCTTTGGAGTTGCAGAATTTAGATCTCTAAAGTCTATGCAAACTCTTAAAGAACCATTATTTTTAATGACAAGTACAATGTTATCCAACCACTTGACATACCTGGCAGTGTAGATGAACTTGCATCGAAGGAGTCTTTCAACTTCCTCCTTGTTGCAGTGAGAATAGGATATCAAATTTTTGATTAATTTGAATCACAATCTTGGATTCACAACCAGTCTTTGATTTATCCGAAGGAAAGGTTAAAGAAAGGAAAAACCTATTTTGCATCATAAACACAATGCGGAGAGAGATCTAGGGCTCGGGGGTTGGTTTAAAATATGCTATTGCTAATGGTTATCTGCTTAAAGGTAATGCTAAGGGTTAAAGGGTAAAGAGAAGGACCTAAGGGGTTAGTCCTAAGTATACTCGCCAAGATTCGCATCTTGTGCCTACGTATCCGAGGTAGGGGATGGAATCAGAGTAATCGTAGTTCACTTCACAGAGGGAGGAAGAAGAACTTCTTGACTGTGGTCAAGGTTCTAGGGGGATGTAAACTTTCATAGGGAAGCGCTTACTTGGAGTGCGGCGAATCCGATTTCTACGTTGTAAGGTTGAATTGAAAGGGTGTAGTAAGTATTCCACGGCGGGAAACTTACATGGAGTGCGGCGACTCCTGATCCTAAGGCTAGGATGGGCGAGGATAAATTCCTTGACATGGCAGTCAAATTGTATAACCTTTCCTTCGGAGGGGAAATAAACGGTAAAGCAGAAATGATAATATAAGTGATGATAATGGATAATGATAGTGATATATGAGTAGCATGAGATATTGAAATGAATAATGCGTACAGTAAACAAATGATAGAGGTTGAATTGGATTTGAATGGTTAAGTGAAATAAGTGGTGAAGTGGTTTTTAGTTAAGAAGATAGAAATGTAATTTTTTTTTGTTTTAACTTGGAAATTAGGCGTTTAATGGTTTTTGATGATTTTTGAGAATATATGTAATTGAAAAAGGTTAGAAATTTAGATAAGAATTAAGTTAAACATGTGTTAGGCTAAATTATCCCAAATGAAATAAAAGAGTTTTAATTATTTTTCTTATAAAAAAGGGTTAAGAATGAAATAAAAAAGTCCAAGTTATAAAAATGTTTTTTTGGATTTTAAATAAATATATCATTGGTTTTAATTTGTTATGAAAAATAAATAAATTTAAACTAATCTAAAAAAAATGTTATTACATCAAAGTTTAAAAAACTACATAAGCTGACGATGATTTTAATGTTATTATAAAAAGGAAATAGATTAATATTAACTCTAAAATTAAATATTTTTATTATTTTTAGTTATAAATTATTTTTTACATTTTTTATATTAAATTATTTTTCAAGATTTTTAATTTAAAAAAAAAGGGTTAGTAAGTTAGTTTGTTAGTTATATTATTATTTATTTATTACATATTACAAAATAAAACTAAAAGGTTGGAAATAAATAAATAAATAAGGTGTGGGTCGGGTTGAAGTGAATGGGGCCGGATCAATGGAAGGCAAACCAGATGGGTCATTTGACCTGAGGTGGAAAAGAATCACGGTTGACATGATTGTAAACCCTAGCCCCCAACTGAAATTCACTCTTCTTCTTTCGCGACTGCCCCCCCCCCCTCTCTCTCTCTCTCTCTCTCTCTCTCTCTCAACTTCTCTTCCTTCTCTCAAACGCTCTCTTCTTCTCCCTTGTGCATGCGAGATTTTCCTTCTTTTTCTGATGAATCCCTAAAAAAAAACAACTACCAAAACTGTTAAGGGTGGCTTACAGTTTTCAATTTGTGCTTTGTTGATTCTTTGATGGCTTTGATGGTTTATGGTGGTGGAGGATCGTTTTTGGTTTACGGCCAATGATGGTTTTTGAGGCTAACGGGTTTGAGATATGAGTTTTTCGTGAGGCTTGATGATGGTGACGAACTCTTGGAGTTGATGATGTACGGATCTGTGGTTTTGTTGTTCTTGCTGGGAATGATGTTTTTTGTGTTCTTCAGGATTTTTTGTTTTTGGGCAATGATGATAAACTGAGCCCTTGTGGTTTTTTTAATGATTTTCATATGAGTTTTTCGTTGAGAAATCTATGATTTTTCCGGGCTCCCTTTGAACTTTGTTTTTCATCTCTTCTTATATAATTTCGCTTCTCTCAAACAGATTTGGAGTGTTTGAAGGATTAAAAAACATACCTTTTTGAGATGAACATGTTTTAACATGTTGGAGTTCTTCCATTTTCGGTTTCTCTTTTAATTCTGCTTGTTGTTGTGTTCACGATTTTTATTATTGATGTTGGTGATCTTTTCACGGATTTGGACCGTTTTCGGATTTGCAATGATGGTGATAGATTTTGTCCGAATTTTGGAATTGGCTATTTGATATTTCTTGATGGCTATGAATGTTCCTCTTCCTTTCCATTTTCAGTTTTATGATTATGGTGCTGAATCCAAATTTGATTTTTGGATATGTGATATTTTTGATGATGGGATTTTCAGATTTTCTAGTGGGCTGCCTGATTTGTTTGATTATTCGAATTTGATCCAGACTTGCCTTTAATGTTGGATGGGTTTTCGTTTTTGTGACCTGGCCCATTAGATGATGATTTTCGAATTTTCTGGATTTGGATTTTTGGATATTCTCCTTTAGGCCATGTTTGAACAAAGTCATTTTTTTCCAAAAAAACTCTTTTTTCTTTTTGGAACAGAACATGATACTGTCTGATTTGGGCCTGAGGCTTGTTAGATAGAAACTGGGGGGTTTGGTAGCAAAATTTGTTGCACCTCCCGGACCCGATGATGAAAATGCTCTGAGGGTCCGAAATAAAATTAAAAATCACTTTTTGAAATATCCAACTTCGAACTATTTTTCGATATTTTTGCAGGTTTTGGACGGTTTGGAAACTCAACGAACTCGGAAGCTTGAAGACGTAGAAATAGGATCTAGAATTTTTAGGACTTTTGACTTGTAATTCCACAAAAATATGTAACTTCTGATTCTTGTAATGGAATGTGGACTTGAAAATGATGTATGTAACGCCCCGATTCTGAATTTCCCATTTTTGTTGAGTCTTTTAATTTATTTTGATTGATTATTCTTTTTAATTGTGGAATTTGAATACTAATGTGTTATGTGTGCGTGTTATGTTATTTTATTATTCGGAGAGTTTTGCGAATTAATTAGAGGGTGTTTTAGATAATCTTTAATTAGTAGATATTTGAGAGAAATAGAATAGAAAGAGTATAAGTGGAAATAGAGAGAAAAGAAAAGAGATAGAAAGAAATAGAAAGGAAAGAACAGGAGAAAACCTAGAATCATCAAGAATCAAACTTCTAAGCTTCGATTAATCGGGTAAGGGTGTGAAACTTTATTATTCTTTTGATGTGTATGATTATGTATGTTTCTGTTGGTTTGCTTTTGGATTGGGGAGAGTTTTTGCTCATTTTCCATTTTTAGGTTGAATTTGATTTAATCGATAGAAACCGAGTTTTAACGGTTAAAAATGAGAATAAGTGGTAAAGTTTAGTCGGGGAACGTTGGGCTAAGGCTACTAGAACGAGTTGGTATTGAATCGGGTAGATTCTGAGGAGTTTCAGAATGTTGGACAGTGAGGATTTCTGAGTTCGTAGACCCTCGCTAGCAAGTTCGCTAGGCGAGCAGGTCACGAGCATTCGCTGTGGCGAGCCAGTAGCGAATGGTCCCAGACTTCGAAAGAATGGTTTTGGTGTTCTTCGCTGGTAGCGAAGGGGGGGTCGCGAGCATTCGCTAGGCCTTCGCTGAACAAGTGTGGTAGCGAATCAAGTTAGTGGCTTGTATTTGCCTTCGCGAGCTTATTCGTTAGGAGAACAGGTAGCGAACACTCGCTAGGAGCTCGCTAGGCGACCAGGGTAGCGAGCGTGTCAGCATGTGGTTTCTTGTGTTTGCACTCCAATGTCGATTCTTCGATTCAAGTATGATTAATCCTTTCTTATTATGCATAGTTGTGTGTTGTGATATGAAATGCTGTGGGTAGCCGTATGGCGTGAATCCTAGATTCTGAATCGTGAAGTGTGAAATGCGGCCGTTTGGCAATTTTGTGCATTTGTTTGAATTGAATAAAATGCATGACAGGATTGATGTGAATGTGTATAATTGTATGTATTCGTATAATGTGAAGAATGCATGAGTATGTTCGTGAACGTGTATGCATTTCAAGAGTGTATGGAGTCGTTCTGCATGTGAAGCATCATGATTGCATTCTTGTGTGTCTGATCCTGCGAAGGATCTGCAGAAACGATCGTGTGCCCTTGTGGGGTGTGAGCGATAGTTTATATTTGATTTCGTGGAGAGTCTGCAGAACGATTGTGTGCCCTTGTGGGGTGTGAGCAATCGGATTATGTGCCCGTATGGGGTGTGAGCAATCGGATTATATGCCCGTGTGGGGTGTGAGCAATCCTGAAATATCGTGTGCCCATGTGGTGTGTGAGCGATGGGTGAACATCGTAGGCCCGACGGGGAGTTACTTCGGTAACAAGCGATGGTTCCATTTGGTTCTTCAATTGAACCTGCTGAATGAGTCGGTACCGAATTTGCATCTGCATAGAGTCGTGAGTCGGTCTCTATGAGTGCATTATCTTCATATGATGTATTGGTGTAATGAACATAATTGCGTATGTTTATGTGAAGTTTGAACTAAACATAATTGTATATGCTTAGTGGTGAATGTTTGCATGGTGGATATGCTTGGTGAATTATATATGTGTTGCGATGTATATATGATTGAATTGTGATATATTGCGGCGAGAAATGCGTTATGTGTATTCTATGTTGGTGTATATAGATATATATATTATATGCATGGTTTGTTATGATAATGTTTCTCACCCTTCTGCTGTTTTATGATGCTCTATGAGGCATTGCAGAGTAGGTTGCTGGAGGTCTTTAGTGAAGCGCGGCTTTGTTCTTTTGGTCGGTTGGCTCTGATATGTAGCACGGGGTAGTTAGGAATTCTTTTGGTTCTTTTGTGATACATCCGTGTATGTATCTGCTGGGAATGTTTTGTAAACATGACTTATGACTAGAATTAAAATGTTGTTGTATACAATGTTTATATGAACGAAGTGATTCAATGTTTAGATGTTTCCGCTTTTATTCTAAATGTTGATATGTGGGTTTTAAGGACTAAGTTCCTTTGTGATGATTTACCCTTTGTTGCATATCTTTTTGAGCAGGTATTGTATATGTTTTGAATTTCCTGGATAATGTTACGTGCCTCTTTTATACCATGTGTTAATTTATACTCCGATGAAATTTTATTAAGTGTCTAAATGATTTAATTATTTATTTTGGGGTATAGAAAGGGGGAGTTACATTAAGTGGTATCAGAGCCAGTGTTGAGTCAGTTGTGTTTGTCTTGTTGTTGTGTTGGTTGAACAGTTGTTTAACCTTGTTGTTATTTTTGGGAATAATCAGAATATGGCTGGTCGTAATGATAATGCTATGGCTGCGGCGTTGGAGGCTATGGCTAGGGCGGTGCATGGTGCACCGAATACAAACGCTAATGATGAGTTTAGAAAGAATTAGCCGCCAGTGTTCATGGGGAGGTTTGATCCGGACGGTGCTCAGATCTGGTTGAAGGAGGATGAGAGAATCTTTAGAGTTAAGGGATGTGCTGAAGGAAATAAGGTGAGACTTGGAACTCACATGTTGAGAGAAGAGGCCGACGACTGGTGGGTCGGTATGAGACAAGTTCTTGAAGTAGATGACGAAGAAATAACCTGGGATTTATTTCGCACCGGATTCTTGAGAAAGTATTATCCTGAGAGTGTAAAGGGGAAAAAGGAAATGGAATTTCTTGAGCTGAAACAAGGCAATATGTCTGTGGTGGACTACACAGCTAAGTTTGTGGAATTAGTTCAGTTTCATCTATATTATGCGGCGGTTACGGCGGATTTCTCTAAGTGCATTAAGTATGAGAATGGCTTGCGTCCTGAGATAAAGAAAGCAGTGGGATACAAAAGAATACGAAGATTTTCGGACTTGACCGAATGTTGTAGGATTTTTGAAGAGGACAGTAGGGCAAGTATAAGAGTTTGAGTGAGAAGAAAGGAAAGCAACAAGTAAGGAGTGGGTCTTATGTGACGCCTGTTGATAAGGGCAAGTATAAGGGAAACTTTGATAGGAGACTAGGAGGAGGAAGTTCTGGTGCGGTCAAATGTTACAAGTGTGGCATGATGGGCCACAAATCTTTTGAATGTGGGAAGTCTGTGGAGAAGTGTGCTAATTGTGGAAGTCTTGGACATGCCACTTCTGGTTGTAGAAGGAATGTGGTAAAGTGTTTTAATTGTGGGGAAGTTGGTCATATTAGCACCAAGTGTACCAAACCAAAGCAAGCTCAGTCGGATGGAAAAGTATTTGCATTAGCAGGTTCAGACACTACTAATGCGGATCGCTTGATTAAAGGTACATGCTTTATTAATAATATGCCTTTAGTTGCTATTATTGATACTGGAGAGACTCATTCGTTCATTTCTCTTGAGTGTGCTAAGAGTTTGGGTTTGTGCATGGTTTCTTTGAATGGAGACATGGTTATTGAGACTCCCGCTTTGGGGTCGGTAACTATTTCTTTGGTGTGTGTAAGTTGCTATTTGACCATGTATGGTAAAGACTTCATTATGGATTTGGTGTGTTTGCCGTTGGAAGGTTTGGACGTGATCTTGGGTATGAGTTGGTTGCAATTTAATAGAGTTCATTTAGATTGCTATCACAAGTTAGTAAGGTTTCCTTCTTTGGAAGATGATGAAGGTGAGAGTTTCCTATCCATTAAAGAGTTGAAGAAGCTTTTAGCGGACGAAGCTCAGTTGTTCGGCTTGTTTGCATCGTTGTCTGTGGAGAGCGAAGTTGAGCTTGATGTGTTTCCAGTGGTGTGTGACTTTCCAGAAGTATTTCCGGAGGAGATTACGGATGTACCGCCAAAAAGAGAAGTTGAGTTTTCTATTGATCTAGTTCTCGGTACTAGACCGATTTCGATGGCACCGTATCGTATGTCAGCATCAGAGTTGGTAGAACTGAAGGAGCAGTTGAATGATTTGTTGGATAAGAGATTTGTAAGACCAAGTGTTTCTCCTTGGGGTGCACCGGTATTGTTAGTAAAGAAAAAGGATGGAAGTATGCGGCTATGCATTGATTATAAGCAGTTGAATAAGGTGACAATTAAGAGTAAGTATCCGCTTCCAAGAATCGATGATTTGATGGACCAATTGGTTGAAGCGCGTGTTTTTAGCAAGATTAATTTGAGATCGGGTTATCACCAGATTCGAGTTAAGGAGGAGGATATTCCAAAGACGGCTTTTAGGACACGGTATGGTCATTACGAATATTCTGTGATGCCATTCGAAGTTTCTAATGCGCCAGGTGTGTTTATGGAATGCATGAATTGTATTTTTCATGAGCAGTTGGATCATTTTGTGGTTGTGTTCATCGACGACATTTTGATTTACTCTAAGTCTCAAGAGGAGCATGAAGAACATTTGAGGATTATGTTACAGATTTTGAAAGAGAAGAAATTGTATGCTAAGTTGTCAAAGTGTGAATTTTGGTTGTCGGAAGTGAGTTTTCTCGGACATATTATTTCCGGTAGTGGTATTAGTGTTGATCCATCCAAGATTGATATGGTAATGCAATGGGAGACTCCTAAATCAGTTACGGAAATTCGAAGCTTTTTAGGCTTGGCAGGCTATTATCGGAGGATTATTGAAGGATTTTTGATGTTGGCACTTCCGTTAACGCAATTGACTTGTAAAGGAAAGACTTTCATTTGGGATGCTGGTTGTGAGGAGAGTTTCATTGAGTTAAAGAGAAGATTGACAACAGCGCCAATCTTGATTTTGCCGAGTCCTACGGAACCTTTTGTGGCTTATTGCGATGCTTCCTTATCAGGTTTGGGTGGTGTGTTGATGCAAGAGGGAAAAGTTATGGCTTATGCTTCGAGGCAGTTGAGAGTGCATGAAAAGAATTACCCTACGCATGATTTGGAATTAGCGGCCGTGGTGTTTGTTTTGAAAATTTGGAGGCATTATCTTTATGGTGTAAGATTTGAAGTTTTTAGTGATCACAAGAGTTTGAGGTATTTACTTGATCAAAAGGAATTGAATATGAGGCAAAAGAGGTGGTTAGAGCTTTTGAAAGACTACGATTTTGGTTTGAATTATCATCCGGGTAAGGCATATATGGTGGCCAATGCCTTAAGTCGGAAGTCGTTGCACATGTCTACATTGATGATGAAAGAATGGGAACTTTTGGAGAACTTTAGGGATTTGAGTTTGGTTTGTGAAATAACGCCGAGAAGTGTGAGACTTGGTATGCTTCGTATTACGAATGATTTTCTTGCTACTGTATGTGAGAGGCAAAAGTTGGACTTGAAGTTTGTTGACTTGATGACGAGTGAAAATGAGGATTTCAAGGTTGACGATTTTGGATTTTTAAGATTTCTTGGTCGTATTTTATTCCCGATGATGCGGAGTTAAAAAGGATGATATTGGAGGAAGGACACCGAAGTAACTTAAGTATTCATCCGGGAGCGAATAAGATGTATCAAGATTTGAAGAAAATCTTTTGGTGTTCCGGATTAAAGAGAGATGTAGCTTAGTTTGTGTATGCGTGTTTGACTTGTCAGAAGTCTAAAGTAGAACATCAGAAGCCTAGTGGATTGATGCAACCTTCGGATATTCCAGAGTGGAAATGGGATAGTATATCGATGGATTTTATTACGGGATTACCGAATACACAAAGAGGTCATAACGCTATTTGGGTGATTGTTGATATGCTTACTAAATCTGCTCATTTCATTCCGATTGATATTAGTTATCCTTTGGAGAAGTTAGCCGAGATTTATGTTCGTGTGGTTGTGAAGTTGCATGGAGTTCCTAAGAGTATTGTATCAGACAGAGATCCTAGATTTACTTCAAGGTTTTGGGAGAGTTTGCAAAAGGCTTTGGGTTCTAAGGTGAGATTGAGTTCAACTTATCATCCGCAAACAGATGGTCAAACCGAGAGAACGATTCAGTCAATGAAGGATTTATTGCGTGCTTGTGTACTAGAGCAAGGTGGTGCTTGGGATAGTTATTTAGCGTTGATTGAGTTCACCTACAATAACAGTTTTCACTCAAGTATTAGTATGGCGCCATTTGAGGCTTTGTATGGTCGAAGGTGTCGAACACCTTTGTGTTGGCATGAAACGGGTGAGAAGTCGGTTGTTGGGCCGAAGATGGTACATCAAACGACGGAGAAGGTGAAGTTTATTCGGAAAAAGATGAAAGCTTCTCAGAGTAGGCAGAAGAGTTATCATGACAAGAGAAGGAAAGATCTTGAGTTTCAAGAGGGCGACCATGTGTTTTTGAGAGTTACACCGGTTACGGGTGTGGGTCGTGCCTTGAAATTGAAGAAGTTGACTTCTCATTTTATTGGTCTGTATCAGATTATTGAACGAGTGGGTGTTGTGGCATATCGTGTGGTATTGCCTCTGAATCTTTCGAATTTCATGATGTGTTCCATGTTTCGCAACTTCGGAAGTATGTTCCGGATCCGTCACATGTGATTCCTATGGATGAGGTTGAAGTAAGAGTTAATCTAACGATTGAAGTTTTACCGATTAGGATTTTGGATCGTGAGATTAAGAAGCTAAGGGGCAAGGATATTGCGCTTGTTAAAGTAGCATGGGAAGGTGCTGCGGAAGGCAACATGACTTGGGAATTGGAGAGTAAGATGCGGAAGTTGCATCTGGAATTGTTTGGATCAGGTAATATTTTCGAGGACGAAAATTTCTGAAGTGGGGGAGAGTTGTGACGCCCCGATTCTGAATTTCCCACTTTTGTTGAGTCTTTTAATTTATTTTGATTGATTATTCTTTTTAATTGTGGAATTTGAATACTAATGTGTTATGTGTGCGTGTTATGTTATTTTATTATTCGGAGAGTTTTGGGAATTAATTAGAGGGTGTTTTAGATAATCCTTAATTAGTAGATATTTGAGAGAAATAGAATATAAAGAGTATAAGTGGAAATAGAGAGGAAATAAAAGAGATAGAAAGAAATAGGAAGGAAAGAAGAGGAAAGAGGAGGAAGAGGAGAAAACCTAGAATCAAACTTCTAAGCTTCGATTAATCGGGTAAGGGTGTGAAACTTTATTATTCTTTCGATGTGTATGATTATGTATGTTTCTGTTGGTTTGCTTTTGGATTGGGGAGAGTTTTTGCTCATTTTCCATTTTTAGGTTGAATTTGATTTAATCGATAGAAACCAAGTTTTAACGGTTAAAAATGAGAATAAGTGGTAAAGTTTAGTCGGGGAATGTTGGGCTAAGGCTACTAGAACGAGTTGGTATTGAATCGGGTAGATTCTGAGGAGTTTCGGAGTGTTGGACAATGAGGATTTCTGAGTTCGCAGACCCTCGCTAGCTAGTTTACTAGGTGAGCAGGTCGCGAGCATTCGCTGGGCATTCGCTGTGGCGAGCCAGTAGCGAATGGTCCCAGACTTGGACATAATGGTTTTGGTGTTCTTCGCTGGTAGCGAAGGGGGGGTCGCGAGCATTCGCTAGGCCTTCGCTGAGCGAGTATGGTAGCGAATCAAGTCAGTCGCTTCTGTTTTCCTTCGCGAGCTTGTTCACTAGGCGAACAGGTAGCGAACACTCGCTAGGAGCTCGCTAGGCAAGCAAGGTAGCGAGCGTGTCAGCATGTTATTTCTTGTGTTTGCACTCCAATGTCAATAATTCGATTCAAGTATGAATAATCCTTTCTTATTATGCATAGTTGTGTGTTGTGATATGAAATGTTGTGGGTAGCCGTATGGGGTGAATTCTAGATTGTGAATCGTGAAGTGTGAAATGTGGCCGTTTGGCAATTTTGTGCATTTGCTTGAATTGAATAAAATGCATGACGAGATTGATGTGAATGTGCATAATTGTATGTATTCGTATGATGTGAAGAATGCATGAGTATGTTCGTGAACGTGTATGCATTTCAAGAGTGTATGGAGTTGTTTTGCATGTGAAGCATCATGATTGCATTCTTGTATGTCTGATCCCATGTAGGATCTGCTGAAACGATCGTGTGCCCTTGTGGGGGTGTGAGCGATAGTTTATATTTGATTCCGTGGAAAATATGCAGAAACAATCGTGTGCCCTTGTGGGGTGTGAGCGATAGTTTATATTTGACTCCATGGAGAATCTGCAGAACGATTGTGTGCCCTTGTGGGGTGTGAGCTGTGACACCCCCTTCTATACCCCCCAAATAAAACAATAATATAAATAGGCACATATAAATTTTATCAGAGTATGATTTAAGATACGGTATGAAATAAGTATGTCACATTATTACCAATAAAAAAACACATCACCTACTCTATAAAAATATGCAACAGTGGAATATTTTTCAAAGTAGAGGAACTTAGTCCTTAAACCCACGTCTCAATGTTTAAAATTAAAGCGGAAGAATAAAACAATTGAATTACTTCAAAACATTTGATCACATAAATACATGTTATCCAGTTGTTCATCAATCATTCATGTTACAAAACATCATCAACTGATACATCACATATGTATCACAAAAGAATGTTATACAAGCCTAACTACCCGGTGTTACATAATCAGAGCAGTCCGACTCAAAAGAATAAAGCTATACTTCACAAAAGAAACCTCCAGCAACCTAATCTGCAATGCCTCATAGAGCATTATAAAACAGCAGAAGGGTGAGAAATATTACCATAATAATCAATGCATATAATTATATATACATATACGAAATTAAAGAATACAAGCATTTCACATTTCTCTCCACAAATCGTTCATAGCTCATCATACATTTCCTGACATGTATAAACACATATGAATAATAATATAACACATTTCATCATGCACCAATCCATCATTCACAACTCACCAATTTACCAATTCACACACAAGCATAATTCATATAACAATGACATTAATGCTATGTGACTCAATCACGACTCAATGCAACTCAATGCTATGTGGTACCAACACTTGTTATCATTTTTCAGTTTTTACATTTAAACCGGGTCCACCCTTCTAGACCGATAACAACAAAGCCCGTCCCCTAGGCTTCAAACCCACCCTTCTAGGTTTGGGACAAGCCACTAGTCTCCACGAAACTAGCAAACATTGCCTCTTGACTAAATGATGCATATGCAATCAACCAACAAAAATGCACTTAAGACCGTTCCCGCATCTTAATCCCATGCATTCAAATAATTCAACCCTTCAAGAATTACAACATGATTGCACACACAACATATTCATAACAATTCAAGGCATTCACATTCAATACCACCATCACATTCATCAAAACAATGCACACATATCCATGATATGTTCCCATGCATTACATACATTAGCATACAACAATATGCACTCACATACTTATTAGACAATACACACATATTCACTAATATATTCTCATGTATTCCTAATCAATTCAAACAATACACATATCACAATCTAGGATTCACGTCCAAAGGCTACCCACAGCTCATCACAATAGTACACAAACTACTCATATCACATAGGGTTAACATAATTGAACCAAGCAATTAACCATTGGATGGATAAAACAGAAAAGAAACAATGTTGTCCTGCTCGCCACCCTTCACCTGGCGAAGCCATTGGCGAATGCTCGCTGGGACCTTCGCCTGGCGAACTCGATAGCGAACAAAGTCAGTAGCTACTGACTTGTTTCGCTACCTTTCGATGATGTACTCGCCTGGCGAACCTTCACCATTCACCTTCACCTGGAGAACTTTCCAGCGAAGACCACTGGGAGTTTTTTTGAATTATTCGCCAGCTATTCGCTGGGCTTCACCCAGCGAAGCTTCGCCTTCACTCGCCTGGCGAGAGCCAGCGAACCTGCGATATCAGAACCCTCATTCTGTCCCAAAATTTCTACCCTCCAAAAAAATCGACCGATTCTCACCAAACCAGTTCCAGTAATGTTAACCCCACATCCCCCGACTATTCTACGACATTATTTCCAGTTTCTAAACGATTAAACTACAATTCTACCGATTAAATCCATTTTGCCCTAACTTGAAAAATGGTGAAATCTCACAACAAAACCCAACCCACACATACATAACCACATACATTGACTAGATAATAATGTTTCTCACCCTTACCTTGATTTAATCGAAGCTTGAAGTTGATTCTTGACGATTTCTCCAAGTTTCCCTCTTCTCTTCTCTTTTCTCCTCTTTCTCTATTCTTTCTCTTCTATTTTCTTTCTATCCAATTCTTTCCACTTATCCCTTATATACTTCTATTATTTCCTTTCCTTCCCATTTCTCTCTTCAATTATCTACCAAATAAATCCAATTAATCCAAATCATTAAGATTAATTCCAATAAATCAATTAATTAACATAATTAATTAATTAATGAAATTTGGGTTGTTACAACCCTCCCCCACTTTAGGAATTTTCGTCCTCGAAAATGTTACCTAGTTCAAACAGTTATGGATAAGACTCCCTCATTTGGTTCTCCAGTTCCCAAGTCACATTTCCACCTGCCGGTCCTCCCCAAGCGACCTTCACCAAAGAAATATCTTTGCCTCGAAGTTGCTTCAACTTCCGATCCTCTATCCGCATAGGTGATGCCTCCACAGTGAGCTTATCTTTCACCTGCACATCATCTGCTTGAACTACATGAGATGGATCCGCAATGTATTTCCTCAACTGAGATACATGGAACACATCATGGAGGTTAGCAAGCGATGGCGGTAAAGCCACACAATAGGCCACTTCTCCTATCCTCTGCAAAATCTGATAAAGACCAATGAAACGCGGCGTCAACTTACGTGACTTCAATGCCCTACCAACACCGGTCATTGGAGTAACCCGAAGAAACACATGATCTCCCTCTTGAAATTCAAGTGCCTTCCTCCTCTTGTCATGATAACTCTTCTGACGACTTTGAGAAATCCTCATCTTTTCTTGAATCATTTTAATCTTGTCCGTAGTCTGTTGAACTATCTTGGGTCCAACTACAGAACTCTCTCCGGACTCCTACCAACACAGTGGCGTCCTACACCGCCTACCATACAATGCTTCAAACGGTGCCATACCAATGCTCGAATGAAAACTGTTGTTGTAAGTAAATTCAATCAAAGGCAAGTAGCTATCCCAAGCTCCACCTTTCTCCAATACATAAGCTCTCAAAAGATCCTCAAGTGATTGAATAGTTCTCTCAGTCTGACCATCTATCTGAGGATGATAAGCTGAACTCAAACGCAACTTCATACCCAAAGAACTTTGCAAGCTCTCTAAAAATCTCGAAGTAAACGTCGGATCCCTATCCGACACAATACTAGACGAAATACCATGCAAACTGACAATCCTCTCGATGTATAGCTTGACCAATCTCTCCAATGTATAATCCATTCACATAGGAATCAAGTGAGCAGATTTAGTCAATCTATCTACAATAACCCAAATAGCTTCAAAATTACCCGGCGTCCTAGGTAATCCAGACACAAAGTCCATAGAAATGCTATCCCATTTCCACTCAGGAATAAACAACGGTTGCATCAAACCCAACCGTTTCTGATGCTCAATCTTCGACTTCTGGCAAGTCAAACAAGAATACACAAATTCGGCAATATCCTTCTTCATACGAGGCCACCAAAATATTTTCCTCAAATCTTGATACATCTTAGTAGCACCCGGATGAATACTCAATCCGCTACGATGTCCTTCCTCAAGAATACTCTTTTTCAGTTTAACAAGATCCGGGACACAAACCCTATCCCGACACCTCATAATACCATTTTCATCAATCCGAAAATCACCACCTTGGCCTTGGTTGATCAAAGTCAACTGATCAACTAAACTCAAATCGGATTTCTGTCCGTCTCAAATTTCGTCCAGAATACCACTCGTAAGCTTCAATATTCCAAGCTTAACCCCATAAGAAGTTTCCTCACACACCAAACTCAAATCACGAAATTGCTCAATCAATTCCAACTCTTTCACCATCATCATTGACATGTGCAACGATTTCCGACCTAACGCATCCACTACCACATTCTCTTTACCCGGGTGGTAATTCAACCCAAAATCATAATCCTTCAAAAGCTCTAACCACCTTCTTTGCCTTGCATTCAATTCCTTTTGATCAAAGAGATACTTCAAACTCTTGTGATCACTAAACACTTCAAATCTTGCACCAAACAAATAATGCCTCCAAAGTTTAAGCACAAACACAACGGCGGCCAACTCTAAGTTATGCGTCGGATAATTCTTCTCATGCACTTTGAGTTGCCTCGAAGCATAGGCTACAACTTGATTATTCTGCATCAACACACCTTCCAAGCCCATCAAAGAAGCATCACAATACACAACAAAAGACTCTTCCGGATTTGGCAAAATTAGAACAGGGGTTGTCGTCAATCTTCTCTTAAGTTCCTGAAAACTCTCTTCACACTTGGTATCCCAAACAAAAGCTTGACCCTTCCTAGTCAATTGCATCAACGGTAACGATAACTTAGCAAATCCTTCAATGAACTTACGATAATAACCCATTAATCCAAGAAAACTTCTAATCTCAAACACTGATTTCGGAGTCTCCTTTTGCGATACCGCTTCAACCTTCGATGGATCAACCGCAATACCTTCACTTGAAATCACATGACCAAGGAAACTCACTTCTTTCAGCCAAAATTCACACTTAGAAAGTTTCGCATACAACTGATTCTCTTTCAACATAGATAACACAATCTTCAAATGTTCGGCATGCTCCTCTTCATTCTTCGAGTAGACCAAAATGTCATCAATAAACACCACAACTAACTTGTCCAAATAAGGATGGAAAATCCTATTCATGTACTCCATAAATACACCTGGTGCATTAGTCACACCAAATGGCATTACAGAATACTCATAGTGTCCATACCTCGTTCTAAAAGCAGTCTTCTGAATATCCTCAGCTTTCACACGAATCTGATGATACCCAGACCTCAAATCTATTTTACTAAACACACTTGCACCAACCAACTGATCCATCAGATCATCAATCCTCGGAAGTGGATACATGTTCTTGATAGTCACCTTGTTCAACTATCTGTAATCCACACAGAGTCTCATAGAACCTTCTTTCTTCTTAACCAACAACACCGGTGCACCCCACGGCGACACACTCGGACGAATAAACCTCTTCTCAAGCAAATCTTCAAGTTGACTCTTCAACTCTTTCAATTCCGATGCGGACATACGATATGGAGCCATCAATATCGAACTGGTTCTAGGAATCAGGTCAATCAAAAACTCCACTTCTCGTTCCGGCGGTAAATCCCTTTTCTCATCAGGAAAAACTTTCGGAAAATCACGGACAACTGGTAAGGCATCAATTGCCTCACTTTCACCAATACTCAAAGTTTCCATCAACATAAATACCCTTGCACCATCTCGCACTGATTCTTTCACTTGCTTAGCAGTCATAAACAAATTCCCTTCATCACCCGGTTCAGGAAAAATAATCGTTTTATCAAAACAGTTAATATAAACACGATTGAATTTTAACCAATTCATTCCCAGAATGACATCAAGTTGATCTAAGTGAAGACACACTAAATCAACCCCAAAGTCTCTACCGAAAATACTCAAAGGGCAATTCAAACACACATACAGTGTAGTTACCGAACCCATAGCAGGAGTATCAATAACCATGCCACCACCAATAACAGACATCTCAAGATTCAACCTTCTAACACACTCCAGAGAAATAAAAGAATGCGTAGTTCCAGTATCAATTATAGCGATCAAAGGCATACCATTAATAAAACACGTACCTCTGATCAAGCGATCATCACTAGCAGTCTCAGATTCAGATAGAGCGAACACTCTTCCGCTCCCTTGATTCTTCTTCGGCTTATCACATTTGGTACTAATGTGCCCTTGCTCACCACAATTGTAGCAAGTCACACCCGTACCGCTTCTGCACTCAAGAGCCTTGTGCCCTGGCTTGCCACACTTGAAACACGTCTTCTCAACACTTTTGCATTCCATAGCACGGTATCCCTCTTCACCGCACCTATAACATCTCACCGGAGTAGAAACTCCCCCACTTGGTTTCTTACCGTAACCAATCCTTTGTTTCCCCTTTTCGGCAGGAGTCACGTAAGGTTTTCCTCTGAATTGGCTCTTTCCTTTCTTATCGCTTAGGCTCTTGTAGTGGCTAGACCGAGCCCTACTATCCTCGTCATAAATCCTACTCTTGTTTACCAACTCAAAAAATCGCCGGATTTCCTGATAACCAATAGCTTGCTTGATCTCAGGCCTCAAGCCATTCACAAATTTGAGACACTTAGATCTCTCAGCATTAACAGTGTTGTAGTGAGGACAAAACTTGATCAACTCCTCAAATCTTGCCGCAAACTCAGCTACCGTCGAATTACCTTGCTTCAGCTCAACGAATTCAATCTCTTTCTTTCCGCGCACATCTTCTGGAAAATACTTCTCCAGAAATGTCTCTCTAAAAAGATTCCAAGTAATCACAATCTCATCCTCTTCAAATCTTTGGCGAGTATTACTCCACCAGTCCTCGGCTTCCTCTTCGAGCATATGAGTTCCGAACTGCACCTTCTGTGCATCCGAACAATTCATAACCCGAAAAATCTTCTCAATAACGTTCAACCAAATTTGTGCTTTGTCAGGCTCAAGGATTCCCTTGAACGTCGGTGGATTATTCCTTTGGAACCTTCCCAAAGTACGGAATTCATCATCAGCATTATTTCCCCCATTCACGTTGGCCTGAGGATTCTGTCCAATTGCCCTAGCCAATCTCGTCAAAGCCTCCGCAATTGCTTTGTCATTCCTACCTGCAACCATCTTACTGAACTCCAACAACAAAACCACGTAAGAACACCAATATCGATAGTGTAATACACACACATATCAATATACACAGAGAACAACACACTAACAACTTGGCCGGACGGACCGACTTGCTCTGATACCACTTAATGTAATACCCCCTTCTATACCCCCAAAATAAAACAATAATATAAATAGGCACATATAAATTTTATCAGAGTACGATTTAAGATACTGTATGGAAGAAGTATGTCACATTATTACCAATAAAACACTCAACACCTGCTCTATAAAAATATGCAACAGTGGAATAGTTTTCAAAGTAGAGGAACTTAGTCCTTAAACCCACGTCTCAATGTTTAAAATTAAAGCGGAAGAATAAAACATTTGAATTACTTCAAAACATTTGATCACATAAATACATGTTATCCAGTTGTTCATCAATCATTCATGTTACAAAACATCATCAACTGATACATCACATATGTATCACAAAAGAATGCTACACAAGCCTAACTACCCGGTGTTACATAATTAGAGCAGTCTGACTCAAAAGAATGAAGCTATACTTCACAAAAGAAACCTCCAGCAACCTAATATGCAATGCCTCATAGAGCATTATAAAACAGCAGAAGGGTGAGAAATATTACCATAATAATCAATGCATATAATTATATATACATATACGAAATTAAAGAATACAAGCATTTCACATTTCTCACCACAAATCGTTCATAGCTCATCATACATTTCACGACTTGTATAAACACATATGAATAATAATATAACACATTTCATCATGCACTAATCCATCATTCACAACTCACCAATTTACCAATTCACACACAAGCATAATTCATATAACATTGACATTAATGCTATGTGACTCAATCACGGCTCAATGCAACTCAATGCTATGTGGTACCAACACTTGTTATCATTTTTCGGTTTTTACATTTAAACCGGGTCCACCCTTCTAGAACGAGTTAGTATTGAATCGGGTAGATTCTGAGGAGTTTCGGAGTGTTGGACAATGAGGATTTCTGAGTTCGCAGACGCTCGCTAGGCGAGCAGGTCGCGAGCATTCGCTGTGGCGAGCCAGTAGCGAATGGTCCCAGACATGGACATAATGGTTTTGGTGTTCTTCGCTGGTAAAGAAGGGGGGTCGCGAGCATTCTCTAGGCCTTCGCTGAGCGAGTGTGGTAGCGAATCAAGTCAGTGGCTTCTGTTTTCCTTCACGAGCTTGTTCGCTAGGCGAACAGGTAGCGAACACTCGGTAGGCAAGCAAGGTAGCGAGTGTGTCAGCATGTTATTTCTTGTGTTTGCACTCCAATGTCAATTCTTCGATTCAAGTATGATTAATCCTTTCTTATTATGCATAGTTATGTGTTGTGATATGAAATGTTGTGGGTAGCCGTATGGCGTGAATCCTAGATTGTGAATCGTGAAGTGTGAAATATGGTCGTTTGGCAATTTTGTGCATTTGTTTGAATTGAATAAAATGCATGACGAGATTGATGTGAATGTGTATAATTGTATGTATTCGTATGATGTGAAGAATGCATGAGTATGTTCGTGAACATGTATGCATTTCAAGAGTGTATGGAGTCGTTTTGCATGTGAAGCATCATGATTGCATTCTTGTGTGTCTGATCCCATGTAGGATCTGCTGAAACGATCGTGTGCCCTTGTGGGGGTGTGATCGATAGTTTATATTTGATTCCGTGGAGAATCTGCAGAAATGATCATGTGCTCTTGTGGGGTGTGAGCAATAGTTTATATTTGACTCCATGGAGAATCTGCAGAACGATTGTGTGCCCTTGTGGGGTGTGAGCTGTAACACCCCCTTCTATACCCCCCAAATAAAACAATAATATAAATAGGCACATATAAATTTTATCAGCATATGATTTAAGATATGGTATGAAAGAAGTATGTCACATTATTACCAATAAAACACTCATCACCTGCTCTATAAAAATATGCAACAGCGGAATAGTTTTCAAAGTAGAGGAACTTAGTCCTTAAACCCACGTCTCAATGTTTAAAATTAAAGCGGAAGAATAAAACAGTTGAATTACTTCAAAACATTTGATCACATAAATATATGTTATCCAGTTGTTCATCAATCATTCATGTTACAAAACATCATCAACTGACACATCACATATGTATCACAAAAGAATGCTATACAAGCCTAACTACCCGGTGTTACATAATCAGAGCAGTCCGACTCAAAAGAATGAAGCTATACTTCCCAAAAGAAACCTCCAGCAACCTAATCTGCAATGCCTCATAGAGCATTATAAAACAACAGAAGGGTGAGAAATATTACCATAATAATCAATGCATATAATTATATATACATATACGAAATTAAAGAATACAAGCATTTCACATTTCTCTCCACAAATGGTTCATAGCTCATCATACATTTCACGACATGTATAAACACATATGAATAATAATATAACACATTTCATCATGCACCGATCCATCATTCACAACTCACCAATTTACCAATTCACACACAAGCATAATTCATATAACAATGACATTAATGCTATGTGACTCAATCACGACTCAATGCAACTCAATGCTATGTGGTACCAACACTTGTTATCATTTTTCAGTTTTTACATTTAAACCGGGTCCACCCTTCTAGACCGATAACAACAAAGCCCGTCCCCTAGGCTTCAAACCCACCCTTCTAGGTTTGGGACAAGCCACTAGTCTCCACGAAACTAGCAAACATTGCCTCTTGACTAAATGATGCATATGCAATCAACCAACAAAAATGCACTTAAGACCGTTCCCGCATCTTAATCCCATGCATTCAAATAATTCATCCCTTCAAGAATTACAACATGATTGCACACACAACATATTCATAACAGTTCAAGGCATTCACATTCAATACCACCATCACATTCATCAAAACAATGCACACATATCCATGATATCTTCCCATGCATTACATACATTAGCATACAACAATATGCACTCACATACTTATTAGACAATACACACATATTCACTAATATGTTCTCATGTATTCCTAATCAATTCAAACAATACACATATCACAATCTAGGATTCACGTCAAAAGGCTACCCACAGCTCATCACAATAGTACACAAACTATTCATATCACATAGGATTAACATAATTGAACCAAGCAATTAAGCATTGGATGGATAAAACAGAAAAGAAACAATGTTGTCCTGCTCGCCACCCTTCACCTGGCGAAGCCATTGGCGAATGCTCGCTGGGACCTTCGCCTGGCGAACTCGCCAGCGAACAAAGTCAGTAGCTACTGACTTGTTTCGCTACCCTTCGCTGATGTACTCGCCTGGCGAACCTTCGCCATTCACCTTCGCCTGGAGAACTTGCCAGCGAAGACCACTGGGAGTTTTCTTGAATTATTCGCCAGCTATTCGCTGGGCTTCGCCCGACGAAGCTTCGCCTTCACTCGCCTGGCGAGAGCCAGTGAACCTGCGATATTAGAACCCTCATTCTGTCCCAAAACTTCTACCCTCCAAAAAAATTGATCGATTTTCACCAAACCAGTTCCAGTAATGTTAACCCCACATAACCCGACTATTCTACGACATTATTTCCAGTTTCTAAACGATTAAACTACAATTCTACCGATTAAATCCATTTTGCCCTAACTTGAAAAATGGTGAAAACTCACAACAAAACCCAACCCACACATACATAACTACATACATTGACTAGATAATAATGTTTCTCACCTTTACCTTGATTTAATCGAAGCTTGAAGTTGATTCTTGATGATTTCTCCAAGTTTTCCTCTTCTCTTCTTTTTTCTCCTCTTTCTCTATTCTTTCTCTTCTATTTTCTTTCTATCCAATTCTTTCCACTTATCCCTTATATACTTCTATTATTTTCTTTCCTTCCCATTTCTCTCTTTAATTATCTACCAAATAAATCCAATTAATCCAAATCATTAAGATTAATTCCAATAAATCAATTAATTAACATAATTAATTAATTAATGAAATTCGGGTTGTTACATGAGCAATCGGATCGTGTGCCCGTTTGGGGTGTGAGCAATCCTGAAACATCGTGTGCCCATGTGGGGTGTGAGCGATGGGTGAACATCGTAGGCCCGACGGGGAGTTATTTCGGTAACGAGTGATGGTTCCATTTGGTTCTTCAATTGAACCTGCTGAATGAGTCAGTACCGCATTTGCATCTGCATAGAGTCGTGAGTCGGTCTCTATAAGTGCATTATTATCTTCATATGATATATTGGTGTAATGAACATAATTGCGTATGTTTATGTGAAGTGTTGTACTAAACATAATTGTATATGCTTAGTGGTGAATGTTTGCATGGTGGATATGCTTGGTGAATTATGATGTATTACGGTGAGAAATGCGTTATGTGTATTCTATGTTGGTGTATATATATATATATATATATATATATATATATATATATATATATATATATATATATATATATATATATATATATATATATATATATATATATATATATATATATATATATATATATATATATATATATATATTATATGCATTGTTTGTTATGATAATGTTTCTGCTGTTTTATGATGCTCTATGAGGCATTACAGAGTAGGTTGCTGGAGGTCTTTAGGGAAGCGTGACTTCGTTCTTTTGGTCGGTTGGCTCTGATATGTAGCACCGGGTAGTTAGGAATTCTTTTGGTTCTTTTGTGATACATCCGTGTATGTATCTGCTGGGAATGTTTTGTAAACATGACTTATGACTGGAATTAAACTGTTGTTTTATACAATGTTTATATGAATGAAGTGATTCAATGTTTATATGTTTCCGCTTTTATTCTAAATGTTGATATGTGGGTTTTAAGGGCTAAGTTCCTTTGTGATGATTTATCCTTTGTTGCATATCTTTATGAGCAGGTGTTGTATGTGTTTTGAATTTCCTGGATAATGTGACGTGCCTCTTTTATACCATGTGTTAATTTATACTCTGATGAAATTTTATTAAGTGCCTAAATGATTTAATTGTTTATTTGGGAGTATAGAAAGGGGGTGTTACAATGTATATGAATTCAATTCCTGAATAAAATGTGAAGTCACATTTCCGAATAATTTCAACCCATATATCATTACGAATAAACCTTAAATTTCACAATCCGAATCATGAGGCATATGAAAAATTGCAATTACTTGAAATTGAGCAAAACCCGTCGTGAATTGACGTAAACCGTGAGTTCAACTGTGACTTTGAAAATTAAACTCGTAACCAGAATAGAAAGTAGTGAATACAAACTCAAACTTGTTTAGATAATCTCGTTAGAACTGGTTCTCGGATAGACTCGAATCCCAATCCGTCCATACTTTACGATCTCAAATCAATATGGTTCATAACTTGATTAATATTCCAACTTTTCATCTGACGGCTAGTAGTCCAATTCTCAAGTAAGGATGAACTATATCAAGGGAAATCTAACATCCCCAATGCCATGGAAATCCAACTAGTTTTCAAACCAATGTCTTGCAATTCGAGAGATAGGAGACCCTAGTTTCTTGGGGATCCTCTGAGAATGATCCGACCTTATAACCATAAAAAAAACTATAATCTGGTGGCCTATCCGCACCCACATGAATTAAAGGGCACACAGTATTATTTTCCAACTTTTTCAACACACCTGCAAAAATGAACAAACTAGGCGAACCTGTTAGCGGTTAGTTGAAATGAAATACAGAACACAGTGAAATGCAGAATAATCAGTGATCTTAGGGTAAAATTTGAGGTGCGACACTCCTTTATCTTAGAGAGAATTTCTGGGGTAAACCGTCTCGGATTCTGTTTGACTAGCTTCTTCCCCGGCTTGATCGACAACTTATGTTCGACCAACTCTCTACTCAGACCAGACATCTTATCATAGTCCCAGGTGAAACAATCTTTAAACTCCTGCAGCAACTGGATGACTTCGACCTTAAATTGTAGGTCAAGATTGGCGCTGACATATGTTGGCCTTCTGGCTACCCCCTCACCTAGGTCAATTTCTTCTAATGGGTCATGCGCTAGCATCTTAATGTCGTTCGCCATCGGATCCTTTTCAAACCCAAAGGGTCATCATCATAGATGGCATCAAGCCTCTGGCCCTGTTCTACACCCTGAACCGTATCAGGTGGCTCTGGGTCGAAGTATGTACCAGGACCTTCTTGGTGGAAATCGGAATTGGCCTTGACGGCGATATATTCATTAGCAGCTTCCAAAGCCGCTTGTAATTTGGTTTCAACCACATAGGCCGAAATTCTTCTCAATGCTTCGAACTCAGTCATTGTCACTAAATTCACTTCCCCACCCTGTGGGGTCTAATGCAGGCTTGCCAAGGTATGGCAGCCTTTCTCCTGACACCTCCTTATCCCACGACGGGATGTAAGTACAATGAGAAAAATGTTTCATCATTTGGGACAAACTCAAAATATGCGGGGCCACAAGGGGCAATATGAACCAAGTGCCTGTCAAAATTTCTCCTATCGACATGATTTATGGGTGCTTTAAAATACCCTTGATCAGCTTCAATGTTTTCTACTATGCCATCTAGCCTCCAGATGGTGATTCGTTGATGCATCGAAGATGGCACTGCACTTATGCCATGTATCCTCTCACGTCCTAAGAGCATATTATAGTTGGCTTTTGTTTCCACTACCATGAAGACATTAGGCCTAGTGATTGTCCGAACTGTTAAGTCAACTTGTATCACACCCAATGTAGAGCCAACTTTTCCTTCGTAATTTGAAAGAACCATATTATGTGGCTTAGTATCAATGTCATACTTGCCAATCTTGTTCAGTAATAAATGTGGCATCAGATACTGTTGCGCCATAATCCACCAATATCTTGTTCACTGGTACATTTTCCACCTTCCCAGTGATGTAAAGAGGCTTCAGGTGACCTTTCATCGCCTCTGTAGGTCGCTCGAAGAAAGAGTTCTGCTCTTCAATGCGCCCATTATTTATGATATAGTAGCACACAGGCTTGTGTGCTGCCATCTCCGCTTTAGTGTAAGCATCCAAATTTTTTGCCCCACAGGCACTTTTTCAGCAATCTTCATTTGATTCCCCCCGTTATTATTAGTAGGGACACTAGTAATGGACTCTCCTTGGTCCTTCGAATGAGCCTTCCTAAGAGCCTTCCTTCTATGTTGTTCTCTCTCCCATTGAGATCGCGACATCAGGTTCTTCCTTTTATAGTTCTCAGAAACGTGAGCAGTTTTGGAGGATTGAAACTCCTTGCAGTAGGTGATCGAAGAGCCGTTGTTGACGTCGAAGTTTTTCCATTTCTGCTGACCTTTCTGCCTGTCCTCATTTGGTTTGACCCATTTATCGTTAGAAAGTTCAGAAAATGGATTGAAGGTAGCAGGCCTCGCTCCTAGTGCTCTAGCCTTCGACTCAGACCTTCTTGGGTCGAAACTTCGGGGGCCATGGTTGGCCTTCTCCCACTTCCGCTTAGCCTTTCGTACCCATTCAAGCTCCTAAGCAGACTTTTGATCGAAGATTGCGCTACATCTGGGGCATATCATGACACCTGATCCCTTCTTTTGGCAGTGATGAAGGAATTCAATAATGGTCTCTTCCTGTTTTGGATATGCCACTTTGTTGCGCTCTTTCTGGAAGCTTGCTTCATCAACCTCCATGGTCTTATGTGGTGTAATCTTGACCATATTTATGTCCATGTCGACACCAACACTAAGGTTTAGATTGTAGAAGTCTACATCAAGGCCTTTAGCAGCCCTATCCATCTAAATGAAATTATCTGCAGTTTCTTTGGTAACCAACATCATGTTGGAATCTTCAGTAATCCCATCGTCCAAGCCATCCGTAGATTTTTCAAAGCCATTAGCGGCCTCACTCATGATTTTCTCCATGGCATTAATGTCAAGGCCTACAGTAACCTTGGCAAACACAACATCATTGGCGAAATATTCGGTAATTTCCACCATATTAATTGAACAGTCGAAGTCATCGGCAACTTCAACCATATATACTTCTGTGGCTCAGCATAATGGGCATCCACTATATGCAACAGGTTAGAGTCAATTTTCATTTGACTGTTGCTCTTTTCTCTAAACTTCAGTCTGCCCTCCTGGATAGCATTTTGGACCAAATCCTTGAAAAGAAAACACTGAGAAGTTTTATGACCCAAAAAATTATGGTACTTACAAAATCCTCTTTTTTTTATTTGTTCTAAAGGAGGCATTTTAGCGCCAACAGGCACTATCATTTGTCCATCTTTAACTAACAAATCAAAGATTTTGTCATATTTAGTGATATCGAAAGTATATGTTTCCTTTGGAAACTTGTCATTCTTTTCAGATTTGACAAAATTTTTCCATTGGAAGGAGCTAACATTTTAAAGCATACAGAGGACCCTGCTTTAATTCAGCAACATCTATCTCATTTTCGTCAGAATACAATGGTTCATCATGTAAACCTTTCACATTCTCATTATATTCAACATAGGCTACCTTTTTACGCTTATTAAACTTATCATTTTCGTCTTTCAGACGTTCTAACTATCGAAACCTATCAGCTAGTTGGGCCATATCTCTCAGATACTGGGTAGCCAACTTCTTAATAATAGAGTAATCAAGGCCACCAGCAGCCATTTCGACCAACTCATGTTCTGGCACTTGGGTAAAACACCTAGCCTTAAGTAATCGAAACCTATTTAGGTAATCGTCTATTGGCTTAGTAAACTTTTGTTTTATGCTAGCCAATTCCTTAAAACTAATATTGGTTTGTCCCATGTAGAATTTTTCATGGATTAAACGTTCCAACTGGGTCCAATTACAGATTGAGTTAGGAGGTAGGGTTGTAAACCAAGTAAAATCATTTTTGGTGAGAGAACTTGGAAAATATTTTATCCTAAGACTTTCGTCATTTGCAATCTCTCCAGCCTCGATCATATACCAGGCTACGTGTTTGATAGTAGATTCAGTAGTATCTCCTGAAAATTTGGTAAACTTTGGTACCTTCGTCCTAGAAGGAAATTATGATTGGAGAATGTAATCTACTATCAGTGATGTATAGTTCGGCCTAGTAAAACCTAAATTTACCCCATTTCAGGCCATTATTCTTTCGACCATGGCTGCTAGCTTGTTATCGGCAACTATATTGTTACGTCGAACCTGTTGTATAACATGGTCAACATCTTGGTTTCGATTCACCATAACTACCTCGTGTTCCCTCTCTACCGAAATTGGCACTTGGTTCCTAAGTGGTTCGACTCTAGGAGGTTTGAGTCTAAGGGGTTTGACTATCCCCTAATTTTCTAAATTCGCCTTAGGTACGTTCCCTAGGTTCTGTCGTGGAATATTTTCCACAACAGTTGTGCCTCGAATAGGGGTTGGTACACTCATAAATTCTGCTAAGCGTGTCAATTGCACTTCTAATTGTTGGTTAGTCTGGGTAGTGTTCTGGATCAAGGGCTGGAAAATTTCCCCCATAGTTTAGGACAAGGTTTGTACCATTTGTAGGTTACTCTCACCCATTTGCTGTCTTAAACATGCTATAGAAGTATTTGTCAGACTATGACCTTGAGTGGAATACTTCACACCTACACTTTGACTGTTCTAACTCACATTTATCCCAGACCCTGACCCTTGTAATGGCGAAGACATTACATTCTCTAAGAATACTAGGGGAGCATTTTGGAGGCCTTACATTATTGACGTTGGCATTCCATACGGTGGATTCCTTGGTAATGGTTGTGAAAACCCTAGAGGGGGAAATTCCTAAAGTTCGAAGTTCCTCCTGGTGGAGTTTGGAGTTTAGACGCTTGTGGCCCAATGTACTCCAAAACAGGTTGAGTGTACGCCCTTATATCCGTCGACCCTGAACCTACCACTGATGGTATTGGCTCAGACATAACAGGAGGTGGTATTCGCTCTCCTGTCGAAAGAACTGGGGGAGGCACTACATCTTTCCTAGACACGTTTCGAGGGTTAGTGTTACTAGGCTGATTATTTGAATTAATTGATTGAGGATTAAAACCATTCCCTCGAGGGTTTGGATTGTTTGGCTGACTATTATTCGTCGCCATTTTCCTAGTGTATCTTCTCCTTGGTCTCTCTTTTTTTGTAGTGGCTACTTTTCCACTTCTCAATAACATGCAATGGACTTTTCTCAAAGAAAAATATTTATAGAAGTTAGCACTGTCCCACTAGGCGTGTGTCACATCGCTGCAAAGAGGGGCCGAGAAGGACAGAAGAGTCGCCACTGTTCATTATTTATCCCAAAGAGAGGGAAAGGAAATGATCAGAGAAAACCTACGAAAAAGAGAAAAGACAGGTCATCACAACCAAATATTGGGTTCGAGAGTCGGTTACGCAAGGAGAAGGTATGAGCACCCCTCACGTTCGTCGTACTCGACGGGATCCACGCTTGTTATCTATCTAAAGGGTGTTAATCTATCTAAGCTACAAGCCACAGGGACAAAATCAAAGAAAAGAGACTCGATAGAGCATCGCCGCTCTATGCCTACATACTCCCTCGTGCAATGGGAAAGTCAGAGTCAACGTAGTTCGGAAAACTATGGGTGAAAAGTGGGGAAGGTTGCTCGCCAAGACATCATTGTCTTGTGCCTACGTATCCTCATATGGTATGAGAAATCATAGCAAACGTAGTTTGGGCTAACACGACCACGTGTTGGTTCAAGTGTTTTAACCGAGTAGGGTTAAACCTTCGTTCTAGCAGTTAGGTGTATTGCTGCTCGACCATTGGAGACTTAGGCGTTACCTGTTCGCGGTAGAACCAAGAGTTAACATCACTCTTTTTAAAAATGGTTTTCAATTAATCCCGAAGGATAAAAAAATTTTGATGTTTGTTTTTGAGTCTTTTATGAAGAAGAAGTGAATTGAATTGTGTTTGTAATTCATGTTGAACTAAAGACTATGACTTAGGAGCGAATGCATCGCATATCTCCCAAAGGGAATACACTAAAAACTCTAGACAATTGAGAGGAGGCCCCCCAATCATCATTTTCAAAATACTTAAGGCTCATAGTGTACAACACTCATTATCCTTTATTACATGTTTTGAAGAAGTTTTGAGATGAGAAGAGAGAAGACACAACTAAGTGGAAACTAAGTCAACCCTAATGTTATCATGCAATGTGCTCCTATAATTGAGATTGAAAAGGGAAAAGACTATCCTAATGTTATCATGCTTGGATTGAACACTTAGTGTCTCTTCTACTCCCACCTTAAACAAATGGGACTAGGAATCCTAAGGGATCATGACAAAGAAAACCAAGTAAACACAAGATAAATCAATCACAAATGAAAAGGAGGAACGGGATGCAAACATGAAATGCAATGATAGACCTAAAATATATTTTTTATTTGACTTGATTTCGCGCAAGTTATTTAGTATTTTATTTCCATTTTCCTGTATTATGCCTTTGTTTTGTTTCTTTTTTCAAGTTTTTGTATTTTCAAGGCTACTCAAGAAAGAAAAACGAGCTAAAGACCCTACATTCTGAGGAAATGTACACATGGCTTCCACCATGGCGGGCGCCATAGGGGATGCCACACATTGGATGCAATCCAACTGCTGACAACTGCCACGTCTCCCACTCCTTTCCACCCTAGTACATGTGGCAGGCGCCACAAGGAGGTGGCGGGCGCCACCTTCACACGGACGTTTCCCTCCCAAAAGGAGTTGGGGGGGCATTCCTGTCTTTACCTGTACTTTCCTGCCTCTATAAATAGAAGTGTTCTAATTCATTTCAAACCATCCAAGCTTTGAGAACAGAACTCAAGCCATAAATTTCACCTATTGTAAAGTAATAAACTTCTCACATCGAGGGGTTATTACACCGTGTAATCGAGTCTGTAATCGAGTTTGGAGCACTTGGATTGAAGTTAAACCTGCCGCCATTTTATTTCCGCCATTTACTTCCAATTGTACAAGATTTTTAAAGCCTCTCGTTTAGAGCAGGTTTCTGCTTATTTATCGCCTTTTATCTATCCGCCGTTTATTTCCCGTACCGCGTTTACTTTCCGCAAGGTTTATTTCTTGCACCCTTTAGCGCACTTTATTTATTTACTCTCACTTTATTTTCCATGCATATTTACCTTACCATGTTCGGCTAAATCTTAAGGGCTAGGATGCGAGGATTATAGTTATAATTAGTATTCCACACGGTTGTCGGTAGAATTACTTAGGGGTTATTTTAGCTTTTAACACTTATTTCCTGTACTTAAAATCCGTTGGGTAAGATCGAAATTCGTCCAACCTTTAGATAAATTAGGTTAGTTTTGACTGTTCCGAGGAAGCAAAAGTGCTTGGCTTAGTCAATTAGGAGTCTTTAATGTTTAAGAAAACCGATTTTAAAACTGTTTTCAGACGCGTTTATGGATTTGAAATGCGGTTCGCAAGAACCTATTTTTGTTAGAAATTCTAGGTTAAAATACTTTTCAACTAAGTCAAGAAACTATATTTCTTAAAAATAGGTTTATTAATCCTAACGCAATGCGCACCTTTTTATAAGTGACAATAAGAGGGGTCGATTAGGGATAAACTCGGTTCTAAATACGCGAAAACGACAGTTCTCATTAAATTAGTTCTTTTCATAAGTAGAAAATATTACCCCATAAGGAATCCTATATGGACACATCTGGAATACTACGTAGCTATATGAATTGCATCTATGCCTATTGCTTTATTATTAATTTTAATCACGCACTTTACTTTTATTTCGCATAAACCATCCTTTATTTGATTTGCCTTAGATAAACACGATAACAATAGTAATCGATAGATTGACGTTTGGTCTCTGTGGGATCGATAATCTTTTGTATTACTTTGACGCTATTCGTGCACTTGCGAATCGCCCATCATGCAACACAAACAAAAGAGGGAGGAAAAAAGTGTGGGGCAGCAACCACCACAAGCACATCTCAATCTCTTGAAAACAAACAAATAAATGCAAAACAAAAGAGGAATGCAAGCAAAAAAAACTTAAACAAATCCAAACAAAAGTGAGATGAAATGGGTGAAGTTACAACTCCTACCACCATTCAAACATCAACCACCAACCTAAAAAGGTAAACAAATAAGAAATAGAAGAAGGCATGATCAAGATGAGGATGGGAGAATAGGCTTGGGAATAAAGCAACATAAGAAGAATCTCAACTAAAAGCATCAAATTGATCATGCAAAAAGAAAGCACAAACAAGTTCTTAAAGGGGCCTTTCACTCAAATCAAACTCAAAGTACAAACAAAGAGTACCAAATCACCTTGAATGAGTTCCAAATTCCAAGGGATAGAAGTGAGAACAAGAGAAAAAGGTTCACAAACCAAAGAAGAAGAAAAGCCAAGACAAGTTACAAAGTAGGGCAAGGTAAAGAACCAAAGTTCAAAACACTTTCAACATTCAAATGCAAATGGAAAGCCCTAATTAAAAGTAACTTGCAACACAAACCAAACAAATGTGTGACCTATAAAATTAAAAACAACATCCTAAACATGTCAAGAATGTGAATCAAGAGGCATAAGATGCATATGGGATCCACAAAAATTATGAAAAATTAATTAAGACTTTAAAGTGTTTGAAAATATTTTTTGTTAAATTTTCTGATATTTGGAAGTATTTTTAATAATCAAAAAGCAAAACAGAAAATAAAATAAATATAATAAAATGCAAGAATGGCTAGGGGTGCAAAAGTAATTCCAGAAACAAAGGATTCACGTTGAAGCGCATTTAGGCTGAACAAATTAGGGGTGGCAATAACAATGAAAGCCCAATCCACAAGACAACGCTGATTAAATGAAACACATCGTTTCATTTAATCCATGTGGATTCAACGCGCCCAGTAAGCATAGTCAAGCCAATGAGAAACACACACCTTCATGGTCAACAAGTCAAACTGGTGCCACCTCAGATTTGAGGTTAAATAACCAGACGCTTGAGCCCTAGCTCCGATCGTCTTCTCCAGCGAGGTGACCGGAGCTCAGGTGATCAAATCTTCACCAAACTTCACAAAATTTATATCAGAAGAAAGCTGAAGTCACGTAGGTCATGAATCCAAGATCTAATCATACATATCCTTCACAAATTAAGAGAATTGAAGCCAACAAGTTTGAGATGCACATCTGAAAACTCAAGCAAACATGAACAATAATGAATCAAACATGGCCTACACGAGGTAGGGCTTCAGATGCAAACAATATGAACCTAGATCATGGCGTAGAATGAGAGAAAAGTTGATTGGAAACTTACTGAACGGAGACACTCCGTTGGTGCTTCTCAGGCGTGTAAGCTTGCTCCAAATGATCCAGATCCACTCCAAATTCTTCAAGGAAGCTTAATTGCACTTCAATTTTCCTTGATTTCAGAGAAAAATGAAAACCTAATTTAAAATTTCTTTGAGAATTTGAAAACTGAAATTTCTCTCTCCAAGCTTAATTTGCACTTCTGAGCTCTTGGAACGAGTTTTGAACTTATATATGTTGGATATCTGATCAATTGGAAGGCCAATGAAGCCTTATTTGGATGAATTTGAAAAAATGCCCAAAATTGAAGCCACTCATGCACACGTGAATATCCTTGCATACACTCATGAGAATCACTTGGTTTTGCAGCTGGTGAGTTGAATTTCACATTGGAATGGACTTGGGTTTTGTATGTGATCCAATTAGTAAGTTTCAAAGTGAAACTTCTTTGCGAAGTAAGTTGGAATTTCACGTGTTTTGCTCACCCACGTGCCAAACCAATTTGTGCATTTTACTTATGAATGTTCCATGAAGAGAATTGAATCAAAATAGGACATGAAAATGGCCTATAATGCATTCAACTGAAATCACGTTTTAAAGTTCATTTTTCACTTGTAATTTCCACCCAATGTTCACAACCACCCATAATTCATACAATCCTTGAGTTTCATGATGTAAAAGAGGTCTCTAGGAGCAACTTTCATGTTGGTTGAAAGTTCATTTGAAGTACACAAGTGCATGAAAATGGCTTATGTAGCAAATAACCTATAATCAAACTTTCCCAAAATACCCTTGCCTTGTAAGGTCCATAACATGAGTTTCACAAATGGTATCAAGGACTTCTAGGACTTTTTGGAAAGCTAAGATCACGAGGAAAAACGTTCATGTTCACTCAAGTTGAGGAGAAACTTGATTCTAGGTCAAAAGTGCCTTGGAAGTGAGTTGACTTTTGTTGACCAAAAAATAAGTTCATCTGAGACCTATAACTTGATGGCATCATAACTTGAGTTCCACAAACCCAATGGATGAGTTCTAGTACTAAAATGTAAGCTTAGAACATTACCTACAAGTCCCATGTTTATATAAAAGTGAGATTCAACTTGTATCATGAGGTAAAGTATCCTTGAAGTTGGGCACTAAAGAAGGGGATTTTACACTGTGATCCTTTGAAACCCTAATTTAGTAACTTCCTACACTCTTGATTCTTATAGATTTGAACTTAGCATGACATCCTAGATGTCTCCACATGACTTCCCATGACTTCAATGACTTAGAACTATGTCTCAAACTCCCTCAAGCCCACAGCTGACCTTGTATTAACCAGATGAAACCCTAAGTGCACATCCCTTGACTGTGGTCTCTTACAAGTGGAATAAAAACTTAGACAAGCTCCATGATGACTTCCAAGGTACTCTCAAACATCTCTTATCCATAACCATGAATGCATGAACCCCTGATGATCCTTTGTTGATCCCCAAGATAGGAGATAAACAACACATACTAATCTTCTCTTTCAAAGACCTTTGACCACTTCCTGATGATTGTAAATACTTGATGACTTGAACAAGCACTCTTGCTTGAGCTTGAAACCTTTTGAAACTTGCCTCTTGAATGGAACACCTCTCCTGATCCCCTGTAAAGGATAATGATATGCAAATGCAAATGCTAAAATGAAAAGAAACACAAGCCAAGTAAAGAAAGAGGTTGGTCAAATTTTGGGGTACAACAGCTGCCCCTATTCAAACGACTTGGACCTGAATGAGTGAGAAGCGAATGACTTTCAAATAATCAAGGTAGAAGACGGTTGTATACCAAAGAACCTGTAAATTTGCCAACCGCAAAAATAGAACTGCAAACATGTTATTGGGAACAAAAATCTCCAGAAATAACTGAATCTGATAGTTGCAACGTCAACAAGCTAACCGATTATCAATCAAGAAGCCTCGACACACAGTCGGAAAAACATCTGCTAACATGCAGACAACGACATTAAGTCGGAAAGATCATCTGATATCACCATCAGGCATCTGTTTGAACAAAACAGGCATCGAACCCGAAGGCCAGCTCAACACGAAGTTGGGAATCTTTGCTAACCAACAGGCATTCGCTAAATAAAAGCGAGCATCAAACCCGAAGGCCGGATCAACATGAAGTTGATAACATCTGCTATTAGTAGGCATCTGTTAAATAAAAATAGGCATCGAACCCGAAGGCCGAATCAACATGAAGTTGAGAACCTCTGCTAACCAACATGCATCTGTTAAATAAAAGCGAGCATCGAACCCGGAGGCCGAATCAACACGAAGTTGATAAATCTGCTAACTAGCAGGCATTCTCTAAATAAAAGCGAGCATCGAACCCGAAGGCCGAATCAAAACGAAGTTGATAAGATCTACTATCCAGTAAGCATTCTTTAAATAAAAGCGAGCATCGAACCCGAAGGCCGAATCAACACGAAGTTGATAACATCTTCTAACCAACAGGCATTTGCTAAATAAAAGCGAGCTTCGAACCCGAAGGCCGGATCAACATGAAGTTGATAAGTGAATCTAACAACAATTCACAAGAAACCTCCGTTGGGGAAAGAGAAACTTAAACAAGCAACTCTGTTGAGGAGATAAGATGAACACATCTGTCAAAAGATTTTACCATGGTCTGGATACCACACAGGCTCAGGAATTAACTGATAATATGTCGGGTATGGATACCGCATGCTAAAGGGATATAACAACATTTACGGGGATCTAAATACCGCGCGAGCAAAGTAAAATCAACCGCTTACTGAAGCTATACCGGAAAATAAAGAGGTAACAACCTGGCTTATGTTTCTTGCACATGTTTGAATATGGCATAATGCTCCATACGAAATAGAAATGCTACGCATTTCTGAGGATGCTATGCACAAATGCAAAATGCAACGAAACCAAATCAGCAAAATAAATGTTGAAGAAACAAGGCCAACTCCGCCGGGGAGAGATGGGATATGCCAATTACGATTGGACTTAAGCTGGGAAGAATAAGCCCTAGATGATCTCCTGAAAAAGAACTTTCCTGGGTAACATTGTTCTGACGAGAATACAATCTACTAGGCCGGGAATCAAATCAACTCTTGCTGAGGGAAACGCCCTGGATGGCTTTCCAGAGTATCACTCTTCTGGGGAACAAATGACCCGGCTGAGGAAAGACAACTAACCGTTGAGATTAAAACCAACCTACTGGGGAAATCAACGACCCTGCAGGGGAACCACAAACAACCATTGAGATTAGCCTGCACTCAAACAGGGAAAGTGGCCCTTAATGGCCTTCTAGAACACTGAAACCTTCTACGGTATAAAGCAAATATCTGGGGATAAATCAATTCCACTTGAGATCCAAATCCACCCTGCTGGGGATTACTCAATGGGAAATCAACATCAAAATACATCTCAACTGCTAGGTATGCACCAATAAACTTTCTTAGAAATGATCCCAACCTGCGGGAAAGAACCAACTCTACCGAGGAAGGGTACTCTGCCGACTATGCTGGGGAATAAGCAATAAGGGAAACGACATCAACCTCTGCTTGGGGATCGAGTCAGCAATCAAACTCTGAGGGTATACAAAGTCAAACATATTTGGACTCTGTGAGGAAACAAAATTTTGACTTTGCTCCGCAGTCTGGGAAAAAGTTCCACATCTACCAGGTGGAAAGAAATCCAGTCTTGACACTCTGGGGAGAAAATGCGTACTTATAATCTGCTGGGGATACGGGGCATACACTTGACCTACATGGGGGATATCAATCTCAACCCTCTAGGAATGACTTTGTTCTGCCGAATAAATCAAACTTGAACTCCTGAGGAATAAGTGCATACAGACAAATTGTTGGGAATAAGTGTATACACTCAACCACACACTCAACTTGCATATCCTTTCCTGTGGAAACAGACTCTTGCTAGGGACAAGGTGCATTAGGACCGCTGATACTAGATGCACAAATTTCGCCTGCCGGGGATGTATGAGTCTCAACTACACACCTTCTTTATATGGGGATGGTGGTCCTACCGGGGATACACCTCTGAAAAACTTGCCCCAAGGGTAACGACCCTGCACATGAACAAACAACAAGACATCCTGCACAATGGAAACTATCTCGGTCATCATCCGTGACATTATTCAAATAAATGAAAGTTTTAATGATTATTGGCAAATCCTCAAAGTTTATGTATACAAAGTTTTATCAAAACATCGGGCTTTTTTTCGCAAACAAAATAGTAAAGTCAAAGCAAGAACAATAATTTACTGAATAGTATATGTTTTATTGACAAATGGCCTGTAAATAGGCAGATTTTACAACAGATGCAACCTCTGAAAATAGGAAGCTGCAAAAATTTACAAAAATGCACAGAAATATACAAAATGTCGGCAATGTGGCACAGACAACCACCATGTATCGATCCATCTATGACTCGCATGACTTTGATGCTTCTCTGAGGCTTCGTCTTCTGAAGAAATTGATTCGGATGAACGGCCCTCATGTCCTCCCTCAATCCACTATACTCTGAAGATCAATATGCAGACCGCAATCTTTTGCTTTTAAAAATCCCTAACTTTTGCATGAATCTGCCTTTCGGGTTTTCAATTCACCGGGATACCCATTTTTGCCAATGTCGCCTTTTCAGGTTTCAACTTTGTGGGTTTACATCTTTTCTTTTCATCCCTAACTTTTGCCCGAACCCATTTTTTTTATGGTTCGCCGGGATGCCCTATTTTTGCCTAGATACTCTTTTTCTTTCCAACGGGTCTCTTTAAGCAAAGTATTTTTTAACTGCGTCTGCGTTCACAGGAGATGTGAAATCTTCACCATCCTCGGTTGACAACAGCAAGGCTCCTCCATAGAAAACCTTTCACACGACATATGGACCATCATAGTTGGGAGTCCATTTGCCCCTGTGATCTGTTTGTGGAGGGAGAATCTTCTTCAACACTAACTCGCCTGCCTGAAAGCTTCAAGGATGCACCTTCTTATCAAAAGCTTTCTTTATCCTGCTCTGATATAAACGACCATATGCGATGGACGCTAATCTCTTCTCATTCATAAGGCTGAGCTGATTCAATCTGTTTCTCATCCATTCTGCCTCATCAAGCTTGACGTCAACCATAACTCTCAAAGAAGGAATCTCGACTTCCAGTGGTAGGAAAACTTCCATACCATACACCAGCGAGAAATGATTTTCCCCAGTTGAGGTACGCACCGTAGTACGATATCGATGCAAAGCAAAGAGTAACATCTCGTGCCAATCTTTGTAGGTTACAACCATCTTCTGCACTATCTTCTTTATATTCTTGTTGGCCGCCTCAACAGCGCCGTTCATCTTCGGACAATAGGGAGAAGAGTTGTGATGCTCAATCTTGAAATTCTGGCACAGTTCCTTTATCATCTTGTTATTCAAATTCGAACCATTATCAATAATGATTCTCTCAGGCACTCCGTAACGACAAATGATGTCCTTCTTGATAAACTGGGCTACAACTTGTTTGGTGACATTAGCATATGAAGCTGCTTCAACCCACTCAGTGAAATAATCGATTGTCACTAAGATGAAGCGATGTCCATTGGATGCGGTTGGCTTAATCTTGCTAATCATATCAATGCCCCACATGGAAAAGGGACAAGGAGACGCCATGACATTCAGAGGACTCGGCGGCACATGAATTTTATCAGCATAAATTTGGCATTTATTGCATTTCTTTGCATACTTGAAGCAATCAGACTCCTTAGTCAACCAATAATACCCTACTAGTAACAGCTTTCGAGACATGGCATGCCTGCCGGCGTGCGTAGCAAAGGCACCTTTGTGGACATCTTCCATAAGCAAACTTGCTTCTTTCTCGTCCACGCATCTCAATAGCTCCAAGTCAAAATTCCTCCGGTAGAGTACACCATCTTGGTTTAGATAGAAATTTCCAGACAACCTCCTCAAGGTCTTCTTATCCCGGTTCGATGCCCCTGGCGGATACTCTTGGTTTTTGAGAAAACTCTAGATATCGTAATACCATGGCTTGCCATCATAAGCTTCCTCTATTACAAATACAAATTCCGGCCTATCAAGGCGCGAGATGACTATTCTTGGAGCGTCATTCTAGTAGTTCACCTTGTACATTAAGGATAACGTCGCCAGAGCATCTTCCATCTGATTCTCCGCTCTTCGCACGTGATGAAACTCCACTCGGTCAAAGAAAGGCAATAGCCTCCTTGCGCAGTTCATATAAGGAATCAGATTGGGTTGCCGAGTCTCCCACTCTCGTTTAATTTGATTAACAACTAAAGTTGAATCACCATAGATATCAAGGTTTTTGATTCTCAAATCAATCACTTCTTCAATACCCATGATACATACTTCATACTCAGCTTCATTGTTGGTGCAGGGAAATGTCAACCTGGTAGTGAATGGTATATGAGAACCACGGGGAGTCGTGATGATTTCCCCAAATCCGCTGCCATAAGAGTTAATAGCACCGTCAAAGATCATTTTCCATTAGGAACTTTTCTCAGGACCTTCATCAGGTAGTGGCTCATCGTAGTCTTTCATTTTCAGAAACATGATGTCTTCGTCAGGAAATTCAAATTTCATCGGTTGATAATCATCAATCGATTGCTCTGCAAGATACTCTAACAAAACACTCCCCTTAATAGCCTTCTTGGAGACGTATTGAGTGTCGTATTCTGTCAAGACCATCTTCCACCTGGAAATCCTTCCCAAAAGTGCTTGCTTTTCAAAGACGTACTTAATTGGATCCATCTTCGAAATCAACATGGTTGTGTGATTTAGCATATACTGTCTCAGGCGTTTGACAGCCCAAGCGAGTGCGCAACACGTCTTTTCCAACATTGAGTACCTGGACTCACAATCTCTGAACTTTTTACTCAAGTAATATATGGCGTGCTCTTTTCTTCCAGTCTCGTCATGTTGACCAAGAACACAACCCATGTTATTCTCAAGAACCATTAGATACATTATCAATGGTCTTCCAGCTACTGGAGGTATCAGTATCAGAGGTTTCTGCAAATACTCTATTGTTTTTTCAAATTCCCTTTGGCAATTTTCATTCCAGACGACCGCCTGATCTTTCTTTAACAATTTGAACATGGGTTCACACGTGGCTGTGAGATGAGATATGAACCTAGCAATGTAGTTCAATCTACCGAAGAAACCATGAACCTCTTTCTCTGTTTTTGGCGCTAGCATTTCTTGTATAACTTTTATTTTTGCAGGATCGACCTCGATTCCTTTTTCACTGATAATGAACCCCAGCAACATTCCTGACCATACACCAAAAGTGCGCTTATTCGGATTCAACCTTAGTCTGAATTTCCTTAACCTCTCAAACAGCTTCAAAAGGTTCAACATATGTTCTTCCTCCGTCTGTGACTTTGCAATCATGTCATCAACATAGACCTCGATCTCATGATGAATCATATCATGAAAGAGCGTCACCATTTCCCGCTGATAGGTTGCCCCTGCCTTCTTCAACCCAAAAGGCATTACCTTATAACAGAAAGTCCCCCACGGTGTGATAAAAGTTGTTTTCTCCATATCCTCCGGCGCCATTTTAATCTGATTATATCCAGAAAAACCGTCCATGAAGGAAAACACCGAATACTGCGCAGTATTATCAACAAGTACGTCAATGTGGGGGAGCGGGAAATCATCCTTTGGGCTCGCTTTGTTCAAGTCCCTATAATCAACATACATCCTTACCTTACCGACCTTCTTTGGTACAGGTACAATGTTAGTGACCCAGGGAGGGTAATTTGTCACGGCGAGAAATCCTGCGTCCAGCTGCTTCTGGACTTCTTCTTTGATTTTTACCATCATATCTGGTCTGGTTCTCCTGAGCTTCTGCTTGACAGGTGGACACTCTTCACGCAAAGGCAAGTGATGAACCACAATATTTGCATCAAGACCGGGCATATCTTCATATGACCAAGCCAAGATATCACTATACTCTCGGAGCATTTCAACCAATCTTTGCTTGACATCACTCTGCAATGCAGCCCATATCCTAACTTCTTTTCTAGCTTCCTCAGTACCCAAGTTGATAACCTCAATTTCCTTTTGATGAGGCAGAATGACTTTCTCTTCCTGTTTCAGTAGCCTGGCTAACTCTTCAGGTAGGTCTTCATCTTCCTCAATCTCTTCTTCGGCTTGAAAGATCGGATTATCAAAATCAAAGCGAGTCATAGACGACTCTGGAGTGGTGTCATCTGCAATGTGAAACCTGCAATGATGATGATTTAATGCTTAAAATGATATGGAAAAAAGCACAAACCACATTGCCATTTTATTGTTAAAAATAAAACAAGAAAAACAGAGATCACAATATTTGAATGCAAGAAAAACATCCTTTGATTAATTGACAAAACGATTGTTCAACATAAAAGATTAGGCCTTGTAGACAAAGACCGCTATGCTCCGGGTAGAACATAGGGCTACACATTATCAAGAAAATAAATCATTACTCTTCTCTAGTCACTTGGATGACTTCCTTGGCAGTCCAGTTGCTTAGGCTCTGACCCAGAATGTATGGCTGAATCCATGAATCCATGTCGCATTTGCTATCCCGTTCTTCGTCGGACACGACATTAATCTGCTCGAAGATCACTCCACCGCTGGTGAATTGGACGGGTCCCTTGTAGTGCGGCGTGCTCTGTGAAGAGGAGGATGGGTTGTACCCCAGTCCGAACTTGTCTTTTTTGTTGGGGATGCTCAGAACTTGGCCCTAACTCTGAGATGCTCTGGATTTCAACACTGCCTGTGCTTCTTTAAAAGATGACATGGCAACCTCAGGTAGTTTGTCTACAACCGGTGTTTTCTCCTTAATCTACACAATCTCGAAAGAATGACATAGCGTCTCGTGGATATCACTGTCAACTTCGGCGTATTTGAACAAAGAAAAATGACTTATCATAATATCTTCTTCCCCACAAACAGTAACAACGCTGCCACCCACCATATATTTCAACTTCTGGTGCAGAGTTGACGTAACAGCGCCTGTCGAATGGATCCAGGGTCATCCCAACAGACAACTATACGTTGGCTGAATATCCATGATATGGAACACATCATCAAAAACTTCCGCACCGATCTGGATCGGAAGAGTCAATTCCCCAAACACGGACCTTCTGGTCCCATCAAATGCCGAACCACTAAGTCACTTGGGGTGCACATTATCCCTCGGGTGTCTAGCTTCATTAAAGCCTTCTTGGGTAACACATTCAGTGATAAACCAGTGTCTACCAGCACGTGTGATAATATCGCCCCTCTACATTCGATGGATATATGCAGCGCCAGATTATGATTCCTTCCTTTGGGCGTCAAATCAAGATCAGTAAAGCCTAGCCCATTACCCGCATTAATGTGTGCCACCACACCTTCGAGCTGATTCACAAATATCTCCTGTGGCACATATGTTGTATTCAAGATTCTTAAGAGGGCATTTCTGTGTGCCTCAGAACACAATAGCAATGACAGGTTGGATACCTTTGACGATGTTTGCTGTAAGTGAGCTACGATCTTGTAGTCACTCTTTTTGATCAACCATATAAACTCTTCTACATCATTCAATAAGGACTCTCTCTCACCAGCATGAGAACTCTCTTCGACCACCGCTTTTCCTTTACCCTTATCAGATTTCTCAGCACTCACTTCATAAGGAGAAAATACTCTTCCGCTTCAGGTTATTCCCCCGGTCCCTACCAGACTGTCAACAGAATTCGACGGTGAACCTTTCAGTTCCAGCTTCTGACCATTACAGTAGACCTCGGCTCCGTAATTCCACGGAATAACCTTAGTACTCTCATAGGGTATAGGTACGGCTTTAGTAATTATGATAGTGGGCGGCCTTGGAGGCGCAAAAATAGTGATTGTCTTGTAAGGAATCGAAATTGTCACAACTTCATTCTTCTCTTCGCCAACTATTTTCTCATCTTTCTTCTCTGAAACTCTATCAAATTATAGAATACCATCATTCATCAGCTTCTGAACATGACTCTTCAACTTCTCGCATCCCTCAGGATGGATCCAACATGCTGCACAAGCTCTGTCACAGCCAGGAAATACCCATCCACTCAGCAATTTGTCTTTCACAAAACTCAACGGAGTCTTCAAATCTTCAACATCAGCTACCAAGTTCAAACCCTCATCCTCAATAACGGCATTAAACCCAGCTGCCCCATGATTAGGCATGGGATTCTGCATGACATTGGGCGCATCATGAGAGAAGTTGATGGCTTTGCTGTCTATAAGGTCTTGCACCTTATGTTTAAATGCCTTACAATTGTCGATATTATGGCTGGGAGCACCGTAATGAAAATTACATCTAGCATTAGCATCATATCTAGGCAGTGATGCACCAGTCAAATGAGCTAGATTCCTTTTCTGAATCAATTGTAATTGCATCAAGTGTTGAAGCAACTGCGAGTATGGCATCGGTGGCGCATCAAACTGCTTTTTTACTGCTCTGCCCCGATCTTGAAATCTGCGAGGAGCATAATTTTACTGCTGCTGCTGTGGTTGTTGTGGTTGTGGTACTGCAGGAATGGTAATGCTTGCAACCTGATGTTGCTGTTGATGGTACTGCTGACCTCTACCCTTGTTTCTATTTCGGGAACCCGAGACTGCATTGGTTTCCCCTTCTCTCCTCTTATTGCCAAAACTTTTCTTAACTCCTCTAGCTGAGGATCCTTCACCGGCTTTAATTTTACCCAATTTGATTTCGTTCTCAACTCTTTCCCCTGTAATGATTAGATCTGAAAAACTCCCTGACATGTTGTCGATCAACTTCTCGTAATATACCCCCGGTAAGGTGGCAACAAACATGTCTATCAACTCCCTCTCCCCCATATGAGGTTGCACTATGGGTGCCAATTCTCGCCATCTCTAGGCGTATTCTTTGAAGCACTCATTAATTTTTTGAAATAAGTTCTGTAACTGGACCCTGTTCGGTGCCAAATCACTGTTGTATTGTTAATGTTTAACAAACGCCTTAGCTAAATCTCTCCAGCTTCGGATGTTAACTGGCTCTAGCCCCATGTACAACTCTAGAGACGGACCAGAAAGACTGTCTTGGAAAAAATGCATAAGCAACTTCTCATCGTTAGAATAGGCGGACATCTTGCGGTAGTATGAACGAAGATGAACCCTCGGACAGGTTGTCCCCTTATACTTATCAAAGTCCGGGACATTGAACTTTAGAGGAACCTTCAAATTTGGGATCAGCCCCAAATTTGCCATATCCAATCCCATAGAATTTTGATTTTCATAGCTTTTCATCTTTTCCTCGAGCAACGTAAACCTCTTGTCTGCGTCAGATGGCAGACCAGCACCCACATCTCTCATAGAGAACACATCCTCTTGATCATCCGCCTCCCACTTAGGGCATTATTCCTATGCACAACACACATAGGTCCGAGAATATGAACTCCAGTCTGATTTTCTCCTCCCTGAGGGATAACAACTATATGAATAATATTAGCATGTGGAGTGCCATTGTCATTTTGAGGAGGAACAGCAGCTATTGCACCATGAAGCACACCACTCCCGTCAACCCTAGTAATTAATGGTTGCACCAAAGTTCTCAGTTGTTCTTGGCCATTGGCGACCCCTTGCATCATATCCATGAACTAGGCCATTCTGTCATGGAATTCCTGAAGCTCATCCTGAATCTGATCCATAATCTTGTGTTGATTTCCCCTGGTAGCATAGCGATGAGTTGTTTGGTTATCAATCCTGAAACAAGCTGAACAAACCACTGAGATAAGGTTAACGGTTCCGGAGCACCTGCGATGCAAAAAATGAGAAATGATGCAGTATGCAGACATGTAAATATGCGTTAGGGAAATTTTCCCCTCGATTCTTGTTCCGCGAGAACAACAAGACAAAGGGAAGCCAACAGATAAGCATAAAAAACTCCTCATAAATAAAATGAGAGCCAAGAGCCAATGTACAACACAACAATAAATACAAGGGAATCAAAATTACCTCAGGAAAAAAATTTGGTGATGGTCAAGATACATCATAACAACAAACTACAAAGAGAGAAAACATCAAATACAATGGCGAGCCTGGAAATTCTCCAACAACTCTCTCATATCTGAATGATATAGCCTGGCTACCAACCCTTGGATGAGCAACTCTCTCTGGCTACTGATGCTCTGTAAGCTCTGAACATAATCCTCCCAAGCGCCTTCACCAAATGCTTTCTCAAGCTTAGATCTCTTCACATATACTCTTGCCTTATAGTATTCCAAGGTTGCAAGAGCTTCATTCAATCTACAGTCGCTTTCACGTCGACGTGAGGATTCAACTATAACCTTCTCATCTCTCACCTGGATCTGAGCCTTCAACTTAGCAGTCTGTTGTCGCAGTCCGTCTTCTTGCTCTTTGTTGTTAGTCAGAATGGCGTTCCATTGGTCATTAAACTTGGAGATCTCTACATATGCTCTGTCCAGCTCTTTCTTCTTGGAAATAAGAACATCACTGACACTCTTCAGATCTAAGCCCACACGCTCTCGAGCGCGAATCTCTGCAGTTAGCTCTCTACCCAGTTTATTCACCAATTCAGTTTGCTTCTTAGATGAAAAAGTGGCTTGATTTCTCTCGCTTCGGAGCTGAATAATCTCTTTTTCCAATTCCTCGTTTGCCTTACGCAACTCCTCCTTCTCGAACCATAGTTGATTATATTTCTGGATATCAATAGTAGTCTGCTCCTCAATCATCAAAGGATATAAAGGCTCACAAGTTGGAAATGGCATCAATAACCTCCTAGCTCTCTCCTGAATCCAAACCATATAAGGCTCATAAGCTCTACTGTTGCTCATATCCAAAGAAACTATCCCTCTACGGTGAATCTTGTTCCAAGCTTTCTCTACTCTGATCGGGGTCTTGTTCTCAAGCAAGCCGGTGAAATACAGAGATTCCTGTATTTCCTCTTCCTTCGGAGGTTCCATCAGAGCATACCCAAACTGCCTCACTGCAAGAGCTGGATTGTAATTAATACCTCCTTTCCTTCCAATCAACGGGACATTAGGAAAACCACCACAGCTAAAGATAATCTCTATGCCCAATTGGTCTCTGTCAAACCATACGATGTTCTCAGAAGTCAGTCCCATAAGTCTCTCTGACCACTCAGAGATACATGCAGTGTCAACAAAAGGACCAACCTTGGGAAGGTGATTCACAAACCATCTATATAAAAGAGGTACACTATAAGACACATTCTTTCCCCTCCGATTCTCATTCTTGTAATGCACAGAATGATAAACATCTCCCAGAAGTGTAGGCACAAGATTTCCTGAGATGAATATGTGGAAAGCATCCAAATTCACAAAGTCAGGAATGTTCATAAACAAAACTACACCATATATGCCCAGAGCTAAGATGGAATTAAAGACAATCCAATAACTTTCTTTCGCAAAGTGTTGAGCTTTACCAACCAAGAAAGATAATGGAAATCCAGGCATCCCATTTCTTCTAAGAAACTTCCCCTCTAACTCTGAAGCATCTAGATGAAGAGCATTAGCAAGCTTAGTCAAATTAGGTTTAGCTTCAGTATGATAAAAAGGCACCTGATCCAGAATAGGAACTCCTAGCAGCATAGAGAACTCCTCCAAAGTAGGCATCAACACATAATCCGGGAAAGTGAAACACCTCAACTGTGGATCATAGAAATGGAGCAAGGTGTGAAGACCTCCCAACTCAAATACTGAAGCTTTGCAGACACAACCCAAGAGCTTCCCATATAACTTCTTGAAATCTTCCATTACATTACGATCAGTAACAGAAATCAAATTGAGCAGAGGTGCTATGTCAGGAGTAGGAAACTTGTACACAACAGTCTTCTTCCAATTGGGCTCCATGTCAGAAGTGGAATAGGCTCACTAGAATCGAGAGGAAAATATACACCTGCAACATAAATACATGTCAATGTTAAATGTAAATGAAAATGCAAATACAACATAGGATCAAGATTGTTGTGTTGTTGTCTGAGAAGAACTAGCGCTTCGCTTCCGCGAGAACATAACACAACATTGATATAAGGAACCCCTGTATCAAGGACCAAAAGTGCACACTAACGAGAAAACCGGGTAGGTTGAAGGTCAAAGTTTCTTGCATAACCCTCCCCACTCACAGGTATGAACCTATCTCTGATAAGGTCTGGCATCCAATGCGGTCATCAGCATCATAGACTTTCGAGAAACGATGATACGTTCACCATTTCTGGTTTGGCATCATAGTCTAACGAAGCGGCCTCACTTAGCTGACTTCCAAATGATCAGTCCCCAAAGTCGACAATCCTTAGATCCAATGTAACACCCCGTTCCCACAATAAAATAAAACAATCAAATAAAACACATATCAGAGTTTCTCTCCCAAACGGGATGCCACAATACACATCAAAATTTCCACAAATATTTTTTTCAAATAATTTAACTGAATTTTTCAATAAAAATGCAGCGGAAATAGATATGGTCTGTCATAATACAAATATCATATATATACATCATCCATATCCATCATCATCATTATATATACAATATCGGCCATCTGCCCCAAAATACATAGCATCATCAAACATCACCACACATATACAAAAGTCAGATACGCCACAGGGGCACACATATCAACATCAACAGTAAAACTCCTAAAACGCCCCAGTGTTACGTATCAGAGCAGCCCTACGGAGACACCACAACCCAACTAGCTAAACACCTGGATTATATGTACTTCCGAAGAAGCATAGATCACAACAGCAACAAAGGGGTGAGAATTACGATCAAATAATAATGGTATAATAGTACATGAAATAAAAGGCAGAAATAAATAATAATACTATTTCATATACATATCATCCGGACTCACGGTCCCACCATCAACCACAATGTACAATCACGCAACAAATGCACTCACACAACTCTTAACATACGGTACCGACTCACAATCACGATGGGCACCAGGCCATCAACCCTCCCCACAGGAGCACATATCAATGATGGGCACTTGGCCATCAACCCTCCACTCAGGGAGCACACCACAATGATGGGCAACTGGCCATCAACCCTCCACAATGGGAGCACCACAACTATACCGATGGACACCTGGCCATCACCCTCCACAACGGGAGCACATCTCTGATGGACACCTGGCCATCACCCTCCACTTCGGGAGCACCTCATCAACATCGATGGACACATGGCCATCACCCTCCTCACCGGGAGCACAACACATTAACATCGATGGATACATGGCCATCACCCTCCTCTTCGGGAGCACACCAATATTATCGATGGTCACTGGGTCATCACCCTCCACTACGGGAGCACAACAATTAATGTCGATGGACAACTGGCCATCACCCTCCACTACGGGAGCACACTACGATATTCACACGCATCAAATATCTAGCATACCAAGTGCACATCGATCCTATTGATCCACCCCTCACACAACATATACACGATGCATAAGGCGTACTGATCTCACGGATCCATTCACATCATAAAATACATACATAACAAGAACACAAAGTGCGTCGAACCCACAAATCCGCTCACCACACAACTTATCACATACAATGCACACAAGGCATGTCGGTCCTACTGACCCAAATACATCACATACCAGCATACAAATGCAACGCATAATAAGCGTATTGATCCTCACGGGTCCACTCACCACAACACACCAACAAAACGCGCTCAAGGCATCACGATCATACTGATCCTCACATCTCACACACAACACACACACGGTGCACACATCTCACATACGCATCCACACCGGTTCATACATAATGCGTACTCCACCAATTATGCCACTTGCGATAAACGCCGACGAAACAACCCTACACCCACCAACATACGCTCGCATCAGCATCTCCAGCAAGCCTCTTGTCGCACATGTCCAACGAGGGTCCAAGTCCATAGAGGAACAACACAAACATAGCAGCAAAAACACAAACTGATGTCGGGCTCGCTGGCACATTCGCCCGGCGAAGCCCCGCAGCGAACACTCGCTGCCATTCGCCTGGAGAAACCTCGAAGCCAGACAGAAGCTTCTGCCAGCACTCGCTGGCTAGTTCGCCCGGCGAAGCCTGGCGAAGGCTCGCCCCTCATTCGCCCAGCGAATACCTGCGTACTCAGAAATATTATGCGCACCAGAATCCTCATCCACTCCCGATTTCACCCGATTAAATCGAAACTCACAACTAACAACATACTACAACTGCGCTACAGTTCTATTCCTGATTCTTTCTGACTAATCATCAACTCAGCTCTCAAAACCAACTTCCGGCTCAACTTCGAACTTAACCAAAAATCCCAAAACTTATCCAATCTAACATTCTCAGCACATGCAACGAATTAAACATGAAACAACACAACAATAACAGCATGCAATCAACATCAATCATCAAGGAATCTATGGGGTTAGAGATTTCCCCCTTTCTACCGATTAATCATGCATTTACCAAATTTAACTGATTATCCCCCCCCCCCACCTTACCTCAATTCAAGCTTTGATGATGAACAAGCTCCTCAATCCACACGATTTTGCTTGCTCTTGCCTTGCTCTTCTGATCGTGCACTTCCTCCTCTTGTTTTTGTTCTTCGTACACGTTTTCCTTCTCCTTCCAAATCTATTTTTCACCAAATGCCAAGTTTACCCCTCATCTCAAAATAATACAACTTATTTTCCATTTTCCCAAATAATATTTTCTTCATATCATTTTTAATTCACCAATAATCCATATTTCTTAATTCTCCAAAAATCCAACTTATTAAATTTCCCTCATAATACTAATATTAGCAATAATAGTAATAATTAATAATAATAATTACATTAGTATTAATCATCACATTTTATCACTATATATTAACACTATGAGTTCTTTTCACAGATCATCTGCACTGTCTCAGTAGTCTGCTGTACCAACTCTGGTCCCAACACAACACGCTCACCCGACTCATACCAACACAAGGGAGTCCTGCACCTCCTACCATAAAGAGCCTCAGACGGTGCCATCCCGATACTGGAATGGTAACTGTTGCTGTACGTGAACTCTACCAAAGGCAAATGAGTATCCCACGTACCACCTTTCTCCAACACATAAGCCCGCAACAAATCCTCTAAAGTCTGAATAGTCCACTTCGATTGCCCATCCGTCTGCGGATGATAAGCTGAACTCAGCTTCAACTCAGTACCCAAAGCCTCTTATAAACTCTTCCAAAACACAGAAGTGAACCTCAGATCTCTATCCGACACATGCTCAACGGTATACCGTGCAGCTTCACAATTATCCGAATGTAAATCTCTGCAAGCTTCTCCAACGGAAAGCTAATACTGATCGGTACGAAGTGTGCAGACTTCGCAAGCCGATCCACAATCACCCAAATGGCGTCAAATCCTCTCGCCATATTCGGCAAACCTGTAACAAAGTCCATAGCAATACAATCCCACTTCCAAACCGGAATCTCTAACGGTTGCATCATCCCAGAAGGTCTCTGATGCTCCACTTTCGGTTTCTGACAAACTAAACAAGCATAAACATAACGGGCAATGTTCTTCTTCATGCCCGACCACCAAAACAACTTTTTCAAGTCCTGATACATCTTCGTAGCTCCTGAATGAACACTCAAGCTACTACGATGTCCTTCGTCCAAAATCGAATTCTTCAATTCATCATTATCCGGCACGCAAATTCTGCCCCAAAACCTCAACACACTCGCACTATCCAACCTGAAATCACTACCGGAGTCACCTCCGGCCTCGCGCGTCAAATCCACAAGTTTCACATCAAACTTCTGATGTTCCTTAATCATGTCTAACAAATCATTCTTCACTTGCAATTTACCCAACGTCACACCATCTGACGTAAACTCACAAACCATGCTTAAATCCTGAAACTGCTCAATAAGCTCCATCTCTTTTACCATCAATGCAGACATATGAATTGCCTTTCTGCTCAACGCGTCCGCAACCACATTCGCTTTTCTAGAGTGATAACTCAAACTAAAATCATAATCCTTCAAGAATTCCAACCATCTCCTCTGCCACATATTCAGCTCTTTCTGATCAAACAAATATTTCAAACTCTTGTGATCACTGAATACCTCAAACCTTGAACCATATAAATAATGTCGCCAAATCTTCAACACAAAAACTACCGCAGCTAATTCAAGGTCGTGAGTAGGATAGTTACGCTCATGCACCCTTAATTGCCGCGAAGCATAGGCTACCACTTTTCCATTCTGCATAAGAACTCCGCCCAATCCCATTTTGGACGCATCACAATATACCACAAAAGGCTCACACGAATTCGGTAACACCAACACCGACGCTGAAGTCAATCTCTTTTTCAGTTCCTCAAAACTCTCTTCACAAGCCGCATCTCACACAAACACTTGATCTTTCCTTGTTAACTGAGTCAACGGCAAAGCCAATCTAGAAAAGCCTTCAATGAATCTTCGGTAATACCCTACTAGGCCCAAAAAGCTTCTAACCTCTGTTACCGTCTTCGGCGGTTCCCACTGTAACACCGCACTCACCTTAGATGTATCCACAGAAACACCATCACCCGAAATAACATGCCCCAGAAAACTCACCGTCTTCAACCAGAATTCACACTTCGATAAGTTAGCAAACAACTTGTTATCCTTCAACACTTGCAAAGCGATCCTCAAATGTTCCGCATGCTCTTCCTCAGACTTAGAATAAATCAGAATGTTATCAATGAACACGACAATAAACTGATCCAAATAAGAATGGAAGATACGGTTCATATATTCTATAAACACACCCGGTGCATTAGACACTCCGAAAGGCATTACTGCATACTCGTAATGTCCATATCGAGTCCTAGACGTCGTCTTCTGAATATCACCTTCTCTCACTCTTATCTAATGATAACCCGACCTCAAGTCGATCTTACTGAACACACGAGCTCCCACTAACTGATCCATCAAATCATCAATCCTTGGAAGAGGATATTTGTTCTTGATGGTCACTTTGTTCAACTGTCGGTAATCAATGCACAAACGCATGCTACCGTCCTTCTTCACTAACAATACTGGAGCTCCCCACGGCGACACACTTGGTCTGATAAACTTTCTATCTAGCAACTCTCCAATCTGAGATTTCAACTCGGCTAACTCCACTGCCGACATCCTGTATGGAGCCATAGAAATAGGCCTTGTACCAGGAATAAGATCAATGCTAAACTCAACCTCTCTCTTCGGAGGCAACTCAGTAATATCATCCGAGAATACTTCCGGAAACTCATTCGCCACAGCTAACTCATCCAACAATGCCTTGTTGTCAACAGACAGTGATGCAAATAAAGCAAACACTTGCGCTTCATCTTCCAACAAGGTTCTCAATTCCTTATCAGACAAGGAATCTGCCAACGCTTCCTCTTCAGGAGTCAAAAATAATAACACTTTCCGAAACAATCGATGTATACTCGGTTGAACTCCAACTAGTTCATACCAAGTATAACATCCAAACCACCAAGTGGCAGACAGATCAAATCCACATTGAAGTCTCGGCCAAAGATAGTCAGTGGACACTTCAAACACACTAGCGAAGTAGTCACTGAACCAATCGAGGGAGTTTCAATAGTCATCCACCGCTCAAGAGTAGTCGGCACCAAACCTAACCTTTTCACACAATCAACAGAGATAAACGAGTGGGTTGCACCCGTATCAATCATAGCAGTCAAAGGAATGTTATTGATAAAACAAGGACCTTTGATTGAACGTTCTCCGTCTTCCGCTTGAGTTCCCACAACTGCAAATACTTTACCCGCCACCTGAAGCGCCTGAGCCCTCCTCGACTTCTCACAATGAGTACTAATGTGGCCCTTCTCACCACAGTTATAACAAGTAGGCATATTAGTCCTACAATCCGCCATCACATGGCCCGACTTCCCACACTTGAAGCACTTTTTCGCATCAGGAAGACAATCATTGGCACGATGACCCATGCCACCGCACCGGAAACACTTCATACCAGCCAACGTCCTACCCTCTCTGGGCTTCCTATCAACAACACCCTTGAACTTCCCCTTACCAGTCGGAACACTATAAGGAGTACCACCGAACCTTTGTTTACCCTTATGATCACTTGCCGCCTTGTAGTGTGCGATTCTCGCACGGTTATCGTTATCATAGATACGGCTCCTACTCACCAACTCAGGATAGCTTCTAATTTTCTGACATGCGACTCCCATCTTGATTTCTGGCCTCAGCCCATTCTCAAATTTCAGACACATCGAAGTCATAGCTTCCTCAATATTATAATGAGGGCAATACTGAGCCAGCTCCTCAAACTTAGCCGCGTACTCGGCTACCGACATACAGCCCTGTTTCAATTCCAAAAATTCCACCTTTTTAGCACTTCTGGCATCTTCTGGAAAATACTTCTCCTGAAATCCAGACTGAACCACCTCCCAAGTAATCGGAGTCCCCGAAGCTTCCATCCTCTGACGACAATTATCCCACCAAGCCTCGGCCTCCCCCTCGAGCATGTGAGTACCGAACCTCACCTTCTGCTCGTCACTGCACCCCATGGTTCTGAAGATCTTCTCAATGGCCTTCAGCCATTTCTGTGCAGCTACCGGATCTAGAATTCCACCTTCAAACTTTGGTGGCTTGTTGCTCTGGAACTGCGTCAGGTCTCTAAACTTAGCTCCCGCAGCCAGATTCTGGTTGGCCACCACTTGTGCCATAGCCTGCATTGCCGCAGCCAATGCCGCGTCATTTCTCCCAGCCATTCTGCTCAACAACAATCCAGGTTAACAGAAAACAAGCAACTCTATCCTATAGACAAACTCAACACACTACACTGGCCGGACGAACCGACCTGCTCTGATACCAACTTGTAACACCCCGTTCCCACAATAAAATAAAACAATCAAATAAAACACATATTAGAGTTTCTCTCCCAAACGGGATGCCACAATACACATCAAAATTTCCACAATTATTTTTTTTCAAATAATTTAACTGAATTTTTCAATAAAATTACAGCGGAAAAAGATATGGTCTGTCATAACACAAATATCATATATATACATCATCCATATCCATCATCATCATCATCATATATACAGTATCGGCCATCTGCCCCAAAATACATAGCATCATCAAACATCACCACACATACACAAAAATCAGATACACTACAGGGGCACACATATCAACATCAACAATAAAACTCCCAAAACGCCCCAGTGTTACGTATCAGAGCAGCCCTACGGAGACACCACAATCCAACTAGCTAAACACCTGGATTGTCGGTACTTCCGAAGAAGCATAGATCACAACAGCAACAAAGGGGTGAGAATTACGATCAAATACTAATGGTATAATAGTACATGAAATAAAAGACAGAAATCAATAATAATACTATTTCATATACATATCCTCCGGACACACGGTCCCACCATCAACCACAATGTACAATCACGCAACAAATGCACTCAAACAATTCTTAACATACGGTACCGACTCACATTCACGATGGGCACCGGGCCATCAACCCTCCCCACAGGAGCACATATCAACGATGGGCAGTTGGCCATCAACCCTCTACTCAGGGAGCACACCACACTGATGGGCAACTAGCCATCAACCCTCCACAATGGGAGCACCACAACTATACCGATGGACACCTGGCCATCACCCTCCACAACGGGAGCACATCTCTGATGGACACCTGGCCATCACCCTCCACTATGGGAGCACCTCATCAACATCGATGGACACATGGCCATTACCCTCCTCACCAGGAGCACAACACATTAACATTGATGGACACACGGCCATCACCCTCCTCTACGGGAGCACACCAATAGTACCGATGGTCACTGGGCCATTACCCTCCACTACGGGAGCACAACAATTAATGTCGATGGACGACTGGCCATCATCCTCCACTACGGGAGCACACTACGATATTCACACGCATCAAACATCTAGCACACCAAGTGCACATCGATCCTATTGATCCACCCCTCACACAACATATACACGACGCACAAGGCGTACCGATCTCATGAATCCATTCACAACATAAAATACATACATAACAAGCACACAAAGTGCGTCGACCCCATGGATCCGCTCACCACACAACTTATCACATACAATGCACACAAGGCATGTCGGTCCTACTGACCCAAATACGTCACATAACAGCATACAAATGCAACGCATAATAAGCGTATCGATCCTCATGGGTCCACTCACCACAACACACCAACAAAACGCGCTCAAGGCGTCACGATCATATTGATCCTCATATCTCACACACAGCACACACACGGTGCACACATCTCACATACGCATCCACACCGGTTCATACATAATGCGTACTCCACCAATTATGCCACTTGCTATAAACGTCGGCCAAACAACCCTACACCCACCAACATATGCTCGCATCAGCATCTCCAGCAAGCCTCTCGCTCGCATCAGCATCTTCTGCCAGCACTCGCTGGCTAGTTCGCCTGGCGAAGGCTCGCCCCTCATTCGCCCTGCGAATACCTACGTACTCAGAAAACTTCTGCGCACCAGAATCCTCATCCAGTCTCGATTCCTCCCGATTTAATCAAAACTCACAACTAACAACATACTACAATTGAGCTACGGTTCTATTCCCGATTCTTTTTGACTAATCATCAACCCAGCTCTCAAAACCAACTTCCGGCTCAACTTCAAACTTAATCGAAAATCCCAAAACTCATCCAATCTAACATTCTCAGCACATGCAACGAATTAAACATCAAACAACACAACAATAACAGCATGCAATCAACATCAATCATCAAGGAATCTATGGGGTTAAGGATTTCCCCCTTTCTACCGATTAATCATGCATTTACCAAATTTAACCGATTATTCCCCCTTCCCCTTACCTCAATTCAAGCTTTGATGATGAACAAGCTCCTCAATCCACACGATTTTGCTTGCTCTTGCCTTGCTCTTCTGATCGTGCACTTCCTCCTCTTGTTCTTGTTCTTCGTACACGTTCTCCTTCTCCTTCCAAATCTATTTTTCACCAAATGCCAAGTTTACCCCTCATCCCAAAATAATACAACTTATTTTCCATTTTCCCAAATAATATTTTCTTCATATCATTTTTAATTCACCAATAATCCATATTTCTTAATTCTCCAAAAATCCAATTTATTAAATTTCCCTCATAATACTAATATTAGCAATAATAGTAATAATTAATAATAATAATAATTACATTAGTATTAATCATCACATTTTTTCACTATATATTAACACTATTAGTTATTTATCCTCAAAGTAAATCCACACAAATACACCAACAAATTCAAAAATAACACCGGAACCCGAAAATAATTAAAATGGGCATTACATCCAACATCCTCTCAACTGTCTGAAACAAACTGGAAAGGTAGTCATCAAAGAGAATCTCGTCTGAGCGTGAATTTCATGGGAGCTAGTGCATGCTAAACATACAGGTTCACCACTACTTTTGACTTCTAATGCTATGGTTATACTCAAGCCTGGATTTTGGCTTATCACACAGCGGAACATTCCTACCCAACAGCACGACAATATGATAATAACAATGCTGAAAATAAAATGCAAATGCAATAAAGTACAACACATATACACATATGTACACACCCAAAGATAAAACACACAAGCGCTAGGATTGACTCACATAGGGGATGGTAAGAGTCCCTAGCTGAGTCGCCAGTTGTCGCATCGCTGCGAAGAGGAGCCGACAAGGACAGAAGAGTCTCCACCGTTTGTTATTTTTCCCAAAGAGAGGGAAAGGAAACGATCATAAATAACCTATGAAAAAGGGAAAAGACAGATCATCGCAACCAAATATTGGGTTCAGAAGTTGGTTACGCAAGGGAAAGGTACGAGCACCCCTCACGTGCGTCGTACTCGATGGGATCCACGCTTGTTATCTATTTAAAGGATGTTAATCTATCTAAGCTACAAGTCACAGGGACAAAAGAAAAGAAAAGAGACTCGATAGAGCATCGTCGCTCTATGCTTATGTACTCCCTCATGCAATGGGAAAGTCTGAGTCAACGTAGTTCGGAAAACTACGGGTGAAAAATGGGGAAGGTTGCTCGCCAAGACATCACCGTCTTGTGCCTATGTATCCTAATCTGGTATGAGAAATCAGAACAAACGTAGTTCGGGCTAACACGACCACAGGTTGGTTCAAGTGTTTTAACCGAGTAGTGTTAAACCTTCGTTCTAGTAGTTAGGTGTATTCTTGCTCGACCATTGGAGGCTTAGGCGTTACCTGTTCGCGGTAGAACCAAGAGTTAACAACACTCTCTTTAAAAATGGTTTTCAATTAATCCCGAAGGATAAAAAAAGTTTGATGTTTGTTTTTGATTCTTTTATGAAGAAGAAGTGAATTGAATTGTGTTTGTAATTCATGTTGCACTAAAGACTATGACTTTGGAGCGAATGCGTCGCATATCGCCCAAAGGGCATATGCTAAACACTCTTGACAATTGAGAGGAGGTCCCCCAATCAGCATTTCCCAAATGCTTAAGGCTCGTAGCGTACAACACTCATTATCCTTTATTACATGTTTTGAAGAAGTTTTGAGATGAGAAGAGAGAAGACACATCTAAGGGGAAACTAACTCAACCCTAATGTTATCATGCAATGTGCTCCTATGATTGAGATTGAAAAGGGAAAAGACTATCCTAATGTTATCATGCTTGGATTGAACACTTAATGTCTCTCCTACTCCCACCTTAAACAAATGGGGCTAGGAATCCTACGGGATCATGGCAAAGAAAACCAAGTAAACACAAGATAAATCAATCACAAATGAAAAGGAGGAAAGGGATGCAAACATGAAATACAACACAAAGAAAAGAGGGAGGAAAAAAGTGTGGGGCAGAAACCACCACAAGCATATCTCAACCTCTTGAAAAAAAAAAGATGCAAAACAAAAGATGAATGCAAGCAAAAACAACTTAAACAAATCCAAACAAAAGTGAGATGAAATGGGAGAAGTTACAACTCCTACCACCATTGAAACATCAACCAACAACCTCAAAAGGTAAACAAATTAGAAAGAGAAGAAGGCGTGATCAAGATGAGGATGGGAAAATAGGCTTGGGCAGCAAGCAACATAAGAAGAATCTCAACCAAAAGCATCAAATTGATCATGCAAAAAGAAAGCACAAACAAGTTCTCAAAGTGGCCTCTCATTCAAAGCAAACTTAAAGTACAAACAAAGAGTACCAAATCACCTTGAATGAGTTCCAAAGTCCAAGGGACATAAGTAAGAACAAGAGAAAAAGGTTCACAAACCAAAGAAGAAGCAAAGCCAAGACAATTTACAAAGTAGGGCAAGGTAAAGAACCAAAGTTCAAAACACTTTCAACATTCAAATGCAAATGGAAAGCCCTAATTAAAAGTAACTTGCAACACAAACCAAACAAATGTGTGACCTATAAAATTAAAACCAACATCCTAAACATGTCAAGAATGTGAATCAAGAGGCATCGGATGCATATGGGATCCACAAAGGTCATTTCCCAAAGGAACTAGGTCAACTAGTTTATATGAACTTCAACTAGGGTGTCTTGACTTGCAAGGTTCACCAAAAATAGGAGAATTATTCAATAAATCTCAAATAAAATGCACAAATCTCTTAAGCGTGATGGAAATTAGAGGCCAAAACATCCAAACCAAATTCCATTCAAGGCATCACCAAATGATTTGATCAACTAGGGTGCTCCACCTTATGGAATATAAATCGAGGGTCAAACAAAAGCAACACAAAGTCAAAGAAAAATAGGTCAAACCTTGACCAAATTCAGCCTCAAAGTCACCTCAATCCATCATCAAAATGGATAAGAAGCCTCACTCATTGGTGATTGCAAATGGTCCACAAAGCAAGCATGAACAAAGAAGAACCATATTAAAAACACTTCCAATCATAAAATTCAACTTAAATTGAAAAATAAAATAAATTCAATATTAAAAATTATGAAAAATTAATTAAGACTTTGAAGTCTTTGAAAAGATTTTTTATTGAATTTTCTGATATTTGGAAGTATTTTTAATAATCAAAAAGCAAAATAGAAAATAAAATAAATAAAATAAAATGCAAGAATGGCTGGGAGTGCAAAAGTAATGCTAGAAACAAAGGATTCACTTTAAAGCGCATTTTGGCTGAAATAATTGGGGGTGGCAATAGAAAAGAAAGCCCAATCCACAAGACAATGTGATTAAATGAAACACAGTGTTTCATTTAATCCATGTGGATTCAACGCGCCCAGTAAGCATAGTCAAGCCAATGAGAAACACACACCCGCATGGTCAACAAGTCAAATAACCAGACGCCGGAGCCTTAGCTCCGATCGTCTTCTCCGGCGAGGTGGTCGGAGCTTAGGTTATCATATCTTCATTAAATTTCACAAAATTTATATTAAAAGAAAGCTGAAGTCACGTAAGTCATGAATCCAAGATCCAATCATCCATATCCTTCACAAATTAAGAGAATCGAAGCCAACAAGTTTGAGATGCACATCTGAAAACTCAAGAAAACATGAACAATAATGAATCAAACATGGCCTACACGAGGTAGGGCTTCAGATGCAACTAATATGAATCTAGATCATGGCCTAGAATGAGAGAAAATTTGATTGGAAACTTACTGAACGGAGACACTCCGTTGGTGCTTCTCAGGCGTGTAAGCTTGCTCCAAATGATCAAGGTCCACTCCAAATTCTTCAAGGAAGCTTAATTGCACTTCAATTTGCCTTGATTTGAAGAGAAAAATGAAAACCAATTTTGAAATTTCTTTGAGAATTTGAAAACTGAAATTGGTCTCTCCAAGCTCAATTTGCACTTTTGAGCTCTTGGAACAAGTTTTGAACTTATATATATTGGATATCTGATCAATTGGAAGGCCCATGAAGCCTTATTTGGATGAATTTGAAAAAATGCCCAAAATGGAAGCCACTCATGCACACGTGAATATCCTTGCATACACTCATGAGAATCACTTGGTTTTGCAGCTGGTGAGTTGAATTTCACCTTGGAATGGACTTAGGCTTTGTATGTGATCCAATTAGTAAGTTTCAAAGTGAAACTTCTTTGTGAAGTAAGTTGTAATTTCACATGTTTTGCTCACCCATGTGCCAAAACAATTTGTGAATTTTACTTATGAATGTGCCATGAAGAGAATTGAATCAAAATAGGACATGAAAATGGCCTATAATGCATTCAATTGAAATCACATTTTAAAGTTCATTTTTCACTTGAAATTTCCACCCAATGTTCACAACCATTCATAATTCACACAATCCTTGAGTTTCATGATGTAAAAGAGGTTTCTAGGAGCAACTTTCATGTTGTTTGAAAGTTCATTTGAAGTACACAAGTGCATGAAAATGGCTAATGTAGCAAATGACCTATAATCAAACTTTCCCAAAATACCCTTGCCTTGTAAGGTCCATAGCTTGAGTTCCACAAATGGTATCAAGGACTTCTAGGATTTTTGGAAATCTAAGTTCATGAGGAAAAACTTTCATTTTCACTTCAAGTTGAGGAGAAACTTGATTCTAGGTAAAAAGTACCTTGGAAGTTAGTTGACTTTTGTTGACCAAAAAACAAGTTCATCTGAGACCTATAACTTGATGGCATCATAACTTGAGTTCCAAAAACCCAATGGATGAGTTCTAGTACTCAAAATAAATCTAAGAACATGCCCTACAAGTCTCATGTTTACATGAAAGTAAGATTAAACTTGTATCATGAGGTAAAGTATCCTTGAAGTTGGGCACTAAAGAATGGGATTTTACACTGAGATCCTTTGAAACCCTAATTTAGCATGACATCCTAGATGTCTCCACATGACTCCAATGACTTAGAAATAAGTCTCAAACTCCCTCAAGCCCACAACTGACCTTGAATTAACCATATGAAACCCTAAGTGCACAACCCTTGACTGTGGTCTCTTGCAAGTGGAATAAAAACTTAGACAAGCTCCATGATGACTTCCAAGGTACTCTCAAACATCTCATATCCATAACCATGAACTCATGAACCCCTGATGATCCTCTGTTGATCCCCAAGATAGGAGATAAACAACACATACCAATCTTCTCTTTCAAAGACCTTTGACCACTTCCTGATGATTGTAAATACTTAATGACTTGAATAAGCACTCTTGCTTGAGCTTGAAACCCTTTGAAACTCTCCTCTTGAATGGCACACCTCTCTTGATCCCCTGTAAAGGACAATGCTATGCAAATTCAAATGCTAAAATGAAAAGAAACACAAGCCAGGTAAAGAAAGAGGTTGGTCAAATTTTGGGGTACAACAACGTGCCAATTTGTTTCCCGTGAAAATTGGAAAACAACTGCTGATCTTCCAAATATAACTTTGGTGAATCACAGGATCGATCAGATTAATCCTAGGACATGAGCTAACTATTAATTCAAAGTAAATTCTAAAGACTAAACACTTCGACAGTGTTTATAAAGATAAGTTTATCTAAAAGTATAGTTAGAAAGAATGCAAGAACATTAAATCGAGAAAAAGGGTTATAGAAATCAAAGAAAGGCTAAAAAAATAAGACACAATGCTAAAACGCAACTTGCAGTAAAGTAAAAAATAAACTTTTGATGAAAAGTTAAAGTGAATTTCATTAAAGAAGAAAATGGTGTTTACGTCACGTACATTCTCCCAAGACTCTTATTGCTAAAACTCATATTTATAATAACAAAACTAATTGTTTTTAACTTCCTAAAATAATTAACATACGACTAGTGTCGTGCTGCATGCTTCTGTCCTTTGGATGTGCGCCACTTGTCTTATTCAGGTGCGGACAAGAATAACTACTCCCTCCTTTATTTGAATTTTGAATTCCCTTAGCGTCGGACATCCTCAACATTCTCAGTCGAAAGTAGCTTCGCAAATCTTAGAAATATTTTCTAAATTCAAAGAAGTATCGTTTCCTTATGTGAGCACATTCGACTTAAACCTATGATGAAGATCTAGTTGAAAACTCCTTTAAACCTCTTCAAAAGTCTAACATTGCAATCAACACTTCCACCTTAATATAGGCATAAAATTTTTGAGCTAACAGTCTCACTCACGCTGTCCTTCCCAACCTCCAACAACCAAGCTAAGTACAAAGCCTTCTCGGTCGGTCTGTGCCTCGCTAAAGATTTGGGAGCAGACAAAGTCGTCATCTGCACCGACTCTCAGCTAGTGGCCCTCCAAGTCCTGGGAGAATACCAGATCAAGAATAATAACTTGTCCGACTACTTGAACTTGGTCAAGGAAAAAATGGAAAAGTTCTCCTCCGTGGAAGTAAAACACATTCCCCGTGAACACAACGTCCGAGCTGACATCCTGTCAAAACTAGCCAGCACAAAGAAGAAAGGGGGAAACAAATTCGTCATCCAGGAGATACTCCCATGACCTAGCTTCAAGAGAACATCCACGACTCTCGACATGCACGTCGTCGGCAACGACCACTACTGGATGACCCCAGTATACGACTACCTCACTAAAAACGAGCTACCATCTGATCTAAAGGAGGCCAGCGTGGTAAGGCGTTGGTCGTGTTCCTACGTTCTGGTCGAGAATAAAATGTACAGACGAGGATTCTCCATACCTCTCCTCAAATACGTCAAATAGGACACGGTCGCCGACGTCCTTCGCGAGATCCACGAAGGAATCGATGCCTAACACCTAGGTGGAAGGTCCCTCACAAGGAAAGCTTTGAAAGCAGGATACTACTGGCATACCATGCCGAACGACATGAAAGAACATGTGAAGAAATATGACATATGCCAAAGGCACGGGGACATGCTCCTGGCACCTCCCAACGAACTCAAGGCTATGTCCTCCCCATGGCCCTTCGCTTGGTGGGACCTCAACATCCTGGGACCTTTCGTCGTAGGCTCAAACCAAAATAAATACTTAATAGTGGGCGTGGACTACTTCACCAAGTGGATAGAAGCTGAAGTCCTGGCCAAGATAACAGCCCACAACATACTTTGGTTCTATAAGAGAAACATCCTTGACCGTTTAGGAACTAAACAACACTTTGCATCCATTGAGCACCCTCAGACTAACGGGAAAGCTTAAGCGGCAAACAGAGCAATCCTATTGGGTTTCAAACAAATACTAGACGAAACAAAGAGGCAGTGGGTCGAGGAGCTACACAATGTGCTTTGGGCTTATCGCACTACACCTTATTCGTCAACCGGAGAATCACCCTTTCGTGTAGCATATGGGACAGAGGCAGTGATCCCCATTGAAACCCACGTGCCAACCAAACGAAACGAAGAACCTTTGAACAAAGAAACAAACAGTGAGACCCTGAGGGAAGAACTCGACCTTTCAAAGAGGTTCAGACAGGGGCAGCCTTCCGCGAAGCCTTACTCAAGCAAAAAATAACGATTAGGCACAACGCCAAGGTCATCCGACGAGATTTCCAAGTAGGCAGCCTTGTCTTAAAAAGGAGTCACAAAGATTCCCGAGAAGGCAAGCTCGTCAGAAACTGGGAAGGACCCTACCACGTTAGAGCAAAGACGGGGAACAGGGTATACTACCTAGAATAGCTAACCGAGGAAGAATTATCTAGACCATGGAACGTCGAAAAGATGAAATAATATTACAGCTAAAGCCCCCACTGTCGGCGTGTCTCGCCTAGATGGCGGGCACGATGATCGACTACGGCTGCGTGCCCAGGTACAAGCGTCGCACCACCAAAAGGATCTAAGCAAGGGTCTAGCGAAGATACCTACCCATGCTCGACGGCGGTTCCTCGACTGAGCCCTCAATTGTCACAGTACCATGAACGGAAGAACCCCCAGCTCACGATGGGGAGTTCACGCCGCGAACTCAGGCCACGATCGTGACCTGAGCTCTGCCTTGCTTGGAAACAACCCATACCTTTCGATCAGTTCCCCGCATTGTCAAACATCATCCATTGAGCATACCCAAAAAATAACAAATTACTAAGTGCCTCTGACGACCGCGTTGGGCGGTGCAGGACACTTAGAGAATATTCAGCAAAACACAAACATAAAAACATATTACATACTTGTACATATAATTTAACATAACCACAAATGACTACAATTGTGCATGGTACAATGAAAAGGGGGGGCCAAGCCCCACATAATAAAGTTACAATAAAATACATATAATCAAACGGCATGCAGGCCAAAGCATAAAAATACTCCTCTTGTTGAACTTCCTCGTGCGACGCCTGCCCCTGGTCATCCCCTCCCTTGGTAAACCGGAGGAATTCTGGAACGACTATCTGGCCATCTTTGACTATGTAGAGGAACCCTGTGCCCACCGTAGTTAGCTCGACCCCCAAGTTCACCAACTTTATCTGGTCCAATGCGTTCTGAAAAGCCTCCTCGCCAATGGCTACTAGGTCGTCAGCAGCCTGGACAAACCGAGCAACTAGCTCTGAGCGAGTCGTCAGCTGCTTCTATTGCACCCAAAATTTGCTCAACATCTTTTACCTGGTTTATGTTTCATTGCATTATCATTTGCATAGTTCTATCATTTGCATATCATGGCATATCATTCATCCAACAGGGGATCAAGTGTGATTATTATCAAGAGAGGCCTAGCAAGAAGTCTTATCCAAGCTTGAGAAGTCATCCAAGTCATCAGGAGGTGGTGGGAGGTGTTGATCAGCTGAGGACCATCAATGGGATGTGAAGCGTGAGGTGTGAATATGAGATGTGTATGGAGCTCATAGAATTCCTAGAGAGCCATGTTGGAGCTAAATCAAGTCATTGTGTCAAATGCAAGAGCCACAGTTGAAGTACAGACAATTAGGGTTTCATCTGGATCAACCATAGGTCAATTATGCAATTGAAAAGCATTCAAGCTTACTTTGAGGTCATGGAGTTCATGGAATTATGTGATAAGACATTTGTGTTGTTGTGCCAAGATCAAATCAAGAAGAATCAAGAATGTGGGAAGTTGCTAAATTAGGGTTTCAGTGCAAATTACCTTGTTTAGTGCCTAACTTCAAGGCCACATAAGTCAACATACAAGTTTCAAATGGATCTTTGGCCAACCTTAAACTTGTAGAGCATCTCAATACCTTTAATTTGAGTACTAGAAGTCCTCCATTGTATTTATAGAACTCAAGTTATGGCCCAGACAAGTTACAAGTCCTCAGATGCTTCTGAAATTTGTCTGTGAAAATCATTTGACTTCAAGGATATTTTTGACCTAGAAGGAGGTTTCACCTGAACTTTTGGTCAACATGAAAGTTGTTCCTCATGATCTTAGCTTTCTAAATGGTATTAGAAGTCCTCCATCTGATTTGTAGAACTTAAGTTATGAGGTTTACAAGTCATGGGTATTTTGGGAAAGTAAGATTATAGGTCATTTTCAATCATAGGTCCATATCTCCAACTTGCAAGCTTCAAATGGAAATTTGTTCAACATGGAACTTGCATAAAATGAGATTTTGAGTGCAACCAAGTGGTCAGGAGAGTTTGGTTTGGCTCATATCAAAAGGTCACTTGAAATGGCTTGAAAATGAAGAAAATTCAAATATGGAAAGGAGGGAAAAATGTGATTTTGTGCTAGATGCCTCAAACCAAGCAAATGGGTACATTTTCTGATTGGAAATCACATTTCAAACACTTTGGTTTTAATAGAATTTTGAGTTTAGTTCAAGTTTTGGAAGTTTCCATGTGGTTGCTTCACTTGAAAGTTACATGACCAAATCATCACACAATGCATAACAGGCCATTCTATCAATCCAAATTCACTCCAAATGCAATTTGCAAGGTGTTAGAACCTTCTAGAACAAGAAACTAGCTTGTATGGCACGACTGGTGTATGACTTTGCAAGCAAAAACCAGAAAATGTGAATGACTGTTTTGGGCTTCAATTTGGATCCAAAAGCCCATGAAATGATTCTATATATTGATTAGAATGAGTTCAGATCAAGGTTGAGCATCATTTCGCCTTGATTCATGATGATGGGCAACATGAGGATGATTTCTATGAGGAGTTAATGCTAGATGTTTAGATCAGGATGATGTAGGCAACATGAGGATGATTTCTATGCCGATCGTTTGGATTTTAGTGATGATCAATGTTGACATGATTTCTGAAAATGGATTCGTATTTTCAAACCTAGCACGATCTAGAGGATTTTGAGTGGAGATTTGGAATGTACGTGAAAAACTGAGTTGATTTGGTATATAGTTTGTCATTTTTGGTTGCCTGAACCTGGACCCTCGCCGGAGAAGACGACCGGAGTCTTCTCCGGCCACCACCAACCACCATCCTGAATCTCCACTCTAATGACCTGAGATTTGGAGAAGATGAGTTGTAGACCACAGGATCTTGCCTTGACCATTGACTGACCCGAAGATCCAACGCATGTAAGGGGTGCTAATACCTTCCCCTTGCGTAACCGACTCCCGAATCCAGGATTTGGTTGCGATGACCATTCCTTTCCCTCTTTGCGTTAGGTTTACTGAGTGTTTCCTTTCCCTCTTGTGGGATAAATAACGCACGGTGGCGACTCTTCTGTCATAGCCGGCGCCGATTTTCGCAGTAGCGACAGCTTCGTCTCTTTAGGCTCATTCTCAACAGGGGCTACCGCAGTCTGCAACTTCTCCACCAGGTCCTCGGTAGCCTTCATCTTAGCGCCCACAACCTCCCTCTCTAGAGCTACCTCCTCACGACCTTTACGAGCAGCATCTTCGAGCTCCTTCTCCCTTTCCTCTTGGATTTTCTTGACCTTCTCCTCCAGGACCATCACCGTAGCCTAAGATCTCTTCAGCTCTAGCTCCAGCAGAGAGCCCGCCTTAGTATACACCACAAACATTTCTAGGACCCTCATTAAAGTAGAGGCATCCTGGGCAAGAATGCCCTATTTGTTGGGACAGTCCATTTGCTCGAGCTTTAGAGATTCTGCCCGAGGAATGGACAGAGAGGACCCCTCGAAGAGTTTCCTATTGTGAAAGCATTCTTGTGAACATGCTCCCTAGGCGGAATACTTACTACAACGTTGCATGGGTGGATACGCACAACCACTTAGTATCCATCATTTACGGCTAGGACTACTGGGGTATCTAATCCCATTTGCTCCCATAGCTTTCGTCTCTCAATGTCAGTGTCGGCCCAGCATAGTGCTTTCGCTGTTGGGGTTCCTTCCGATCTCTACGCATTTCATCGCTCCATCGGAAATTCCCTATGCCCTACCGTACTCTAGCTTATTAGTTTTCACCACCTGTCTAGGGTTGAGCCCTGGGATTTAACAGCGAACTTAAAAAGCCACCTACGAAAGCTTTACTCTCAATCATTATGGATAACGCTTGCATCCTCTGTCTTACTACGACTGCTAGCACAGAGTTAGCCGATGCTTATTCTCAGATACCGTCCTTTTTTCTTCTCCAGGAAAAGAAGTTCATGACCCGAGGGCCTCTACCTCCATGGGAGAAGCTCGTACTTGCTTTTGGTAGACTCCCGCCTAAGGTCAACAACCTCATTTGGATGGGCACGCTTGGGCCTCGAGCTCACGGGCAGAGGCGATGTCTGGGTGGATGGAAGAGTTGAGGATGATGTCCCCGACCCTGTCTGAAGGGGGACCGTTCCCTGACCGAGATGACTCTTCCCTAGAGTAGTGCCACTCTTCATTTTCCCTTGGGTATGTTTCATCATCCTTTCCTGCGGTGGAGGCATCTTACCTGCAAAAATAACAAACACATAAGCACAGAGAAAGAAAACATCTCAGACAAAATAAGAGAAAGAGAGAACTACCCAGGAGTTCAAGAGCCTCCTTGCGAGTGCTGCACTCAAGGAGCTCTTTGGTGTTGATGTATCGGGCTTCCACCTGCAGCCCACTGTCCTCCTTGTTAAAAAGCTTCCCGACACAAGTCATGCACTGGGCAGGAAGGAAACCATCTACAAAGGCCACCAGCTTGGCGTATCTGGCCCGGTCATCCTCCACCAGCTGATGAGAGGCAACCACGTACTCATTAATTGAGCGGGTAAAGTGAGCTCTGCTCTAGCAGAAAGGAAAAGTAAATAGCCTCTGGGAAACTATCTTGCCCTCCTCATCTAAAAGGTCCTCCACGTTCTCGTCCATGGAGACCTTTCATACGAAAGTTAAATCGGTGGCCCTCTTTGACACCGGTTCGATCACGTAGAATCTCTCCTTAAACGTCCAGATAGATTTGGAGAAGGGTTTGAAGAGCTTTCTCACTTGCTTCAGAGAAACCCAACCAAACTTTCTCCCTGACACTTATTGTTGATGATGAAAGATGGTGAAGAAAAGGGGAGGGTGTTCCCAATTTGCAGATACTCGCAAACCAGCTCGTATGCCCGCATGAAGGAAAGAGAGTTTAGTTGCAGTTGAGAAGGCGCCAGGTCAAGGTGCACGAAGACAGCACGTTTAAAATCTATAAAGGGAAATCTCAACCCTATCTCTTTAAAGACATACACATACATAGGAAAACACTCCTCGTACGCCGAGCAAATCCGTTCATCTTCTAAAGGAAAATGGACCCTCCATTCTCCCTCCGGTCCCACCGTGGTGAATGCGTCCCCGGCGTAAGAAGAAAAAGGGATCCATGCTCCATCGGCTTGGCCACCGTCCACTCATCCACCAACGACATCACAACAGACATCCCCACGACCTCAGGAGATGAGGAACCATCGTCTGTCTCTGTCTCCTCCGAGGAGCTATCCTCGGACAAATATCTAAGATGCTCTTCTTCTTCGGCCCTGCGTGATATTTCTTTTACCTGAAGAGTAGGGGAAAATAGTGAATTCGATGGCAAAATCAAATCCATCCTTCCACTGCTAGTCAAGTGAAAGGGAGCGTAAAAGACTAAGTACAAAATCCTCGACCTAAGCCCTACTCAAATGTCGTAGGTAAACAAATGGGAAAGGTTCTTGACAACTCTCCCTAACGCACCCGGGGATAGTCCCCCGTCAAAAAACGCAGTACTCCCACGGGAAAACCACTGGAATTCATGTCACCTTAGCAACGACACCATCATATCTTCCCTGCCCCAGGATCAAATGAAGCTATAGGTTGCTAACTTACCTTCCTAAAAATAGCAACTACATCGCCGGCAGCAGAAAGATGGTCGCGCCACCAACAACCACCGCTAAATAAACCCTAACTAAGTCATTTCAATCCTTACCATATGCAATCTAAGGCATCAAAACAGAAAAACAAGGAATAAGCAGAGAATTGGTGCACTTACACGGTCGAGGAAGAAGTTCTGGATTGAAAGCGACTCTGGTCGGATGATGTACGGTGGTCGAAACAAGCTTGAAGGCAGCAAATAATGGTTGAAGAAACATGCAAGATAAAAGAGAAGTGAAATTTATGAATGAACGAACCCTCTCGCTTTTTAAAGGCAAATGACCGGCACATGCATGAACATGGTGTCGGGCAAGTGTTCATCCGAACACGAGGAAGCACACGTCGATTCTGCCCCGGAAGCAGGCCATCCTTAAGTCATCATTACCATGCCTGGTAGCAACGATTTGAGGGGCTACTGTTCTGGACTGGCCTAGTGGCTAGGCATGGCCTAATCCACTTCTACTCCCAGAATGACCTAGTTGCCTAAGTCTAACCTCTTTGATGAAGAGTTTACCTTTCTTTCCCTCATATAGGGGAGGCTGACCAATTTACACTTGGCCTAGAGCACCTCTCCCCGTCAGTCTCTTCCTATCATGCACGGTTCCACCATCCAGAAACAACCAAGACGCTTGTGCCTGTAATGATACCTCTGCCTATCCCAACGGCTAATTATGGGCACATCTTCCCGTTCCAACGACTATTTTTGACAGTTACCTATTCTTCGGGAAACAATTATCTCGCCCTGAAAATAGGGACCAATGGCCAAGCGTTGGGGGCATTATAAAAACCTTCTCATTTGAGAGGGTCAGGTATCCAATTTCTCACCTTGAAACACACATATTTTGTACATGCTCGCTCTCTTGCTTGTTTTCTTACTTTAGTATCGGAGTGCCTTGCAAGTACACCCCATCCTCCTCTTTCACACCCAGCATCACATACATTTGTCATTGGCCCATCTAAGATTCTGATCATTCGGTAAGATCAAAGTACATTATGGATTAATCGGATTGATTCTTGGCAAATATGACCTCCTACCAAGGGCCCAAGTGTCGCTACTGCAAAAATCGGCGTCGGCTGAACAGAAGAGTCGCCACCGTGCGTTATTTATCCCAAAGGAGGGAAAGGAAACGCTCGAAGTAAACCTACCGCAAAGACGGGAAAGGAATGGTCATTGCAACCAAATCCTGGATTCGGGAGTCGGTTACGCAAGGGGAAGGTATTAGCACCCCCCACGTCCGTCGTACTCGACGGGATCCACGCATGTTTTCGGTTGAAAAGATTGTTATTCTATCTACTCTACAGGTCTGGGGTTAAAAGAAAAGAAAATGACTCGGCAAAGTATCGCACTTTATGCCTACGTATTCTCGTCTGGAACGAGAAATCAGAGTCAACGTAGTTCGCCTACCTACGGGAAGGGAGGGGAAGGTTGCTCGCTAGGATATCGCATCCTATGCCTACGTACTTTCATACAACATGAAAGATCAGAGCAAACGTAGTTCGGGCCACGTACGACACAAGTCTGTTTTGATTACTTTTATCTCCTTTTGAAAAAGGGTTTTTCTGATTACTGGTCCAAGCGGACAAAAATGACATTTTGATGAGTTCACATTCTTTTACGAAAGAAGTGTCTTTTGTTGTGTTTGAAATCTTATTGTGTTTTTCTGTTTGTTTTTTTAGAAAGAAGAGACAGAACTCTAACCTATGGTTGAAAAGGGAATCAAACTAACCTAGTGTTATCATGCATGGGTTAAGACCTAATGTCTATCATGCTCCTCTCTTGCACAGAGAGAAACAGAGATCCTAAGGGAATAGACGGAAACAGAAATAAAAGCAAATATACAATAAAGCAGTAAAATGCATGAATGCAGCAATACAAGCGAGGCAAGGGAGTCCCACTCAACCTCGAACCTAGAAAACAACAGGCAAAAGTGAACAAGATTCACTTTCAACCTAACAGGTTAAATGGCAAACAATACAGTCAGGGAAATTCAAACAATACATCAAAATTATAAACAGCAGAAATAAACAGCAAACAGCAGTCTTCATCAACATCTGTCTTCAAGTCATCATCAACTATCTACAAGCTTCAAGCAAGCATCAGTCTTCATTTTCAATCCTTCAAGCAGGGTCTCTGTCTTCAATCTTTCAATGGCTTTTCTTCAAGTCTCACTCTCCAAGATGAGAAACAGTCAAAAGAATGAACTAGGGTGTTAAGCAATTAGTTGACCACCAAAGGTGGCAAACAGACTGCTAACAACACATAGAATGTTTCTCTCAAGAGTTCTATCTCTTAGACACTATCACCAAGCCTTCCAAAGGAAGGGGGTGAGTGTCTTAGAGAGACTCTGCATCATAGAGAGGGATGGAGGCAAACAAGACCTTCCATGTTTGTGAATCAAGTTTTCTATTCTAGAGCTTTGCCTAACTCCTAGATCCTATAACCTTCAACAGCTGCCAGCAAGATATACTCTTCATCAACTCTGGAAATTGGTCTTCATTCTCTTTGTCTTCAATGGGCTTCATCAGCACAGTCTTCAGCTCAAACCCAAACCCCAAGCAGGCCCAATACCCCACACAGTCAAATAATAACCCTAGAGAGGGCACACCACACAATCAATCAAATACAAGCAATACTAATAGTAATAGTAGAATGGGGGAAGTCTAATATTTTCTAAGGGATCTTATTCTTTATCCATAATACCCCTATAGTCCCATACCCCAAAATTCAAACTACAACTCCTAAAAGAAATGATTTATTACACCTATGTTATATCTAAACCCTAGTTTTGATTCTCCTAATCACACCTAAACAAACCATCTAAAATTTAGTCCTAAAATCATGAATTAAATCTCATATGAAAATTAAAGTCCTAAGTTAAGTACTCTAAAAAGAATGGGTCCAAAATATACAAGGATCTAGCTAAACTAAAATCAACAAGATCAAGTATTAAACTAAACATCATTTAAACCTATTTAAAAGAAAAATATACTAAAAATGCAAAAATAAAATAAAATGATAATTTTATTATATGACAATTTTCTTAACAGAAATATAAAAAAGGTGCAAAAACAACCACTTAAAAATATGGAATTTCCAATTTGTTAGGAATTTTCAAAGAATTAAAAAAAATGAATGAAATTAAAATGAATTAGATTTGGTTAGGGGTGCAGTCAGTAATTATTTAAGCTAAAAAATGGATGGTGGGCCATGACTTGGGGTGCGCATAGCAAGGCGCGTCTGGGCCCAGCTAATCAGAAAATACCAAAAAGAAAATAAAATGAAAAACGGTGTCGAAAGTAAATATATTAGTTCATTGGTTTGGGCCTGGGTGAATGGTGGTGTGGATAGCAATGGTTTCTTAAGCCCAGTCTGAAGACATAAGTGAAACGGTGCGTTTCACGTTTCACTCTTCCCTCTCTTTCTCAACTTCAAATCCTGGCCACTGGATGCGAGTTTCAGTCAAACAAGAAGACCTCATCCAACGCGTGAGGTGCTTCTTCTCCAATGAGAAGCTAGGGTTTCTGCAAAACTCCATGAACACAGCTTCATGCACACTATCTTCCATCAACTCATGCGTGCTCAATTCTTCATCAAATTCAAACATGTAAAAAGCAAAATCACTCTAATTTTCTCCCTGAATCCATCTATAGCATTGGCTTCAATTGATATCCATTTTTTCATGAAACACGATCACTGCCTCCAAATTACTCAGGATTTTCATCATCACCAATCCACAATCTAAGTGTACTAATCTCTTCATGGCCTTGCACTGATCAATAATCACTATCAACTTAAGATTCTAACCACTTAATCATCATGTTCTAAGGCTCAACAGAATTAGTGATCCAATGGTGAACTCCATGAAATGCTCTCAAATCCATCAGAATCATTCATCTAACTATTCCTAACAGTTCTAACTTAAGAATTCTACATCATGCTAACTAATCTATGCTAATTCGAAGAAAACACTAACCTGGTGTAATCTTGAAAACAGATGGAGAAATCCTTGGATTCACAGTTTGCAATGCTTTGGACTTGATCAATGGACTTAGTTCTTGGTTCTGTATGCAGATATTCTTGCTCAAATGCTTTGATTTGCCATAACCAATTCTTTTTGCAATTTGGAGGATGAACTTGTATAGCACGATTCTTGTGATCTCTTCTTCAAATCTTGCTTGCAATGTACTCAGGGATGATTCTTGAGTGGATTTGGATCATGAAATTGAATGATTGATGAAGAATTGAGGAGATTGGAATGAATTTGCAAGAATGCAAAATGGAGTGAAACTTGGTGTTTTGGATCAAAATGAAGTGCAACCCCTTCATGGATCAGCTCTAGGGTTTATATAGATGCCTATGGAAACATCTAGAACTTGCTAGAAACCTCTTGTGCATAAATCCCTTGTGTTTTGGCATGTGTAACTTCATACATAAGCAACCAATGATAACTTCCCAATTCTGAACTAAACTCAAAAATCCACTATTGCCAATGTTCTTAAAACCTTCTTTCCAATCAAAATGACCTATAATTTCATCCCATTTGGACATGTTATGAAAAATCTCATTTTTAGGTCACTTTTATTCATTAAATTCACCTTTTAATTGACCAAATTTGGAACCTTGAGCTATGAGCATTTCCAAACTTTGATGTTGTGAAGTTTTTCATTTGAAGCTTCCTTGTATGAGTTTTGGGCATATGCTTGAAATGACCTGTAATTCTCAAATGACCAAAATACCCTTTGCTTGCCAAGGTCATAAGTAGAGTTCCACAAATCAGATGAAGGCATACCATACCTTTCTAGAAAACTAAGATCATGAGGAACAACTCTCATGTTGGCCAAAAATTCATTTGAAAACACCTTGAGGGGTAAAAGTTGCTTGGAAGACAAGTAACTTTCACAGACAAAATTTCAGATGCCCCAGCTGACCTGTAACTTGTAAGAACCATAACTTGAGTTCTATAAATCTCCTTGATGTCTTCCACCACTCAAATTAAAGGTATTGAGATCCTCTACAAGTTTCATGTTGGCCAAGGATCCATTTGAAGCTTGCATTTTGAATTATCTTGCTTGGAAGTTTGACCTAAATCAGGGGATTTTACACAGAAACCCTAATTTAGAAACTCCTCTTCTTCTTGATTTCTCTTGATTTCTCCTTGGCACAACACCACATCCTTATCTACATGTAAAATGATGCACCCCACATCTCTCAAATAGACCTTGATGCCTTTCAATCAATCATTTGACCTAGGGTTGACCCAGATGAAACCCTAGTTGACTGTCTTCAACTGCAGCTCTTGCAATCTCATCAATGACTTGCCTCTCCTTAAAAATGACTCTCTAGGTCTTCCATGATGTCTGTATACCCTCCATGATCTCAATTCACAGCTCACAACTTCTTTGATAGTCTTCAAATACCCTCAAGATAGGAGATATATCCACTGCTTGGTCCACTGACTTCTTTAGATTTCAATTTCTTTCTGATGACTTGGATATGCTTGAATTTGAATAATAACCTCTTGATAGGCTCATAGAGATAAGAATAGTACTTGGTCCCTTGTTGAATGACTTGTTATGCTATGCTATGCAAATTATTAGACTATGTACATGACTCCTTATGCAAATGCCAATGCAATTGAAACATAAACTAAGTGAAGTAGGTTGAGCAAATTTTAGGGTGCAACAGCTGCCCCTATTCAAGCGACTTGGACCTGACTGGGTGAAGAGCGAACGACCTTCAAACATTCGAGGTGCGAGACGGTTGAATACTAAGAACCCGGAAATTTGCCAACCGTAGAAATAAACTGCACCACTGCTTGGGGAACGACATCCACCAATTGAATCTGGTTGTTACGGCAACGACTGATCCGACGTCTGATAATTCTGATTTCAACTTCAACCACCTATGTAACGCCACAGGTACTGAACACTTTTCGCAAAACACCTATGTCCACAACTGGACTAACCTTACCAACACAAGAAGAGGGACAAATTCGTCAACACGAATAGAGATTCTGTTGTCACAGTAGTAACCTTGTCCACATCTGGACCCAAATTTCGTCAAACCACGAATACACAAATCTGTCCACGTCAGGACTCACATCTCAACAACACAGGAATAGAACTTTGTCCATGTCAGGACGCCTGTTTCGTCAACACGAAGAAATCTCAACTAAAACTTGTCCACGTCAGGACTCCACCTGCCGTCAACACGGAAAAATCTCGGCAACTTCGCTGGGGATGACTCGTCTGCATTTCATCAGCCCGAGGGGATCCTATCAACATAGGAATGAATTGTCCACGTCAGGAATAAACTTTCCACGTTAGGAATAACCTGTCCATGTTAGGAATAACCTTTCCATGTTAGGAATAAACTTTTCCACGTTAGGAATAAACTTTCCACGTTAGGAATACATCGTCCACGTTAGGAATAAACTTTTCCGCGTTAGGAATAAAACTTTCCACGTTAGGAATAAACTTTTCCACGTTAGGAATACATCATCCATGTTAGGAATAAAATTTCCACGTTAGGAATAAACTTTTCCACGTTAGGAATACATCGTCCATGTTAGGACTCACACCTCGTCTTGATTTGTCCACGTCAGGACTCACATCTTCGACCCGCTGAGGAAATAAAACTTGTCCACGTCAGGACTCACGCTTCGCCAACGCGAAGGAAGATAAAATTGTCCCCATCAGGACTCGCGCATCTTGTCAACCCGAGGAACTATAAACTTGTCCACGTCAGGACTTCACATTCCATCAATACTGAGAAATCGAAACTGTCCACGTTAGGACTAGCACATCTCGTCAACCCGAGGAAATAAATCTGTCCACGTTAGGACACCCATTTCTCTAGCACGAAGAAATCCCGTCAATATAGGAATAAATTGTCCAGGTCAGGACTCATATTTCGTCAACGCGAGGAACTCCTATCAATATAGGCAATAAAATTTTGACGACTCCGGGGAAATACTCCTGTCAACCAGTAAGAAAATACATCCGTCTGTTCCTACGGGAAGATACTCTGAATACAGTTTCTCTGCTTATCTCCACAGTAACTAACTCCATTGGTCCCAACCCACAAACCTTTTAGCACTGACGTGACAGCGACTTTGAGGCGGACTCTACTGGGGATATTTGGAAACCAAACTACCGGACGACTGTTCTGATAACCGGCGGCAGCCTCTGAAATTCTGATTCATGAAACCCTTTGATGCTGACGTAACAACAAATTTGAAGAAAATAATCCGCTAGCCGAACTAGAGAAACTTCAACAAGCAACTCTGGCGGGGAAAACAAGAGAAATTTAAACAAATAACTCTGCTCGGGGACAAAGAGAAACATAACCTAATAACTCTGTGGGGAAAATAGTAAGATGAACCGTATCATCACACGTCTCAAGGAGAGACCTCGAATGTCTGTTCATAGATCTATGCTAGAACTCCATACTCCTGCTAAGAAAACACACCTGAAAGCAAAAGGTTAACTAACCTGATTTATGTTTCAAAAATGCATATGTTTGAAAATGGCGTAATGCCCCGTACGACATGGAAATGCTACGCGTTTTTTTATTTGGTGGATGCAAGTATGACACTATATGCCGATGCAAATGCAGACTCGAACTGCTGGGATACAGAAACCGCTTCAGCAAAATAAATGCTGAAGACAACGCCAACTCCGCTGGGAGTAACCAGGTGCCACAAAATTATTCCAGCAAAATACATGCTGGAAGAGTGAAGCTAACCTCGCTGAGGGATAATTGAATGCGCCAATCCTGATTGGACTTCTGCTGGGGAGTGAACAGGTATCATACGGTATTCTGACAAAATAAATGCCAGGACACACAACCAACTCTGCCGGGGAGAGTCTTAATCTTTGAGTTCCACTGGGAGGAAAGAAAACACTTGCTGGAAAGAGAACTCCGCTGGGGACGAAACGATTCTCTTGGGGAAAATCAACTGACTCCGCTGGGGGAGAGTAAATGACCCTACTGGGAAGGGTAGACTGTCTAAGTACAGCTCACGAGTTGGAAATGTTAATCTTCTGAGGCTAAACCACTCTGCTTGAGATGGGGGAATCCTTCTGGGGGACACCACACTGTCTGAATACAGCCTACAATCTTGGAATCGCCAAACTCTGCTGAGGATAAACGACTTTGCTGGAGAATGTCCTTCGGCTAAGCTGCGACTAGCTGGGAAATTCGATCCTTCTTCAGTGAGGAACAATGCTATCTTGGAAGCGCGACCTGCGTGGGGATCGAGTCTTTCCGTTGCGAGCTTCTGGTCCATACTGCAATCTTTTGATCGTCCACTTCATACGGCTACGAACCCTGCAACACCACAAACAAGACAAGACAAGTCTACGCAACCAAATCTATTCAGGTTAGCGTTAGTGACATTATTTTCAGTTAATTCAAAGTTTTAGCAATTATTGGCAAGGGCCAGCGACGTTATGCACTTGCTAGTTTCATTAAACCTAGGCGTTTATCATGTACAAAACAGTAAAGAACCAGCATCAAGTACTGAATAACATGTTTTATTGATTGGGCCCCTAAATGGGCAGAGTTTTGTACACGGGATGTAACTCCTGAAAAGAGGAAGCTACGCACAACGAATATACAAGTATGCACAAAAAGCATAAATATAATGACAAATCAAATTTGTACACATGTCGGCAACGGGATGCAGACGAACACCACGAGCTGATCCTCCTATGACTCGCCCGACTCTGATGCTTTCCTGGTATTCACACTTCCGAAGAGATTGTATCTGATAATCGACCCCTCAGGTATATTCTCCCGCACCAATGCTCAATGTAGTATCAAATTCGGACCGCAGTCAGTTGCTTTTCAAATCCCTAACTTTTGCGTGAACCGCCCTTTACGGGTTTTCAGTTCACCGGGATACCTTTTTTTGCCGAAGCCGCCCAGTGTAGGTTTTCAACTTTGCGGGTGTACATTTTTTTCAATTTTATCCCTAAATTTTTCCCGAACCTTTCATTCTGTTTTTGGTTCGCCAGGATGCCCCATTTTTGCCTGGACTCTCTTTTTTCTGTCCAGCGGGTCAATTTCAAGCAAAGTATTTTTTAACTGCGTCCGAATTCACAGGCGACGTAAAGTCTTCACCGTCCATGGTGGACAACAATAAAGCCCCTCCTGAAAAGACTTTTCTGACAACGTATGGCCCTTCGTAGTTGGGGGTCCACTTGCCCCTGTGATCTGCCTGTGGCGGGAGAATCCTTTTCAGCACAAGGTCGCCCGTCTGAAAGCTCCGAGGATGTATCTTCTTATCATATGCTTTCTTCATTCATCTTGGGTCGGTAAGGGGAGGAGTTGTGATGCTCGATCTTGAAACTCTGACAGAGCTCCTTCATCATTTTGTTATTCAGGTTTGAACCGTTGTCGGTGATTATCCGCTCAGGGATTCCATATCTGCAAATGATATCTCTCTTGATGAATCTGGCTACCACCTGCTTAGTCACATTTGCGTAAGACGCCACTTCCACCCACTTGGTGAAATAATCGATTGCTACTAGAATGAACCGGTGTCCATTAGAAGCCGTCGGCTCGATCTTTCCAATCATATCGATTCCCCACATCGAGAATGGCCATGGCGATGACATCACATTCAGAGGACTCGGAGGCACATGGATCTTATCTGCATAGATTTGGCACTTGTGGCACTTCCTCGTAAACTTGAAACAATCAGTTTCTATAGTTAGCCAAAAATAACCTGCCCGCAGCAGCTTCCTCGTCATAGCATGCCCACCAGCATGCGTACCAAATGTACCTTCATGTATTTCCTCCATGAGCAGCTTCGCCTCTTTCTCGTCCACACAACGTAGTAGCACCAAATCGTGATTTCTTCTGTAAAGGGGAAAAGAAAAAGAAAATTAGGTTTTGGGAGAAGAGAAGAAGGATGTGTTTATTGATTCTACTAAATATATAGTTTCTCTCTTTCTAATTTCACAAGTGTGATTTGAATAAGAAGTATGGGGCTTTTGACATTTTGGGGTTGGACAAATTGATTCAAATTAGCAAATACACTTTATTTGAATCACTGTGTTATTTTTTAAAAATAAAAACTTGTAATTTGAATTAGCTTTTACACATGATTCAAATCACAAACCAAAAGTCACGCCCATTTTGAATTTCATTAAGTTTTTCTCTTTCCATTTCTTTTCATTTTCAAACACTTTTTCAAACACTTTGTTGCACCCTAAAATTTGCCCAACATTTCTTTACCTAGCTTATGTTTCATTTCATTCACATTAGCATTATCATTTGCATTTCATTGACATGTATGCAGGAGATCAAGAGGTATGATTACCAATTAAGAGCTATACAAGACTATGAAGCTAGCTAAGAGGCTTATTCAGGTGTTCAAGGTTTGATATTGTAACACCCCAAATCTAAACTTGCGGATAACAGGAAAAACAACAAGTCATATAGCAAACAAAGCGCAGCAGCGCAAACATTGACTGCATGACGGTCGTCATGGGCCTGTGACGGTCGTCACACGGGAAAAATTCCTCACATCAGAGATGTTACACTTCAACCTGACAGACAACAATCATTATGCAACAACTTGCAATTATCATACGTAGCACGAAATTAGATGAACAATCACCAATGTATTACTTAACCATTTAATCATAAAACAACACGTCATTACTTCCGGTGTAAGTTCGATAAAGTATACAACATGTTCTCTTAAAACAATTTAATAAAAACATCGCAACAAGTTCAATCAGCAATAACATCGACTAAAATAATAACAACAATCGTCCATCCCCCCAAGAGTGCTACGTATCAGAGCGACCAACGACACCTTAATGGGAACTACGCTCTATTCCTAACTACCTGCAAATTACCACCAGAAGAGGTAACATACAACGGAAAAGGGTGAGATATCAATGATATAACATAGAGCATGATAGAAAACATGCCAAAAACTCATCACAACATTATAAGTTTCGAAATCATAAACATCATCGACAACAACTGCAACAATCCATATCTCACGTAAAACAACATTAATATACAACTAACATAATTATGCAACTTCATGTGACTCAACAATGTGACTCAACTGTGCATATGCATGTGGTACCAAATTGCCATCAAGGCCGCCAATACAGGCCATCGCAGAATTTGCCACTAAGGGCCGCCAATACAGGCCATCGTAGAATTTGCCACTAAAGGCCGCCAATACTGGCCATCGCTAATATGTTATGCCATGAAATACCTCTATTACGGAACACAACATCACCGACTATGCAACAAGGCATCAAGCCTACAACGAAACGTCCATAACAGAACATTTCTATTTCATATGCATCATATGTTCATCAACCCAACTATTCATGTAAAGGAACATTACGACATCGTATCAACAATTAAGAATTCAGCATATTATCGTAATAACAACATTACGGCGTTTTCTCACACAATTAATTACAAATCAATCACAACCAGGTAACTGCCCTTTTTGGCCCATTAGGGAAAACCATTAGAGCGTTGTACGAATAACCGTATAGCATATTCGTTCTATGTATTTGCCCATAAGGAAAACCTTAGAGTATCGCACTAATAACTACATAACACATTCATTCCTACATAGAAATCTTGCCCCATTAGGGAAACCTTTTCCTTAATATTTATCGATTAATGAAAACTATACCTATGACTCGATTCCCTACATGAATTCGATCATACTCCCGGTTATAGAATTGAACCCCACCCTTACCTTAGAATTGAGGCCAATTCCACGCTTTCCGATTCCACTTCTGCTCTACGGTGATTTTTCTGCAGAAATCTTCCGAATTCGCCGATGGATGATTCTTCGCTCTCCACTTTATCTCAATGCGTAACTTCTCTTTTCCGTCTTTCCTTTCCCAAAAATGATGTAATTGAGGGTAAAAGAGTCTACGGGAATATATTTTTGCTACAAAATCTCATTCCACCAGAACACGTTCAAATTTTGCATAACTGCAGTTTTCGCTCATGTGACGGTCGTCACACTCCTGTGACGGTCGTCATAGCAGCAAAATTTCATTTTTTTTCCAGATAGAACATCTCTTTATCTTTCCAACGCTTCGAACGGGGGTCAAATCCGACTTACGGATCAAGAGATATGATTTTTCGAAGTTTTCCGACAAAACCAAAATTTTTCCGACAAACCAGAATTTTTCCGACATCCTCGTACGACTATGACACAACGAGATACGGCAAAAATCACAATTAAATTTAATCGAAATGAAACGGGCGTTACAACTCTCCCCCACTTAAAAGAATTTCGTCCTCGAAATTACCTCGATTCAACCAACTCCGGATACGACTCTCGCATCCCAATCTTCCAAATTACCTCTACCAAAGAATCCTTTTACCTCGAAGTTGCTCCTCGTCCATCAACTTGAACTAGAAATGCCTCAACAATCAAATCATCCTTCACTTGTACACTATTTATCTGAATCAATGTACTTCCTCAGCTTGGACACATGAACACATCATGCAATTCCCACAAGCGACAGCGGTAAAACAGCCTAGCATGCTACTTTCTCCACGCTTCCGCTGCGCCACCTGTGATACAGATAAACAAAACATAGTGGTATTTCCGAGACTCACGCTCGATCAACACCAGTTACTATCGTAACTCTCAAAACACATCTTGTATTGGATCCTTTTAATCTTTTCAATCGTCTCTTACACAATCTCATGTCCGAGCACAACACTCTCGCCGGACATACATCAACATAACTCAACAAATCCTCTACATACTGAATAGTTCTCTCTGTGTGCCCATCCGTCCACGGACGCTAGAAACAATCCAACTTCGACATGACATCCAAACGTCTGCAAAACTCTCCTAAAATCTCAATGAAGAACTCAGGTTCCCATCTGACACAAAATTCGACGGCACCTCATACAACTTCACAACTTCATCGATACACATCTCAGCTAGCTTCAGCATAGACTGGTTCTCCCTCATTGGTAGGAAATGGGTTAATCTTGTCAATTCATTCATAACCAACCAAATCGAATAATATTCCTTCAAATTCTTTGGAAAACCCGTCACAAAATCCATGGAAACACTATCCAATATCCATTCTAGAGTTTCTCACGGTTGCATCAACCCAACAGGTTTCTGATGCTCAACTTTCTACTTCTGACAAGTCAAACATGCATACACAAATCGTGTTACATCACGCTTCATACCAGGCCACCAAAACAGATTCTTCAAATCACTATACATATTCGTCGCTCCCGGATGAATACTCAACTTACTCCTGTGACTCTCTATCTATGGCCACCAAAACAATTTCCTTAAATTCGGTCGCATCCTCATGGCACTTGGATGGATACTCCATCTATCTCAAGGCTCTTCTTCAAGAGTATTCTTACTCCACTCAACAACATTTTTCTGCCCAGGACACTTCGCTAGGCGAATCTCTCGGCGAACATGACAGTCCGAATTTCTATTTTCGACCGTTAAACGACTTCCGTATGTCCGATTTCGATTTCGTAAAAAGCTGCGATCTTAGAATTCGACGTACAACAACAATTTCACACTTAGGAAACCATTCGGCACAGTTTCAACTTGAAATATTTTAAACCTCAAGTACACCAATATTGCTTTCCACGCCCAACCTCTTCTCACAATCACCAGAAATCATTGTCCACCCTCTATTCGACTTCACAATCTGCTGCCTTAGAATACACCCCAGACACAAGTCTCAAAACCACTCAATCAAATTAATTCCTCGACCATCCAAACAGACATACAATGTGGAGTTCTCAATATCAGACTAGTTTCCGTAACTAAGTCGACCACAAACTCCATCACGACATATCGTGATACCACTTCCACAAATCCGAAAATCAACTCTTCGACTTTGATTCATCAACTTCAACCAATCTACCAACTCAAACCAGATTTTCTGACCTTCTCGAATCTCCTCAAGAATACTACTAGTAAGTTCTAACACACACGGCTTAACTCCATAACAAGTCTCTTCACAGACCAAACTTGTATCGTCAAACTGCTCAATCGGTTCTAACTCTTTTCACCATCATCATCGTTACCAGTAAGGTTTTCAAATCAAAGCATCAGCTACCACATTATATACCAAAAATACACAGTATGATAACACATCAACCGCACCCGTTCACGACGGTAAAATTGCCAAAATGACACGTTTCGAATATTCTGCTATAATTGGCTCATTCACTGACTCCAAAACCATTTTTCCTAGAAAGATCATCTTGTTAGCTTCCCGTCACTTCGAACGGGAGTCAAAACCGACATACGGTTCAAGAGTTATGAATTTTTGAAGTTTTCCGAAAAACCAGAATTTTGCCCAAAATCTGCTACGGGAATTCTGCATTTTTGCCCGAAAATTCGACTGATTCAATTTATTTCTTCGAAACAAACACATACTCATACTCCCCTAACATATGGAATTGAATTAGAACCATCAAACGCGATTTCTACGACGTCCGATTTCAATCCGAATCTTAGATCCTCAAATCTCCAAAATGCCAAAACTTGCCAAATCAACCACATTTTATAAAACAAGCATACTCAATCACAACTTAACATTACCCGATACAACTACACAATCTTCTCCGACTTTCGTCTGTAAAACATTGCTTCCTCACAAAATCTCAGATTAAGCAATTTCAGCCTCCAACTCCGGCACAACTACAACAATGACCAACTCTTGAACACTGGTCAGATAATTCTTCTTACGTACTTCAAGTTGCCTTAAAGCATATCTAACTCGCTGAAGTTACTTTTAACATATCTTCAAATCATATCAACAAAGCATCTCCAAACACCACCACTAGTCCCGTCGGGTTTGGCAACAATCAACACACGAGTCGTCGACAACTCTCTCGAAAATTCCAATCAAAATGCACATCTCTGCACCTTCTTACATCGACCGACTCATCAAAACAAATCTTGAGCACTTAGCTCCACCCCAAACAATTCACTGCTCACGCCATCCAAGCTTGCAAGACACGTCTATCCCATCCAACACAATCCCGTATACTATTAACAAGAGATTAATGGTGTTCAGTCCCTCAATTTGTCAATAGGCAGCCGAAAATCATGATGGGGTACAAACCATCTTTGCCAAACTATGAGAGTATTCAACCACACACTGAGCCTTCACTCTGCACTTGTAGCATTCGGGAGAAACACATGCTTCTTCCCCACTTGAATCCTTCCCACTTCTGCAGACAAAGGCGAGACGACAAACATGTACCGACAGTGTTTTCACAAACATGCCGCATACAAGGGATTAAACAACAACATTAGACAACTTGGCCGGACGGACCGACCTGCTCTGATACCACTAATGTAACACCCCAAATCTAAACTTGCGGATAACAGGAAAAACAACAAGTCATATAGCAAACAAAGCGCAGCAGCGCAAACATTGACTGCATGACGGTCGTCATGAGCCTGTGATGGTCGTCACACGGGCAAAATTCCTCACATCAGAGATGTTACACTTCAACCTGACAGACAACAATCATTATGCAACAACTTGCAATTATCATACGTAGCACGAAATTAGATGAACAATCACCAATGTATTACCTAACCATTTAATCATAAAACAACTCGTCATTACTTCCGGTGTAAGTTCGATAAAGTATACAACATGTTCTTTTAAAACAATTTAATAAAAACATCGCAACAAGTTCAATCAGCAATAACATCGACTAAAATAATAACAACAATCGTCCATCCCCCAAAGAGTGTTACGTATCAGAGCGACCAACGACACCTTAATGGGAACTACGCTCTATTCCTGACTACCTGCAAATTACCACCAGAAGAGGTAACATACAACGGAAAAGGGTGAGATATCAATGATATAACATAGAGCATGATAGAAAACATGCCAGAAAATCATCACAGCATTATAAGTTTCGAAATCATAAACATCATCGACAACAACTGCAACAATCCATATCTCACGTAAAACAACATTAATATACAACTAACATAATTATGCAACTTCATGTGACTCAACAATGCGACTCAACTGTGCATATGCATGTGGTACCAATTTGCCATCAAGGCCGCCAATACAGGCCATCGCAGAATTTGCCACTAAGGACCGCCAATACAGGCCATCGCAGAATTTGCCACTAAGGGGCGCCAATACAGGCCATCGCTAATATGTTATGCCATGAAATACCTCTATTATGGACCACAACATCACCGACTATGCAACAAGGCATCAAGCCTACAACGAAACGTCCATAACAGAACATTGCTATTTCATATGCATCATATGTTCATCATCCCAACTATTCATGTAAAGGAACATTACAACATCGTATCAACAATTAAGAATTCAGCATATTATCGTAATAACAACATTACGGCGTTTTCTCACACAATTAATTACAAATCAATCACAACCAGGTAACTGCCCTTTTTGGCCCATTAGGGAAAACCATTAGAGCGTTGTACGAATAACCGTATAGCATATTCGTTCTATGTATTTGCCCATAAGGAAAACCTTAGAGCATCGCACTAATAACTACATAACACATTCATTCCTACATAGAAATCTTGTCCCATTAGGGAAACCTTTTCCTTAATATTTATCGATTAATGAAAACTATACCTATGACTCGATTCCCTACATGAATTCGATCATACTCACGGTTATAGAATTGAACCCCACCCTTACCTTAGAATTGAGGCCAATTCCACGCTTTCCAATTCCGCTTCTGCTCTACGGTGATTTTTCTGCAGAAATCTTCTGAATTCTCCGATGGATGATTCTTCGCTCTCCACTTTATCTCAATGCGTAACTTCTCTTTTCCGTCTTTCCTTTCCCAAAAATGATGTAATTGAGGGTAAAAGAGTCTACGGGAATATATTTTTGCTACAAAATCTCATTCCACCAGAACACATTAAAATTCTGCATAACTGCAGTTTTCGCTCATGTGACGGTCGTCACACTCCTGTGACGGTCGTCATAGCAGCAAAATTTCATTTTTTTCCAGATAGAACATCTCTTTAGCATTCCAACACTTCGAACGGGGGTAAAATCCGACTTACGGATCAAGAGATATGATTTTTCGAAGTTTTCCGACAAAACCAGAATTTTTCCGACATCCTCGTACGACTATGACACAACGAGATACGGCAAAAATCACAATTAAATTTAATCGAAATGAAACGGGCGTTACAAATATCCTTGTCAGAGAAGTTGAAAGATCCTCAGAGAGAGTGATTGAAGCCAAGAGGGTGCGTCTCCTAACTTGAGAGTTGTGGGAAGTCATCAGATGATTCTGAAGCCATGAAGTTAGACTTGAGGTCTTGAGAGAGCTCATGAGAAGTGTTGAAGATCACTTTGGATCCTAGACAAGTCATTGTGCAAGATTAAGAAGCCTCAGCTATGATTGGTGCAATTAGGGTTTGACTGGGTCAACCCTGAGTCAACTGATGATTTGGAGAACGTTGAGACCTAATCCAAGGTCCATGTGATCATGGATTGATGCATTAATATGTTCTAAGTATGATTCCAAGGTTAACTCATCATGATTGAAGAGTTTGAGAAGTTTCAAGCTAGGGTTTCTAAGGCTTGATAGTGTAAAATCCCCTAGTTTGACCCCTATCTTCAAGGCAATTTATCTCAAGATATGATTGTCATATCATCTTGACCCCAACATGATTGTTGTAGACCATGAGCTTAGATTTAATTTGAGTACTAGAAGTCCTTTATAGGGTTTATAGAACTCAAGTTATGAGCCAGACAAGTTACAAGTCATCTGAGGTATGTGAATTTGGAGCTTGAAAGTTACCCAACTTGCATGGAACTTTTTCCCAAGAAGGATGATTCCTATAACCTTTTGGTCAACATGAATGTTGTTCCTTATTCTCTTAGCTTTCTAGAGAGTACTAGAAGTCCTTGATAGGATTTCTAGAACTCAAGTTATGGCTTTGACAAGTCAAGGGTATTTTGGACATTTGGTGATTATAGGTCATTTGTGATCATATGCCATTTTCACCAACTTAGAGGCTTCAAATGAAATTTTGTTCAACTAGAAAGTTGCTCAAAATGGTGTTTTAACCTTGACCCTGCATCAAGGAGGCATTTAATTGGCTCAAGGAGAGACTTGGTTCAAGAAATTTTGAAAAAAGAAAGAATTAAATGGATTTAATGGCAAAAATTCAAATAATTCATTTTGTGACCAAATGAAACAAAATTATAGGTCAAATTGATTGGAAGAATGATTTTAGAAACAATGGCAATGTTAGAATTTTGATTTGAGGTCATTTGCATAACATTCCATTTCATTTCTTCATGATGAAGCAACATATCCAACTCACACCTTTGGCTTGCAAACAAGGAAACAATCATCACCATTCAATTCCTTAGCTCATGAGGAGTGAAAACCAAGTTTGCTGAGGCCCAAACAGAGGAGATATTGCATATGCCATGAATGATATTTGGAGGAGAAATTGAAAATCAAAAATCTCATTTGGATGGATCCAGAAGTTTCTAGATGAGTCTAATCACTTCTACATAAGTCATTGAGTGAGTTCAGTGCTTTTTTTTGGAAGGAATTGAAGCTGGTTGCAGAGAGGGAGATCAAAGTTTCATGAATGCAAGTTGAGATTGAATTTTCAATTCAAGGAAGAACCAAGCCAATTTGAGGTGTGCATTAGCTTCAGAGGGAAATTTGGAGTGAATCTGGATTGTTGTGGAGGTTGAATCGTGCAAGAACCACTTCTGTTGCAAGCTTGAACACAGGTTGGTGAATATCTTGATTATGCATGATTTAGGAAGTGATAGATAGAAATTCATATGCGGTTAGGATCCTGATGATGAGTAGTTAGATTTAGGATGTTTAATTGCTTGATTAGAGATGGTTTAGGTCAGATGCCATTTTTTGTCAAGATTGATATTTCACGATTCATACGTTTTGAGGATGAATAATTGGTATGGTTGAATTGCTGGGAAGATTCTGGTCAAGATTCATTCAGGAATCGTGGCAAATGGTTGGCTGTAGAGGATGTTAGGGTTCAGCAGGGGTGGCCGGAAAAGCCACCGACGATGGCTGGTTCGCGCGCAGGTTGCAAGTTCAAATTGGGGACGATGAACAAGGGCCCTCAGATTAGGGTTTGACCTTGGACTCAGACGTGTATTGAAGGGCCACGATTTGATCTCAGCGCTGAAGAGAGACATTAGAATGAAACGCACCGTTTCATTAATTGATTCGTTTTGGGCTTAACACTCAGAGTGATATTCACACCCCCTTTCTGGCCCAACCCAAGAAATAAACGTGAAACATTTGCTATTTGCCACGCGTTTTTATTAATTCCTTTTATTTTCTTTTGTGCATTTCATATGACTTAGAAATTAATTCATAAAAAATAGGAAATTAACTCAATTAATTCCAAACTTTTTCCCCCTGATTCATGATTGAATCTAGAATTTTATAGATTAAAAATATTAGGAATTCATGCATTTGTGATTTTATTTGCATTTTTTGAATATTAATTGATATTAAAATGGCCATGGTTGATACCTTGTTTTGGTGAATTTTGTTTGAGCATTTGGTGATGATTCTTGCCTTGATTGTTTGTGTGTAGCTAGCATAGATATGCATGTTCCCCTTAGATTTTTCTCACATTTTTGTGATGAAGTTAGGTGGTAGTTTTAAGTTGAAACTTTAGGTGCTCTATTTTTAGGGTTTATGCTTAGTACCTTGTGATCTAGGTTTTATTTCTAGGACTTGGTGGATGATTCAACCCCTGGATTTTGTATGGTAGATTCATGATTGAATTAAGGTCCCATAGTTATTTTTGTAGGATTTTACAATTGGTTTTAGTATTTTAGTTAGGACTAACTTTAGTACTAGGTTTTAGGTGATCCTAATTTGCTAATTCAATTAGATTGATTTCTTTAGTTCCCTTAGATTAGGGTTTTTGCCTCTCTTGCTCTTGGATGATGATGAAGACATGTATGGGCTACTATGGAATGCTTGAAGAAGCTTAGATGTGGAGATTTCCCTTCTTTTGGTTTGAGTGTTGTTTAGATGTTAAGATTAGGGTTTGTAGGTAGAGCTTCTAGATAGATTCTCCTCTTTCATAAACATGGAAGGTGTTGATCACTTCCATTCCTCCCTATGATATAAGGTCCCCTTGTAAAGGCCTCATCCCTCCTTTGGTAGGATGTGTGGCTCTTCACAAGTTGGTACAACCTTTGAGGGTTCCTTTCTTTAATGATGGAGTGCTTAGTGGTGACCTTTGGTCTTCACTCTGCTGTCTATTATCCAAACCTTGCTCTTGTCAGATGAATCTTTCTCCCTTGCTAGAGGATGGAGTTCCTTGCTAGAAGATTGAAGATGCTAGAAGTTTCCACTTCCATGTGTTTGAAGACTGCCATTGGAGCTGAAGCTTGAAGACCAAGAAGAACAAGTTGACACTTGTGTGAAGAGGATCCAATTGAGATTGAAGAAAGAGCTGAAGCTTGAGGAAAGCAAGTTGATACTTATGTTTGATGTGTTGAAAGCTTAGAGAAGCAGGTTGACACTTGCCATTGAAGAGGATGGTCTTGAAGAACAATTGAGGACTGAGGACTAAGCTGCTGTCAGAGGAGCTTTGCTGTGAAGTTGTGGAAGCTGTTGATCTGTTTTCCTTCCTGTCTGTTTCTTTCTGTGCAATTGTATTGCTGTGAGTCGTTTGATTTGCTTGATGCATCAGAATAAGTTCATATTTAGACTGACTTAAGCTAGGAGCATGATTGCACTAGAGGTTGAGTTGTTCCCTCTGCTTGTATTTTTACTGTATGGCTTTGCTTGCTGGTATTTGGTAGAGCCCAGCTCCCTTGCCTATGTGGTTTATTATATCTTGCTTGATAGCATGTTATTTCTTCTGTATGATTGCAGTTATTATATCTTGCTTGATAGCATGTTATTTCTTCTGTATGATTGCAGTTATTCATATCTGGCTTGAGGTTGAGATGAGCTTGTGGAGGCTGATGCCCCACACACATTTCCTCCTTCCCTTGCATTACATGCATTTTACAGTCGTTTACTATTTCCTGTTTAAGCTGATGCTTTATCTGTTGTTGTTTATCATTGACATGATCCCCTAGGAATCTCACTTCCTTTGACAAGGAAGTGATGATTAGAACTTTAGGTTGAAACCTATGCATGATAACTTCTAGGAGTTCCCTGTTTTAAACCTCAACCATAGGATGAATCCTTGGCATGACAACATTAGGACTTGATAGTCTCCCCGTAGTTGAACCTGTTCGTTCTCTTCTCATCTCAAAACAAATCAAAATACAGTAATAAAGGTTAACTGGTGTCGTACGTTACGAGCCTTAAGCTATCTGAGAAAGGGTTGTCGGAGAGTTTCTTTTCGACAACTTAGATGTTTAGTATGGTACCCTTTGGGTGACATGCGACGCATTCACTCTCAGGTCATAGTCTCTAGTGCGATATTGGTTGCAGACAACCATATAAAACAGTTCTTTCGTAAAAGACAGAAAACAAACTTCAAACATTTTTTCTCCGTGGGCCCATAAGTCAAAGGAAAACTTTTCTGAAGAAAAGAGTGTCGTTAACTCCCAGTTCTACCGCAAACGGTAACGCCTGAGTCTCCAATGGTCGAGCTGCGTACGCCAAACTTGTCGCTACTGCGAAAATCGGCGCCGGCTGAACAGAAGATTCGCCACCGTGTGTTATTTATCCCAAAGGAGGGAAAGGAAATGCTCGAAGTAAACCTACCGCAAAGACGGGAAAGGAATGGTCATCGCAACCAAATCCTGGATTCGGGAGTCGGTTACGCAAGGGGAAGGTATTAGCACCCCTCACGTTCGTCGTACTCGACGGGATCCACGCTTGTTTTCTAGTACGGATTGTTATTCTACCTACGCTAAAGGTCAGGGTTAAAAAGAAAAGAAAATGACTCGGCAAAGTATCACACTTTATGCCTACGTATTCCCGTCTGGAACGAGAAATCAGAGTCAACGTAGTTCGCCTACCTACGGGAAAGGAAGGAAGGTTGCTCGCTAGGATATCGTATCCTATGCCTACGTACTTTCATACAGCATGAAAGATCAGAGCAAACGTAGTTCGGGCTACGGAAGACACAAGCTTGTCTGAGTGTTTTTATCTCCTTATGAAAGGGTTTTTCCTGATTAAGAGTCCAAGCGGACAAAAATGACATTTTGATGTTTGTTTTCAGTCTTTTACGCAAGAACTGTCTTTTATGATGTTTGAAAGGATTGACCTAGGGTTGACCCAGATAAACCCTAGTTGACTGCACTTCAAATCTGGCTCTAGTACTTGTATCAATGACTTGTCTCATCTTCAAAATGACCCTCTAGGTCTTCCATGATCTTTGTACACATTCCATACCCTCAGCCATGGGTCACACACTCATTGATGATCTTCAACCCCTCAAGTTAGGAGAGAAAGCCACTGGTTGACCCTCAAACTTCTCAAAGCCTCAAACCTTTCTTGATGACTTGGATGGTCTTGAACTTGAATAAAACCCCTTGATGGGCCTCTTTCTGATAAAAATGGCACTTGATCCCTTGTTGGATTACTTGTTATGCTATGCTATGCAAATGATTAGACTATGTACATGACTTATTATGCAAATGACAATGCAATTGAAACATAAACCAAGTGAAATAGGTTGAGAAAATTTTAGGGTGCAACAGCTGCCCCTATTCAAACGGCTTGGACCCGACTGAGTGAAGAGCGAACGGCCTTCAAACATTCGAGGTACGAGACGATTGAATACCAAGAACCCGGAAATTTGCCAACCGCATAAATAAACTGCATTGTTGCTTGGGGAACAAAATCCATCAATTGAACCTGATTGTTATGGTAACAACTAATCGACCTCCTGATACCGATCTGATTTCAACATTAATCGTCTGTACTGCACCAAACTTGCCAATATAGGAATAAGTTGGACGACTTCACTGGGGAAGCACTTCTGTCAACAAAACATGACTCTGCCAACGATACTGGAAAATAACTCCGCCATCACTACGGGAAATGACTCCGACACCACTACGGGAAATAATCTGGGAAAATAGCACCGCCATCACTACAGGTAATACTCTGTCACCACTACAGGAAAATAATCTGGGAAAATAGCACCGCCATCACTACGGGTAATACTCTGTCACCACTACAGGAAAATAACACCGCCATCGCTACGGGAAATACTCCGTCATCACTACAGGAAAATAACACCGCCATCGCTACGGGAAATACTCCGTCATCACTACGGGAAAATAACACCGCCATCGCTACGGGTAATACTCCGCCATAACACCGCCATCGCTACGGGTAATACTCCGCCATCGCTACGGGTAATACTCTGGGGAAATAACACCGCCATCACTACGGGTAGACAACACCGCCATCGCTACGGGTAATACTCTGTCATCACTACAGGAAAATGAACACCGCCATCGCTACGGGTAATACTCTGTCATCACTACAGGAAAAAATAACACCGCCATCGCTACGGGTAATAACTCTCTGCCACCACTACAGGAAAATAACACCGCCATCGCTACGGGTAATACTCTCGAATACAGCTCCTCTGCCTATCTTTGCAGTAGCTAACTCCATTAATCAAATGGGTAACACATAATGGTCCAATCTTTCAATCTTTAATGCTGACACGACAATAAATCTGAGAAGGACTCTATTGGGGATTTTCTGAAATCAACACTGCCAGACACTTATTTCGACACGGGCGGCAACTTCCAAAAAATTGATTCACGAAATCTTTTTGATACTGTCATAACAACAATCTTGAAGAAATACTCCGCTGGAGAGGTAAGAGAAACTTAAACAAGCAACTCTATAGGGAATAATGATAAGACGAATATTATCATCTCACGCTGAGATATTTGGCAATTGATCTGAGCAAGAGCTCCCTCCACCTGCAAGGGAAATAACACTTGAAAACAAAAGGTTAACCAATCTGGCGTATGTTTCAAAATGCGCATGTTTGACAATGGCGTAATGCTCCGTACAACACAGATATGCTACGCGTTTTTTGGGTAGACGCAAATATGACACTATATGCAAATGCAAATGAAGGCTCAAGCTGCTGGGGAAACTTTGACAAGCTTTCTTCGTCATGGCTGTTGAGCAAATACCGCCCTGTTGGGGATGAACGAGTATCATAAAATCCTCCAGCAAAATAAATGTCGGAAATATTACCAATTCTACCGAGGAGATTAAACTTTTGATTTCTACTGGGAGGAAAGAACACCTGCTGGGGAGAGTAACTCCACTGGGGAAGAATCGACTCTCTTGGGGATAGTAAACTGACTGAGCCCGAAACGACTCAGCTGGGGAACGATGAAATCCTTCTGGAGGAAACGATGTTGTCTGGGCACAGCTTACAAACTCGGAGTTACCGCTCCGTTGGGGATGATCATCCTTACGAAGGCATGACGACCTGCAGGGAGAAAACCATCTTCTATGAGAATAACCCTTCTGAACCAACTACGACTTGGCTAAACTCTGCGGGAATTCTCCCAGCTGGGATTGATCATTCACGTACTCAACTCCCTGGGGAGTGCAACCTCTGCAAGGGATACTGACTTTGACTGGCTGGGGATATCCTCTGGGGATAAACTGCGACTAGTTGAGGAATTGATCTCTTCGGTAAGGGAAAAAAATCATCCCAACTTTTGAAGATGATGTGCGACCTGCACAGGGACTGGCGTCGCCAAAGTCAAGTCTTTCACCACGAACCTCTGGCTGGGGGCCACAATTTTCTGATTGTCCGCTTTAAAGGCGAGAACCCTGCAAAACACAAACGAGACAAGACAAATCTATACAACCCAATCTATTCGGGTTAGTGTCCGTGACTACTTCAGTCAATTCGAAGTTTTATCAATTATTGGCAAGGGCCAGCAAAGTTATGCATATACAAGTTCATCGGAACATGGGCGTTTTCCACATACAAAACAGTAAAGCACAATCATCAAATACTGAATAACATGTTTTATTAATATCAGGCCTCTGAATAGGCAAAGTTTTGTACATCGGATGCAACTCCTAGAAAGAGGAAGTTACGTACACACACATACATATATGCACAGGAAGCATAAAAATACAAATACAACTCGAATTTGTACACATGTTGGCAACGTGGTGCAGACAAACATCGTGAGCTGATCCTCCTATGACTCGCCTGACTCTGGCGCTTTCCCGGCATTCAATTTTCGGAAGAGATTGTGTTGGATAAACGAACCCTCAGGTACTCCCAAACCACTAAGCAATGCAGTATCAGATCCGGACCGCAGTCATTTTCTTTTTCAATCCCTAATTTTTGCGTGAATCGCCCTTTGCGGGTTTTCAATTCATCGGGATACCCTTTTTTGCCGAAGCCGCCCAATGCAGGTTTTCGACTTCGCGGGTGTACATCTTTTCAATTTTATCCCTAACTTTTGCCCGAACCTTTTATTCTGTTTTTTGGTTCGCCGGGATGCCCCATTTTTGCCTGGACTCTCTTTTTACTGTCCAGCGGGTCTTTTTTAAGCTAAGTATTTTTTAACTGCGTCCGAATTCACAGGCGACATAAATTCTCCACCATCCATGGTAGATAGTAGCAAAGCTCCTCCATAGAAAACTTTTCTGACAACGTATGGCCCTTCGTAATTAGGGGTCCACTTGCCCCTGTGATCTGTTTGTGGCGGGAGAATCCTCTTCAGTACAAGGTCACCCGTCTGAAAGCTTCGCGGACATATCTTCTTATCGTATGCTTTCTTCATCCGTCTTTGATACAACCGACCGTATGCGAGAGAAGCTAGCCTCTTCTCATCCATTAAGCTTAGCTGATTCAGTCTATCTTTAACCCATTCTGCCTCGTCAAGTTGGACATCTCGTAAAACCCTTAAAGAAGGAATATCAACCTCCAATGGTAACACTGCTTCCATTCCGTATACCAACGAGAACGGGGTTTCCCCGGTTGATGTGCGTACCGTCGTACGATAACCGTGCAAAGCGAAAGGTAGTATCTCGTGCCAGTCCTTATACGTCACAATCATCTTATGAACAATCTTCTTTATGTTCTTATTGGCCGCTTCAACAGCGCCATTCATCTTGTGTCGGTAAGGAGAAGAGTTGTGATGTTCGATCTTGAAATTCTGACACAGCTCCTTCATCATCTTGTTGTTTAAATTCGAACCGTTGTCGGTGTTAATCCGCTCTGGGATTCCATATCTGCAGATAATATCTCGTTTGATAAATCTGGCGACCACTTGCTTGGTGACATTGGCATATGACGCTGCTTCCACCCATTTGGTGAAGTAATCGATTGCCACCAAGATGAACCGGTGTCCGTTTGATGTTGTAGGCTCGATCTTTCCAATCATATCAATTCCCCATATCCAGAACGGCCATGGTGAGGACATCACATTCAGAGGACTTGGGGGTACATGGACCTTGTCCGCATAGATCTGACATTTATGACACCTCTTTGCAAACTTGAAACAGTCTGTTTCCATAGTTAGCCAGTAATAACCTGCCCGCAGCAGTTTTCTCGTGATAGCATGCCCACCAGTATGTGTACCAAATGTACCCTCATGTATTTCTTCCATGAGCAACTTCGCCTCCTTCTCGTCTACACAGCGTAGCAACACCAAGTCGTGGTTTCTTTTGTACAGGACTCCGTCAGGGTTTAGATAGAAACTGCCAGCCAATCTCCTGAGAGTCTTCTGATCTCGATTGGATGCCCCAACCGGGTACTCCTTATTCTTCAGGAAATTCTGGATGTCAAAATACCAGGGTTTATCATCGGATGCTTCGTCAATGGCAAATATGGAAGCGGGTCTGTCAAGCCGAGAGATAACAATCCGGGGAGCCTCGTTTCAGAAGTTAACTTTATACATGGAAGACAATGTCGCCAGGGCGTCAACCATTTGATTTTCTGCTCGCGGCACATGATGCAATTCAACCTTGCCGAAGAAAGGCAATAATCTCCTTGCATAATTCACATATGGTATCAAATTGGGCTGACGTGTCTCCCATTCCTCTTTTATCTGATTCACCACTAGAGCTGAGTCTCCGTATACATCCAGATGTTTGATTCGCAAATCAATAGCTTCTTCAAGACCCATGATGCAAGCCTCATATTCAGCCTCATTATTGGTAACCGGAAAGGTCAATCGAGCAGTAAATGGGATGTGCGACCCCTGAGGAGTAGTAATAATTGCACCTATTCCGCTACCATAGGAATTCACAGCTCCGTCAAATATTAACTGCCATTTGGAACCCAACTCTGGCCCTTCATCCGGCAACGGTTCTTCGCAATCTTTCATCTTTAGGTAGATGATATCCTCGTCAGGAAAATCAAACCTCATCGATTGGTAGTCCTCAATAGGCTGCTCAGCGAGGTACTCCGACAACACGCTACCTTTGATAGCCTTCTGAGAAACATATTGGATGTCATATTCGGTTAACACCATCTGCCATTGGGCAATTCTTCCGGAGAGTGCTTGCTTCTCAAACACGTATTTGATTGGATCCATCTTTGAAATGAGCAGGGTTGTATGATTCAGCATGTATTGCCTCAAACGTTTGGCGGCCCAGGCTAGCGCACAACACGTTTTCTCGAGCATTGAGTATCTGGACTCATAATCTGTGAACTTCTTACTCAAATAGTAGATCGCATGCTCTTTACGTCCTGTCTCGTCGTGTTGACCGAGAACACAACCCATACTTTCCTCCAGAACCGTCAAATACATGATCAGTGTAACACCCATTTTAATTATTTAGTCATTTTACTATTATTTTAAATATTATATGTTGATGTTCCCTTTGGTAGGGTGTATTTGATGATGTTTGGTGGGTGTCCCTGAGATGGGAGGATCATTGGTGGTAATTTGGTGAGTTTATAATAATATAAGAAATAATAGTAATATTGGTGGTGGTATTATTATTATTATTATTATTATTATTATTATTATTATTATTATTATTATTATTATTATTATTATATTTATGATTATTATTAATATTTGTAGTAATATTATTAATATGGAGAATATAATATTATTATTAATATAGTTATTATATTATTATGATTTTTGGTGTGAATATGATAATATAATGAATAATAGTAATATTGGTGGGGGGTATTATTATTATTATTATATATTATTATATTTATTAGTATTATTAATATTATTATTATTTTGGTGAGATAATAATATTATTACTATTATTATTATTATTTTGGTGAGATAATAATAATAATATTATTATTATTATTATTAATAGTATTATTATGATTAGTATTATTAATATTAGTAATATTATATTAGTATTATTAATATTAAGATTATTATTATTAATATTATTTTATTATTAGTATTAATATAATTGTTATTATTATCATTATTATTATTATTATTATAATTATAATTATTGTTGGGTGTATTAATATTATTATTATTATTATTATTATGTTGAATATTATTATAATATTACAATAGTATTATATTATTATTATTATTATTATTATTATTATTATTATTAGAGTTATTATTGGGAATATTAGTGGTTGGAATAAGTAAAATAAGAAGTGGAAGGGGTTATGGGGAAGTTAGAATGGAAATATGAAAAGGCATGCAAGAAACCGTGAGAAGGGAAATTGGGAGAATAGAGAGGAGCGAAGAACAAAGAGAAAGGGAAAAGGCTAGGGATGAAGAATCTTGGAGGAATTTATCACCGATCAGAATAATTATTCAGGTAAGGGGGGAGAAACTTGATTGGGATGGTATATATACATGTATAGGGTAGAGGGGATTCCTTAACCCCGTAGGAAAATGTCGATCTATGAAGTTTTATATTGGCATGCTTGTTATTGTTGTTGCTAATGATAAATTGATGCTTGATATTGATGAATTGTTGATTGGTATTGGTGAATTTGGTATATATATATGAATAGAGTTTTAGTGAGATTTTGTGTTGTAATTGTAGCGTTGGTAATGACCATGATTATAAATTTGGGAAAATTATGTGTTGTTCCCTGTGATGTTGTTAGTGACTCTGGTTAGGACCTTGGTGAGATTCAGAGTAACTCTGAAGTGTAGGTAATGTACCGTAATGTTGGTTCTAGAGTAGGAAGTATATGATAATTGATAAGTATAATGGTGTGTTTGTGTTTGATGATAACTAGTAATTGATAGCGATGGAGTATAGGACAATGTTGATGAATTGTTGTTTTTGGTTAATTTGGCGTATAGGCTGGGTTTAAGGTTTTTAGGGAGATTCTGTGTGACCTTTTAAGGCATCGGTAGAATGTTTAAGCGATGACTTTGGGAATAAGATTTAGGAACCGATTTAGTTACGGTAATGTACAAGGTTGGTACTAGAGTAGGCTGAGAATTTGAGTTGAGATGATAAGTTTGATTTGGCCTAGAATAGTACTGCAAAACTGTGCGGAAGTTGGTGAATCGGAGCATTCGCTGGGCTTCGCCTGGCGAGTGTTGGTGAAGCTTCGCCTAGCGAATGCCAGCGAGCGTAGCAGAACCAGAATGTGACTTTGGTGATGTTTGGCCTTGAGCATTGGTCATGGGTAATCTTTCTGGCCTTGATGCATTGTAAGGATGATGAGTGTGGGATCTAACCTGTGTACTGGGTGATAGTACTCATTTCCCTTAATATTGTTGGTGGACAATTAGTTAACGTATATGTATGTAGTGATCAGTAGGATCGTGTGTTCCCGGGTGTTGGGATGTGGTTATATATGGTGTTATAGTATGAATTTGTTTACTATCTGATTGATTTATATGGTGTTGGTGTAATATATCTACACATATATGCATTGATGTATGATGATATGATCAGGAGGATCGTGTGCACTTAGTGTGCCTAAATATGATAGTTATGCATTGGTGTGTGCATATCATGGTGTTTTGGTGGGATGAATCATGTCTCAGGAGGAGCGTAAGTGATTCATCCGTACTCCTTTGTGGAGAATGGTGGGGGATAGATCATGTCTCAAGAGGAGCTTAAGTGATCTATCCAGGTTCGATTGCATGAACCAATGAGTCGGTACCGCATGCATGGTGTTGAGTTGCATATTTGCATTATAATATGTTATATTGTAATTTGAACAGTAGGTTCGTTATATGGAGTTGTTGGGGGTGAATATTGGTGTGTTGGTGTGTTTTACTACCTTGTTTATATGTATTACATTACCAATATATTTTTGATCATGTTTTCTCACCCCTTGGTTGTTGTTGTGTCTGTGCTTCTCCGGAAGTACGGATAATCCAGGTACTTAGATAGCTTGGATGGTGGTGTGCCAGTCGAGTCTAGGATGCTCTGATACGTAACACGGGATATGGGTGTTTTAATTGTTTTATGTCAAACTTGTTGTAATCCTGTGATGTATCACTTTTTTTGTGAATTATAATAATAAGGATTTTATGAAATTTGGCGGATGGCCGAGAATGTTGGAATAATGTTTTCCGCTGTATTATTTTTGAGAATAATTAATAAAGTATTTTTTATAAAACTTTGGTGATGTGATATCCCACTATTTTGGTGAAAACTCTGATGTTTATTTATAATGTTTATATTTTATTTAATTTGGGAAGTGGGGTGTTACAATCAGCGGTCTCCCGGCCACTGGGGGTATCAAAACAGGAGGTTCCTGCAAGTATTCTTTTATCTTGTCGAACGCCTTTTGACAATTTTCATTCCAGGTCACAACCTGATCTTTCTTTAACAACTTGAATAATGGCTCACATGTTGTGGTTATGAACCGGGCGATATAGTTCAACCTCCCTAAAAACCCGCGTACTTCTTTTTCCGTTTTAGGCGTCGGCATTTCTTGTATTGCTTTTATTTTTGCAGGATCAACCTCTATTCCTTTTTCGCTCATGATAAACCCCAGTAGTTTACCCGATCTCACCCCGAAGGTGCACTTGTTAGGGTTCAGTCTCAGCCTGAACTTCCTAATCCTCTTGAATAATTTCAGCAGATTAACCAAATGCTCCTCCCCCGTCTGGGATTTGGCAATCATATCATCAACATAAACCTCGATCTCTTTATGCATCATGTCATGAAAGAGAGTCGTCATAGCACGTTGATATGTTGCCCCAGCGTTCTTCAATCCGAAGGGCATCACTTTGTAACAAAATGTTCCCCAGGGAGTAATGAAAGTAGTCTTCTCCATGTCTTCTGGCGCCATTTTGATCTGATTATAGCCCGAGAAGCCATCCATGAAGGAGAATACGGAGAATTGAGCAGTGTTATCAACCAGCACATCGATGTGAGGAAGTGGAAATTCATCTTTCGGGCTCGCTTTGTTCAAGTCACGGTAGTCTACGCACATTCGCACCTTACCGTCTTTCTTTGGTACTGGCACAATATTAGCGACCCATGAGGGATATTTTGTAACAGCTAGGAAACCAGCATCCCACTGTTTTTGAACTTCCTCCTTAATCTTCACAGCCATGTCTGGTCTGGTTCTTCGGAGTTTCTGCTTAACCGGTGGGCATTCTTCTTTTAGCGGCAGACGGTGAACAACCATATCTGTATCCAGCCCAGGCATGTCCTCGTACGACCAAGAAAATATATCACTGTACTCTTTGAGCATCTCAACCAACCTTTGCTTGACGTTGCTCTGCAGCGCAGCCCCTATACGGATGTTTCTTACAACCTCTTCCGACCCCAAGTTGATAATCTCAATGACTTCCTCGTGAGGCAGAATGATTCTTTCTTCTTGTTTCAATAACCAGGTCAGCTCTTCTGGTACATCACCATCTTCGACAATCTCTTCCTCAGCCTGAAATACCGGGTGCTCGAAGTCGAAATGAGTTATAGGCGGTTCATAGATGTCATCTGAAATAGTAATCCTGCAAAGGAAATGGTTAAATGCTTCAAAACGTGTACAAAGCAAATAACCACATTGCCATTTTATTGTAAAAGATGAAAACAGGAAAAACAGGGATCACAATATTTGTATATGAAAAACGCCTTTATTCATGATTAAACAATGTACTGTACATAACCAAAATGGCCCTAAGCAAGATCGTTGTGCCCCAAGTAGGACACAGGATTATTCAACAATTAAAAAAACAAATCATTATTGTTTAGTTGTCACAGGAACAGTCTCCTGAATAGACCAATTGCAAAGCCCTTGTCCTAGTACGCCTAGCTTGATCCACGCATCCATATCATAGTTGCTATCTCCTTCCTCAGAATCGGAAACAGCATTGATGGTCTCCAAGCTCACTCCACTTGGCAAAATGGTTATTGGCCCTCTGAACTTGGGCGCTCCGGAAGAGGATGCTGAGCCTCTTTGTACGATGACACTGCCACATCTGATATCTTGGGTACTGGAGCTTTGTCTTTAATCTTTAGCCCTTCAAAAGCCTGACAGGGCGTTTCATGAATCTCTCCGTCGACTTCCACGTATCTGAATGAAGATAGATGGCTAACCAGAATATCATCTTCTCCACAAACAGTGACGACACTATCCCCCACCAGATACTTCAACTTTTGGTGCAATGTGGATGTGACTGCCCCAGCCGCATGAATCCATGGGCGTCCCAGGAGGCAACTATACGCTGGCTGGATGTCCATTATATAGAATTCAGTTTCAAAAACTTCAGGCCCCACCTGCAATGGTAAGGTTATCGATCCGAAAAGTGACCTCCTCGTTCCATCGAATGCTCTGACCACCAAGTCACTGGGTGTGTAGAGAATTCCCCTGATATCCAACTTCATCATGGCCTTCTTCGGTAGCACATTCAGGGAAGACCCAGTATCCACTAAAACACGGGACATGACCGTGCCCCTGTATTCAACTGAGACGTGCAGCGCCATATTATGCTCTCTCCCCCTCGGGGTCAAATCAAAATCCGTAAATCCCAAACTGTGCCCTGCATTAACATGCGCCATCACCCCTTCTAATTGATTAACCGAAACATCTTGGGGAACGAATGACGTGTCTAGGATCTTCAGCAAAGCGTTCCGATGGGCCTCGGAACATAATAGTAGTGACAAGATCGAGATCTTTGATGGCGTTTGCTGGAGATGCTCAATGATTTTGTAATCACTTTTATGGATGAGTCTCATAAATTCCTCTACGTCCTTAACCGACGTTTCCTTTTCCTTTATCTGCGAGGGGCCACTCTCGTCTACCTTGGCTTTCCCCTTTGCCAATCTTTCTGCCTCTACCTCAGGCGATGTGAAGATTCTTCCACTTCTGGTCATACCTCCTGTTCCGACCACATTATCTACAACCCCAGCTGGTTGTTTACTTACTTCAATTTTCTCACCATCGCAATATGCCTCCAACCCGTAAGTCCATGGCACTGCTTTGGTATTCTGGAAAGGGATCGGTCCTGCTTTAGTAATAGTGATTGTCGCCCGCCTGGCAGGCGCCGTTATTGTTATTGTTTTCCTTGGAATTGTCACTGTAGCAACATCGTTCCGCTCATCACACAATGCCTCTACAGGCTCTTCAACTGCTGTTCTATCAAACTGCAATGTTCCTTCATTCATCAAAGCCTGGATACCCTGTTTCAACTCATTACAACCCTCTGGCTGTATCCAAGAATCCAAGCAAAACTTATCACACTCCGGGAATACACCCCTTTTTAACAACCTGCTTTTGATCTCACCCAGCGGTGTCTTCAGTTCATTGACATCTGTCACTAGATTCAAATTTTCCTCGGTCAGGATGGCGTTTGCCCCATGATTGGGCATAGGCTGCTGTACTATATTTGGACCCGCCTGTCCAAAGTTAATAGCTTTGCTTTCCAACAAGTCTTGGACTTTATGTTTAAACGCATGACAGCCTTCAATATCATGTCCGGGCGCCCCGGAGTGAAACTCACAGTGTTTACCAGCATCATAGCCAAACGGAGGAGTGCCTGTTAATGGCGCCATGGTCCTTTTCTCGACCAACTTTAATCCTAGCAATGTTTGAAGCAGTTCGGCATATGTTGAAGGAGGCGTTTCAAATACTCGCCTTGGCTTGCCCTCTAAGATTCTGCGTTGGGCGGGGTGTTGCCTTTGTTGTTGTTGCTGCTGCGGCTGCTGTTGCTGTTGTGGAAAAGGGATAGTAACACTAGTGACCTGTTGATGCTGCGCGTACTGACTTCGTCCTCTGCCGCCAAACACAGCACTAGAATCACCTTGTCGTCTACCCCCAAATGCTTTTCTTGTACCTCCTGCGGGGGCAGACTCACCTGCGTGGAATCTTCCAACCTTAATACTGTCTTCGACCATCTCACCCATAAGAATCAAATCTGAAAAACTGCTCAACGAAACATTAAATTATTTTTCGTAATATATCCCCGTAAAGGTCCCAATGAACATGCTATTCATTTCTCTTTCAGCTAACGGAGGATGTACTCTTGCCGCCATGTCGCGCCATCTCTGCGCATAATCTTTAAAGCTTTCCTCTTTCTTTTGCGACAAACCTTGCAATTGAACTCGGTTCAGTGCCAGATCACTGTTATACTTATAATGCAGGACGAAAGCATCCGCCAATTGCTTCCAGGTTTTGATTTGAGCGGGCTCCAACCCCATGTACCACTCAAGTGACGGCCCTGACAGGCTGTCTTGAAAGAAATGCATAAGCATCCTTTCGTCATCTGAATACGCGGACATCCTTCTGTAATAAGCGCGGACATGCACCTTAGGGAAAGTGTCCCCCTTATATTTGTCGAAAGTGGGAGCTTTAAATTTCAGCGGTACCCTCAGCCCAGGCACCAAGCCCATAGTAGTCATGTCTAATCCGGTAGAATTCTGATTAGCCATACACTTCATTTGTTCTTCAAGCATTTTAATCCTTTGAGTATTGTCAACGGGTCCCTCGAATCCCATGCCTCTTCCAGAAAAGGCGTCCTCTTGACAGTCTTCGCCCCAGTTCACATTTTCATTTCCGTACCCGTTATAACCAGTGTTGCGACCAAACCTCTGCTGGTTAGCCATGGGACCTCGTCCCCCATTAGCATAGCCTTGATCGACCCTAACAGGCCCGAAACCAGTGTTGATAGGAATCAATCCAGCACCATTTCCACCATAACCCTAGTTAGCGTTACCAAAACCATCGTAGCTGAAACCCTGAGTGTTGAAGCCGAACTTTCCGCCCTGATTGCCGTACTCAAACCCCTGGTCATTATAGCCGAACCCATTGTTACCAAAACCATTACCGCCATTGAAGTTACCACCGCCCAGATTGGCATCTCCAAATCCAACATTGTTAACAACAGTCTCATTTCCATTCCCTACGTTACCATTGCCAGCGCCAGCGTCATTGTTTACAACCACAACAGGTGGGGTCACCACAGGAGGAACCACAGTCGTAGGGGGCCCATCCTCATGAAGAGTTTCGACATGCACAGAGTTGTGGTCATTGTTGCCGTTCCCATTAGTCCGTGTCAGCAGCGGCTGCACCAAAGTCTGGAGATTCTCCTGGCCTTTAGCAATACTCTCCATGGCCTGCATGAACAGGTTCAATTTCTCGCGAATCTCCTGCATCTCCACTTGGACTTGATCCATGATTCTTTTGCAGTTGTTTCGGGTTGAGTAGCGGTGAACTCTTGGTTCGTCAATCCTGGAAACCTGTAGATGCAGGAAATAAGATACAGATTCGAGAATACCGGTTATGCAATATGAATGCAAATGCAAATGTGTAACTATGCTACAGGTTATATTCCCCCCAATTCTAGTTTCAGAGAGAATGCCATCATGACAATGGAGTCCCCATCCAGCAAGCAAGGAATCAGACAACCCTCATATATAACAAATGCTAAGAGGCGGAGTACAAGAGTACAACTGAATACAACTGAAGAAGCCTCGGCCAACAAGCCTGGCGATGGCCCCACTACAAGTACAAATAACAAAGATAAGGAAAAGATAAATCAGGCCAAATGGCGTGCTCTGACATCTTCCAATATCCTCATCGTCTCCGAGTGCCCTAGTCAGGAGATCAGCTCCTGTATCAGTAAAGCATGCCGCTCGGTAGTGGATCTCAGCTTTTTGGCATCATCCTGGTAGGCTCCTTTGCCAGAACTCTCGTCAAATCTGTACCTCTTGGAACCAGCCTTCTCTTCATATCCTCTCGGCTTCTCGTCAATGTCACTCACCCTGAGCTCAGCAGCGCTTCTAAGTGATGTCGCTTCAGCAATCTTCGCGTCTTGGTCTCTAACATGTGCCTCTAGCGTGGCAATCTGCAGCTTCAGTTCGTCTTCGCGCTCCTTCCGCTTGGTAAGCGTGGCATTCCACAAAGCTTCCCACTTGCTGATACGGGCATAAGCTTCGCTTAGAAGTTCCTTCTTGGAAGTAAGCACCTTGCTAACACCGTTCAAGGCTATTCCCACCTTTTCCTTCTTGTTGGTTTCTTTCGTCAGCTCCGATCCCAACCTGTTAATTAATTCAGTCTGTTCCTTCATAGTGAAAGTGGCTTCCTTCTTCTCCCGACGTAACTGGAAGATCTCCTTCTCTAACTCCTCATTGGCTTTCTTCAGTTCTTCGTTTTCAGCCAACAATTTGTTATACTTCTCACTCTCTTCCGGAGGAGGTACCTCAATCAAAGGAAGATACAGAGGTTCCACAGCAGGATAAGGCATCAAAGAAGTACTGGCTCTCTCGCGGATCCAAACCAAATAAGGATCATAAGCTCTGCTGTTGCTCTTACCGAGCAATGCTTTCCCTCTCCTATGGATGTTAGCCCATGCGTGTCTCAATCTGATCAAAACAGCTGTGTCTAATAAGCCTGTGAGATACAGAGATTCCTGTATCTCCTTCTCAATAGGAGCGTCCCTCAAAGCATAACTGAACTGTCGTACCAGCAGTGAAGGGTTATAGTTGATACAGCCTTTCCGTCCAATCAGGGGAACATTCGGAAAGCCACTGCAACTATATATAATGTCAATACCAAGCATACTCCGATCAAACCAAACGATATTCTCAGCAGAAAACCCCATCATTCGGGAAGACCAATCCAAAGTATCAACATCATCAACAAAAGGTCCTGTCTTCGGGAGGTGCCCTTGGAACCACTTGTACAGGAGAGGAAGACAACAGGAAACGTTCTTGCCACGACGTTTCTCATTCTTGTAATGAATGGAATGATAAACATCGCCCAAGAGAGTAGGAACTGGATTCTTCGAGGCGAGAATCAAGAAGGCGTCAGAGTCGACAAAATCTGGTACATTAGGAAACAGGACAATCCCATAGATGCATACAGCTAGAATAGCACCGAAGGCAACCCAACATCCACTCTTTGTGCACTGTGTAGCCTTCTCAACCAGGACAGACAGGTGAAAACCATAAGCTCCGTTTAGCTTGACCAAGCCTCCCGGAAACTCAGAAGCGTCTAAGCTGACAATCTGAGTGAGTGTAGCTAACTCAGGCTCAGTATCAACATGTACAAAGGGCAACTGGTCTAACACAGGAACCCCGAACCTCGCAGAATACTCCTCCAAAGTGGGTGCTAGAATATAGTCTGGAAACAAGAAACATCTCAGCTGCGGCTCATAAAACTGTAACAAAGTATACACCCCAGTCGTCTCGAATGCTGATGGTTTGTATAACAAACTGAGTAGTCTCCCATAAGATACTCTGAACTCAACCCTCACTTTCTCATCTGCCAGAGCAACTAAACCCAGCAAGGAACTGATATCTGGCGAATGCAACCGGTAAGCCATTGTCTTCTTCAGGGACTCCATGTTGGGCCAGAAGATATACTAGAATCAGAGGGGAATGATCACCTGCAACATAAATACATGTTAATGAAATGTAATCATGAAAATGCACATGCGTATGCAAACAAGGGACCAAGTGCAATGCTGATAGACTGGGCTGCTCTGTACTGAAGCCTGAGAACCATCCAATCTTCATCTCAAACCAAATCAACCACTCAAATGAACCTTGTAACCATATCTCACTGACAGAGATAAACCAGGTATTCTGAGGTCAAAGGTTTCCTGCAAACAGACCCGCCTACCCCTCACAGGTATGTACTTAACTCGCAGACGAGGTACGGCATCCTATGCGGGTTCAACGTCACAAACTTTCAAGAGCGATGATACGATACCCAGAAGGTGTGGCATCATCATCCCTTGAAGCGTCCTCACTTAGTTGAATCCCAATTGATAGGTTCCCAGAGTCGACAATCCTCGGGTCAGACAACTTGTTGAGCCCTAAGGGCCAGGCAAGAAGCATCAAAGAGAATCTCGTCCGAGCATAAATTTCGTGGCTAGCTGATGCGAGCTAAGCAAGCAGGCTAACCACTACTCTCTACTTCTAAGTCAATGTGTAACCTCAAGCCCATGTCCAGCTTATCTCTCAACAGATCTTCCCTTCCCACAACAGTAATAATAATATAAGGCTGATAATAAAAGGCGGAAAGTAAAGACAGAAAAGTAAATCTATACAACACCCCGACGGGAAAACAAGCGCTAGGATTGACTCGCATAGGGGATATTCCTGTCCCCAGCAGAGTCGCCAGTTGTCGCTACTGCGAAAATCGGCGCCGACTGAACAGAAGAGTCGCCACCGTGCGTTATTTATCCCAAAGGAGGGAAAGGAAACGCTCGAAGTAAACCTACCGCAAAGACGGGAAAGGAATGGTCATCGCAACCAAATCCTGGATTCCGGAGTCGGTTACGCAAGGGGAAGGTATTAGCACCCCTCACGTCCGTCGTACTCGACGGGATCCACGCTTGTTTTCTAGTACGGATTGTTATTCTACCTACGCTAAAGGTCAGGGTTAAAAAGAAAAGAAAATGAGCCGGCAAAGTATCGCACTTTATGCCTACGTATTCCCGTCTGGAACGAGAAATCAGAGTCAACGTAGTTCGCCTACCTACGGGAAAGGAGGGAAGGTTGCTCGCTAGGATATCGCATCCTATGCCTACGTACTTTCATACAACATGAAAGATCAGAGCAAACGTAGTTCGGGCTACGAAAGACACAAGCTTGTCTGAGTGTTTTTATCTCCTTATGAAAGGGTTTTTCCTGATTAAGAGTCCAAGCGGACAAAAATGACATTTTGATGTTTGTTTTCAGTCTTTTACGCAAGAGCTGTCTTTTATGATGTTTGCAATCTCTGACGCACTAGAGACTATGATTTGAGGGTGACTACGTCGTATGTCACCCTAAGGGTAACACACTAAGCAGTTAGATTACTGAAGAGTGACCCTCCAGCAACCTTTCTCAAATAGCTTAAGGCTCGTAGCGTACGACATCGATAATCCTTATTACTGTGTTTTGAATTGTTCTGAGATAGAAGAGAAGTCTAAAAACCTAGGGTTTTAAAGGGGAATCAAAACTACCCTAATGTTATCATGCATGGATTACAACCTAATGTCTGTCATAATTCCCTCCTGTACAGAGGAAATCAGAGATCCTAGAGGATAAACGGAAAAGAAACAACAGATATACAGTAAACAATAAAATGCATGAGATGCAGCAACAAACAATAGGTAAAGTGAAGCAGCTTCACTTTAAACCTAAGGGAAAATCAACAGACAATACAGCAAAGAAAATCACACCCAATACCAGCTCAGACAGCAACATCAGCTCCTTTTAGCAAGCAGTTCAAACAACAACAGCCTTGGCATCTACAGTTGATTAACAGAAATAGGTTGACAGTAACAACTTCAGGTAAGATCCTAACTTCACCTTCCAATGATATTCACAGGAGAGAATCAACTGATAGAGGGAGTTGGAATGTTAAGAGGCTTAATGACAACCCAGGGAAATCACTAAGATCTTAACACAACTAGTGAAAGTTATCCTCAAGGTTCTACCCAATCAAAGTATGCTCTACATCCCTCCTAAGGAGAGATGGAACTCTTTTAGGGGACCTTGTGTCATAGGATGGAATAGAGGCACAAGAAGCTCTCTATGTTTGACAGAAGAAGTCAGTCTACTCTAGAGCTCTCCCTACATCTCCTATCTCCTAAGTCTTCATCAAGCAATCTTCAAGCACAAGCAACTTAAGATCCAAGCATCATTATTTGTCTTCAATCATCCTCAAAGTCTTTATACAATCCTCAAGCCAAGCACAAGCCCCAACACCCAAAGAAAAAGCCCAAAACTCAACAAACAAAGCAACTTCCCAAGAGGGAAACACACCAATATCAATCAACTTGCAAAAATCAAATAAAATGGAAATATTCAACATAAAATCCTATATTAATTTCTAAGGGACCCTAACTATGTACCCTATACCCCACATAAACCCCAAGGCCTAAATCAAACTAAAAACCCAAGAACTATGTGTTGAATGCACCTATGTCAAGTTGAAACCCTAATTCTAGCACACTTGCTTCACACCTCTCAAAAACAATTAAATTTAAGTCACAAAAATGTGACAAAATTCCAGGGGGAACCTAATACTCTAATATAACCATAGGAAAAAGAATCACATCAAAAACCAAAATAAAATGGTCATACTAAATTCAGCAAGTAACATGTATCAAATGAAAATGAAATAAAAGCTATTAAAAGTAAAAATAAACTAAAAATAGAAAAATGCATGAAATGACAATTTTATTCTTTTATAATTTTCTTGATGTCTTTATGAAAATGGGGAAAAAACTCCCATCTAAAAATATTAATTTTCCAATTAGTTATGATTTTTTAAAGAACCTAAAAATAAATGTGAAAATATAAGAAAATATGGAAGAAAGGAAAATTAGCGTGTCAAATAGTAATAAAACTCAATGCAATCAGCCAACTGGGCCCAAAAGGGGGTGCTAATAAGAAAGCACGCTAGGCCCAGTTCTATTTCAGAAAATTAAAATGAAAATGACTAGAAAAAAGAAAAATCCACGGTATGAATAGAAACGAATATTAGTGTATTTCCTATTGGGCTTTGGAAGAGGGGTGTGGTTATCAACAAATTCATTTAAGCCCAAGCTGCAACTTAAATGATACGATGCGTTTTGATCACTCTTCAGCCTCCCTCACAAAAATGAAACACACGTGGCCGTTGGATCTTGATTCCAGTCAAAGTCTTCCTCACATCCAATGGTGGTAAAGTCATCTTCTCCATTTGAACATGCCTGGAGGGAAAACACCAAACTTAAAATTGAGTAGCCTAAACTCTTCACCATGCTTCACTGATCATTTCTAACCATCAAACTATGATTATATCATCAAGAACAACAAGATATGAGCATGAACAGAAATTGCATCACTCCACTAATTGTCTCTAAATCGACCCTAAAGCTACCAGAAAGCTCCACATGATCATCTACATTGAATCTAACTATTCAAAACTGATTGAAACTACCTAAATCAAGCCATGGAGTGAAGTTTCCATACCTGCAAATTTGAGATGAACAGAGTGATCAAAGCTTCAAGATAAGCTTCAATACTTTCCAGACACCTTCACCAACACCAAATCAAGCTTCTGTATGCAACGAGAGAGATTGAAATAGCCTGGATTGTTGAATTCGATCTTGAGTTGCAGGCTGAAAATTCCAAGTGCAATCTCACAGCTCTTCAATGCTCTTGCTATGGATTCTATCTGGAATCATTCACCAATGCTAGAGCAAGCTTTTTGGATCAAAAGAATGGATGGAAAGTGGCTGAAACCTTGTAACAGAATTTTGTTTGCAAATGGAAAAGTGAAACTGCAAACTCTCCAATCTCCCTCAATTCTCTCCAACTCTTGCTCTGAACCTCTTCACAAGTATATATAGAATGTATTTGAAGACCCTAGAAAGTTCTAGATTGATCCAATGAGAAAATCAACTTCTCATGTCATGAAAATCTCTTTTTATGCTATGCACATACCATCTCATGTTTTGGCTTGCAATTCACTTGGTTCTGAGTTTAAATTCTCTCCAAATGAGATATTGGAGGTGTATGGATGGAAAGGAGCCTTGCATTTGCTTGGAAGTGTGGTTTTGCAATTGTTACTTATGATTCAAGTAACCAATTTTCAAAGCAAGTCCTAAAAATAACCCTCAATTCAAAATTGTGGCAATGTCAATGTTCTCAAAATGCATTTTACAATCAAATTGGTATGTCATATGGCTTGGTTTGGTTTTGTAGGTCAAAAACCCTAATTTTCAACTTTGGTTCATTTAAAATATGCCTTCATTTTAGGCCATTTTTATGATTTTGTGAAACAAGCCATCCCAAGTTCTCATGACCTCTTATCTAGCCTAAAAACATCATTTTGAACACATCTCATGTTGAACATTTTTTCATTTGAGGAGTGGAAGATGGAGATTTGGACCTAAGTTGAAAAATGACCTGTAATTCAACTTTCCCAAAATACCCCTGGATTGCCAAGACCATAACTTGAGTTATACCAATCCTCTTGAAGACTTCTAGTACTCAAATTAAATCTAAGATCAATATCTACAACTCTTATGTTGGCCAAGAATCCATTTAAAAACTCCTTGATGGGCAAAGGTTGCTTGGAAGTCAAGTGACTTTCATAGATAAATTTCAGTGTCCTCTGATGGCCCATAACTTGCAAGAACCATAACTTGAGTTCTACAAATCTTCTTGAAGACTTCTAGTACTAAAATTAAATCTATTGAGAAGCTCTACAAGTTTCATGTTGACCAAGAATTCTTTTGAAGCTTGGATTTTGACTTATCTGGCTTGGAAGTTAGGCCTAAATTAGGGTTTTTTACACTGAACCCCTAATTTAGTAACTCCTCTTCTTCTTGATTCCTTTTGATTTCTCCTTGGCACAACACCACACTTGTACACACATATCAATTCATGAATCCCACAACCTCCAACTAAGCCTTGATGCTCTTCAATCACTCAGTTGACCTAGGATTGACCTAGGGTTGACCCAGATGAAACCCTAGTTGACTGCACTTCAACTCTGGCTCTAGTACTTGTATCAATGACCTGTCTCATATTCAAAATGACCCTCTAGGTCTTCCATGATATTTGTACACATTCCATACCCTCAGCCACGGCTCACACACTCATTGATGATCTTCAACCCCTCAAGTTAGGAGAGAAAGCCACTGGTTGACCCTCAAACTTCTCAAAGCCTCAAACCTTTCTTGATGACTTGGATGGTCTTGAACTTGAATAAAACCCCTTGATGGGCCTCTTTCTGATAAAAATGGCACTTGATCCCTTTTTCTGCTATGCTATGCAAATGATTAGTCTATGTACATGACTTATTATGCAAATGACAATGCAATTGAAACATAAACCAAGTGAAATAGGTTGAGCAAATTTTAGGGTGCAACAAAACTGCTGGAGCTGTTTGTTAACCCTACTCGAAAAAACAAATGAATCTGAATTCCCGTAATCCGTATTATCCCGAACTACGTAAGCTCTGATCTCTCATACCTGTTGAGAGTACGTAGGCACAATACTGACGTATTGGCGAGCCACCATCCCCGTAACCCGTAGTTAGCCGAACTACGTTGACTATGATTTCTCATTCTCTGATGAGAATACGTAGGCATAAAGTGCGACGCTTTGCCGAGTCATTTTCTTTTCTTTTCAGACCAGCCTTGAAAGGTAGATAGATAAAACCAATTTATCAGATAAACACAAACAAGCGTGGATCCTATCGAGTACGATGGACGTGAGGGGTGCTAATACCTTCCCCTTGCGTAACCGACTCCTGAACCCAGACAACGGTTGCGATGATCTTGTCTTATACCTTTTGCGTCAGGTTTTTCCGATTGTTTCCTTTCCCGTTCTGAGGGATAAATAACGAAAGGTGGCGACTCTTCTGTTTTGCCGGCACCTTATTTTCGCGGTAGCGACAACTGGCGACTCTGCTGGGGACTTGATAGTTTCCTAGGATCCAACGTCCCTTATGCGAGTCAGTTTGGGGATCCAACGTCCCCTGCGAGAGTCAATCCTAGTGCTTGTATGATTACTTGTTGGGTTGTGTTTATTTATCGCATTTTATTTCCCGCACTTTATTTTCAGTATAATATGATTATTTGTACTGTCATGGGAGGGGCATTCTGATGAGCGAGAAACCAGACCCAGGCTTGAGTGTACCTAGCATTAGTTGTGGAAATTAGTGGGCGCGTGCTTGCTTTGCAGGCACTAGTGTCTCATGAAATCCACGCTCAGACGAGGTTCTCCCGGTTGACTTCTTTTCCGGCCCTTTGGGCCTGAGGGGTTGTTGGTTTGGAGGATTGTCGACTCTAGGGACCGATCATTTGGAATTCAGCTGAGTGAGGCCGCTTCAGGAGACGGTGATGCCACACCTTCTGGGTATCGTATCACCCTTCTTGAATGTCTATGACGCTGATGACCGTATAGGATGCCGAACTTGTGTCAGTTTAGGTCCATACCTGTGAGCGGGGTCGGGTTTGTTGCAGGAAACCTTAACCTTCAGACTACCTGGTTTTCTTGATAGTGAATCAGTTTTGTTGGTATCAGAGGTTCTCATCATCAGACGTGTATTTGTTCTTGATAGAGCAGAGTTATGGTCCTGTATCATAGGTCCTTATTATCAGATATATGTGTGTTCTTGACAGAGCAGATTCATGGTCTGATACCAGGGTTTTCTTATTATCAGAGATAGTGGTTATTCTTGACAGAGCAGTATTGTGGTTTTGTTGATACAGAATCTTCAACTTCATCTCTTCAACAACACAGTTGTCTTGATCTCCTGCTGCATGATTGCATTTTACATTTCTTTGCATACTCATTTGCATTTCATTAACGTGTGTCTGTGTTGCAGGTACCGTTTCCCCCGGTTCAGGTTTTCTTGCCTTCTATTGTGCTACTATGGGTTCTCTGAGGAAGACTGTGGCCTACAAGCTTCCCACTCCTGATGTTGTTCAGCTGACTGGTTTGATTGCTTTGGCAGATGATTCTGTGAGAGGTGAATTCAGAAAGTCTTATGGGAAATGATCACACTAAAATTCACCGTATTTCTGACTCCGATTTCGCATGCATTCTTAGCTTTTATTGTTGTTTTGCTTTGTTATTGCTTTGTTTTCTTATGTTTTCAGGTTTTTATAATAATCGGAGCTTGAATCGGGAAAAGGAGCGAAAAAGGAGTGAAAACGGACGAAAACCTAGAAATTCAGCATTTTGCACTTGCGGCACCCACCGTGGCGGGCGCCATGGGGTTAGCCATGACGTGGCCACGTCTCAAGACCACTCCTCAACCTCCAAGACCCACGATCCCCACTCCATCATCCCCTGTAGGGACCATGGCGGGCGCCATGACCTTGTGGCGGGCGCCACAAGGCAAAATTTCATAACCTCCACTTTTTAGTGGAGGGGCGTCCCGGTCATTTCATGCTTTCAGTTTTTACTATAAATAGGACCTTAGATTTTCGTTTTTCTTCATCCAGAATTAGAATTCTCTAGGCATATATCAGTTATAAAGCAGTTGCCATTCCACATCGGGGTGCCTCTGCAATCGAGTGATCGAGTCTGTAATCTGTCTGTGGTTCGAGTTTTGGAGCACTCTGGAGGAAGTTAATCCTGCCGCCATTTTAATTCCAGTTAGTATTTTATTTTTCCGCATTGCTTTACTTTTATTTATTTTCTCGCACTTTACTTTGTTTATTTCCCGCACTCGCACATTTACTTTGTTTATTTCCCGCACTCGCACATTTACTTTGTTTATTTCCCGCACTCGCACATTTACTTTGTTTACTTCCCGCACTCGCACATTTACTTTGTTTACTTCCCGCACTCGCTTTAAATTACTCATATGAAAAACTATAAAAAGAATATTTACTTTATCATGTCTAACTAATCCTATAAAGGTTAGAATGTAAGGATCGTAATTAAACCAGTAATCAGTATAATTGTTCGTGGAAACACCTAAGGGCTATTTTATCTTTCAATTCAAGTAATTGTTTTTAACTATTTCAAAAACAGCCAAAAGCTCTTTGTATAGTTCATTAGGAGTTTTTAGATTAAAAAGAAAAGAGATTTTAAAACGATTTTCGGACGCGTTATGAGATTTAGAGTCTGGTTCATAAGAACCTCTTTTTGCTAAGAAGTCCAGGTTAAAATACTTTTCAACTTTGTTAAGAAACTATATTTCTTAAAAATAGGTTTACTACTCTAACGCAGTACGCACCTTTTTATCCGTGACAATAGGAGGGGTTGATTAGAGAGTACAACTCGGTTCTGAATACGCGAAAGCGACAGTTCCTGTTAAATTAGTTCTTTTCAAAGGAGAAAACATTGCCCATAAGTAGTTCCATTAACAAGTACTGGATTATCATTGATTACGTGAATTACATTCGAGCCTGTCTTTTATTTATTATTTAAAATTATAATTTTATTTACCATTGCACCCTTACTAAAACCCTTAAAGATAGTTGCCTTAGATAAACACCATAACAACAGGTACGATAGATTGACACTTGGTCTCTGTGGATTCGATAATCTTTTATATTACTTTGACGTGATTCGTACACTTGCGAAAAACACGCATCAAGTTTTTGGCGCCGTTGCCGGGGACCAATATCGTCAAATTTCATTACCCTGTAGTTATACCGTTTAGACTAAGGTTGTTACCCACCGGTCAATGCGAAAGACTCGCAGTGCCGGAAGTTTAGTAGACCCTCTAGCTGAACCTGAACGTTACGCTCGCGCACGTTTATTTTTCCATAGGAATAGGAGAGCTATGGCCGAAGATCAAAATCGAAGACCTCTTAAGGACTTCGCCCAACCATCAAACGAGGAACCTAGTTCCAGTATAGTAAACCCCGCTATCCCAGCCAATAATTTTGAACTTAAGCCATCCCTGCTGCAATTAGTGCAACAGAGACAATTCGCAGGTCTCGCTACTGATAACCCGAACCAACATTTAAAAAACTTTCTTCAATTAGCAGACACCTTTAAAACGAATGGAGCTTCTCCTGAGGCAATACGCTTAAGATTATTTCCCTTTTCCCTTAGAGATAAAGCTCTATCATGGTTAGATTCCCTTCCACCCAATTCAATAACAACTTGGGATGACCTTAGAAAAGTTTTCCTTGCTAGATATTTTCCCCCAAGTAAGACCGCTCTTCTTCGAAACCTAATAACTAGATTTACCCAACACCAAGGAGAGTCGTTGTTAGAAGCCTGGGAGAGATATAAAGAACTATTAAGAGCATGCCCACACCATGGCCTAGAGAATTGGCTAATCATCCAAACCTTCTATAATGGACTTCTTTATAACACTAAAATGACCATCGACGCTGCCGCTGGTGGCGCACTGATGAACAAACCTTACCCTGAAGCTAGTGCCCTTATCGAGGATATGGCCCAAAACCATCAATCGTGGGGAGTAGAACGAGCGACAGTGGAAAAGAAGGAAGCCCAAGGAGGAATACATGAGCTAAGCTCTATAGACATGATGCAGGCTAAAATGGACGCGTTGGCCCTTAGAGTCGAACATATGTGTACAACTCTGAATACTGTTGCCGCAGTTTCGCCGAATTGTGAGATATGTGGAACGCAAGGACACCAATCCGCCGAATGCAATCTGTTGAATGAAACCAACACTGAGCAAGTGAACTATACCCAAGGGAACCCATTTTCAAACACATATAACCCTGGATGGAGGAATCACCCAAACTTCTCCTACAAAAATAATAACCCTATCCAAAATACCGCACCTCCGAGACAACAAGGTTACCAAGCCCCTAGAACAAATCAACCTATGCAACCTGTACCACCTAGCCCGAGCTTTGAGGAAGTTGTAAAAGATTTTATCATTGCTCAAAAACAACAAAACAAAGAGTTCATGAACCATAACGTCCATGTTAACGAACTAATTACCAAGTTAGGAACCAAGGTTGATCAAATTATTACTCATAATAAGATGCTTGAAACCCAGATCTCTCAGGTAGCGTTAAACCAAGCCCCACAGACTACACCTGGAGGACAGTTCCCTGGACAACCTCAACAAAACCCGAAAGGGCAAGCTAATGCCATTACTCTACGAAGTGGAACCGCTTATAAGGAACCTTTAAACCCTAGATTTAGTGAGCCCGAAACTTCTGAGAAGAATGAGGAAAAGGAACCAGAGAAGCCTGAAACCCCGGAAAGTCAAGAAAAAGGAGAAGAACCTAAAAATAAAACCTATGTACCGCCACCGCCATACAAACCACCAATACCTTACCCTCAAAGATTAAAGAAAACCCAAATCGATAATCAATATCAAAAATTCGTTAAGGTTATAGAAAAACTTCACGTAGAAATCCCCTTTACAGAAGCCATCACCCAAATACCTTCTTATGCTAAGTTTCTCAAAGACATACTTACAAATAAACGTAGACTCGAAGATCCGAAACCCGTGGAATGTAATTCTATTTCCGAAAATAGGTTAGCAAAGAAAGATAAAGATCCCGGAAATTTTTCCATTCCTTGTGTTTTGGGGAATCATGTCATCGAAAAAGCTTTTCTAGACTTAGGAGCTAGTGTGAGCTTAATGCCTTTAGCAGTTTGTGAGAGATTAAACTTAGGAGAATTACAACCTACTAAGATGTCACTTCAATTAGCCGATAGATCCGTTAAATACCCTATAGGCATACTTGAAGACGTCCCTGTTAGGATAGGTCAGCTGTTTATACCTACTGATTTTGTTGTCATGGACATTAAAGAAGATGACGACATACCAATCCTCCTAGGTAGACCGTTCTTATCGACTGCTGGAGCCGTAATAGATGTTAAAAAGGGAAAACTAACTTTTGAGGTAGGTGGCCAGAAGATAGAATTTATATTGTCAAAATTTCTTATGGCACCTGTGATAGGAGATTCTTGTTATGCCTTAGATATCATCGAAGAATGTATTAGGGAATTAGAACAAGAAGAAGAAACTGAATCTATAAAATTGCCATCAACCCTTATTTTGGAAGATGACAATTATAAAACACCCTACATTGATGATAACCTTCACGAATGTTTATCTCTAACCCCAGATCCTATGCCTTGCCCTATAAAACCGACCGTAAAACTTAAGGAACTGCCTAAAAACCTGAGATATGAATTTCTTGATGAAGATATGAACCGTCCAGTTATAGTCAGTGCTACCTTAAAAAAAAGAAGAAACCGATCAATTATTAGAAGTTTTACGTAGGTACCCCTCAGCCTTAGGATATAAGATCTCTGATCTAAAAGGAATAAGCCCATCCGTATGCATGCATCGGATTTTGCTTGAAGAAGATTCAAAACCTTCTAGAAAACACCAACGTAGAATAAATCCTATAATGAGTACTGTAGTTAAGACTGAAGTTCTTAAGTTACTAGAGGCAGGTATAATATATCAGATCTCGGACAGTAAATGGGTGAGTCCTGTGCATGTAGTACCTAAAAAGGGAGGCATCACAGTCGTGCAAAACGAGAAGGGCGAACCTGTAGCAAAAAGAACTGATGGAGGTTGGCGTATGTGCATAGATTATAGAAAATTAAATAAAGCAACTAGGAAGGACCATTTCCCATTACCATTCATAGACCAAATGTTGGAGCGCCTAGCCAGACACTCTTACTTTTGTTATTTAGATGGATATTCAGGATTCTTCCAAATACCTATTCACCCCGAAGATCAAGAAAAAACTACCTTTACATGCCCAGTTGGAACCTTTGCCTATAGAAGAATGCCTTTTGGACTTTGTAATGCTCCTGCAACTTTCCAACGCTGCATGATGTCTATCTTTGCTGATTATTTGGATGGAATCATGGAATTATTTATGGACGATTTCTCAGTTTGTGGGTCAGATTTCAAAAATTGTCTTGTCAACCTTGAGAAAATCCTGGAGAGATGTGTGGAGGTAAACCTTGTGCTAAATTGGGAAAAATGTCATTTCATGGTCACCGAAGGGATTGTTTTAGGACATACAGTTTCCGAAAAAGGTATAGAGGTAGATAAAGCAAAAATAGAGGTCATAGAGAATCTAAAACCGCCGAAGACTATCAGGGAGATAAGAAGTTTTCTTGGACATGCCGGATTTTACCGACGTTTTATCAAGGATTTCTCCAAAATAACAAAGCCCTTAACTGGTCTTTTAATGAAAGATGCTGAGTTCATCTTCGATGAAAAATGTACTGAAGCATTTAATCTTCTGAAGCAAGCTCTGATTTCAGCACCTATAATGAAACCCTCTGATTGGTCAGAACCGTTTGAGATAATGTGTGACGCCAGTGATTATGCTGTTGGAGCCGTTCTAGGTCAGAGAAAAGATAAGAAGTTACATGTGATTTATTATGCCAGTAGAACCCTAGACGCTGCACAGCTCAACTACGCAACAACCGAAAAAGAGCTCCTAGCTGTAGTCTTTGCAATAGACAAATTTAGATCTTATCTAGTAGGAGCCAAGATTATAGTTTACACCGACCATGCTGCCATTCGTTACTTACTAAGCAAAAAGGATGCCAAGCCTAGGTTACTTCGATGGATTCTATTATTACAAGAGTTTGATTTGGATATCCGTGACAAGAAAGGCACTGATAATGTGGTAGCTGATCACCTATCTAGGCTAGAATACCTGAAACCTGATCCAGTACCCATAAATGACGATTTTGCCTACGATAGACTGATAGCCCAACTAGAAACCATTGAAGATGATAACCCAGACCCTCATGAGCAATTTCATAAATCCTTAGCTATAGGCAATGTACCTTGGTATGCAGATTTTGTTAATTACCTAGCCGCTGACATCATACCCCCTGATCTAAACTACCACCAGAAGAAGAAGTTCTATAGTGATGTGAGAAACTTCTATTGGGACGATCCATTTCTTTTCAAGAGAGGTAAAGATGGCATTTTCCGCCGTTGTGTTCCAGAAGAAGAGGTAAACAATATAATTGAGCATTGTCACTCTGCACCCTATGGTGGACATGCAAGCACATCTAAGACCTACGCCAAGATTCTTCAAGCTGGCCTATTCTGGCCTACTATGTGGCGTGATGTCCATGCTTTCATTGTCAAGTGTGACAGATGCCAACGCACAGGAAATATTTCAAGACGTAATGAAATGCCGTTAAGAAATATCCAAGAAGTAGAACTCTTCGACGTATGGGGTATGGACTTTATGGGACCGTTCCCACCATCTTTTGGAAATCAGTACATATTAGTAGCTGTTGACTACGTGTCTAAATGGATTGAAGCTATCGCCGCACCCACAAACGACACCAGAGTAGTCATCAAATTATTCAAGAATTATATATTTCCCAGGTTTGGAACACCCCGTTTAGTCATAAGTGATGGAGGATCACACTTCATATCGAGAATATTTGATAAACTTTTAAGCAAGTATGGAGTTAAGCATAGAGTAGCAACACCATACCACCCACAGACCAATGGACAAGTGGAAGTATCTAATAGGGAGATAAAACAAATCCTCGAGAAGACTGTCTCTATATCTAGAAAAGATTGGTCGCAGAAACTTCAAGAAGCATTATGGGCCTATAGGACCGCTTTCAAAACTCCTATAGGAACAACCCCTTATCAACTGGTCTATGGAAAATCATGTCACTTACCATTTGAGTTGGAGCATAAGGCCTATTGGGCCATCAAAACTTTGAATTTGGATTACTTGACAGCTGGTGAGAAACGTATCCTTGATATCCACAAATTAGAAGAGCTCAGACAATCTGCCTACGAAAATGCCATCATATACAAAGAAAGAACAAAAGCTTGGCATGACAAAAGAATCATAAGAAGAGACTTCAAAATAGGCGATCCTGTTCTCCTGTTCGATTCTAGGTTACGACTATTTCCAGGTAAACTCCGTTCGAGATGGACTGGCCCTTTCGAAGTATCTAAGATCCTGAGATCCGGTGCTATTGAAATCAAGAACCAAACATGTAAACCGTTCATAGTCAATGGACAGAGGTTGAAGCCCTACGAAGGAGGTGACATTCCAACAACATACACCTGTCATACTCTGAGTGATCCACCATATCCTTCCAATGATGTTTAAATATCGGTCGTCGAGCTAATGACGTTAAACAAGCGCTGCCTGGGAGGCAACCCATGGTTTTTCTTACTTTTGTACTTTTTATTTTTTATTTTTACTTTATTTTAATTTGTTTATTTTTATGTCAGGACTCACGATTGAATGTTTTATGTGCTTTCAGGACTTGTTTGCTAACCTTGTACAGAATGCAGAACCCTGATGACATGCACGTGGCCTTTAGAGATGATGCACAGAGAGAGCGTTACTATGTTCACATGAGACGCCCTATGGCTCCTACCAGGTACCCTGACCATGACTGCATGGATGCCTTGGGGATAGAGCCAAGCGTCAGATTTTTATGCCATCAACTCCAGTGGGACCAGTTTGACGACAGGAACAACACTTATAGGAACTTGACTCTTGAGTTCCTCAGCTCATTTCATCATGACCCTTGGGCTGGACCCGATGGACTCGCTGTTTTCAGGTTGTTCGGGATTGACTACTCATTCTCTCACAAAGGGTTTGGTGATTTACTAGGTTTCCAGACCACTCCTGATGCTATTCCAGAGACTCCGATGGGGTATTTTATGAGCAGAGAAGTGGAAAAGTTTTGGACTAAAATATCAGGCGGAGGGAGCCAAGATCCTTCTACCCAGTTTTCTCAGGTAATCCACAACCCTGCATTGAGGTACTTCCAGATGATTCTAGCACATTCTTTCCTAGGTTTTCCAGATACAGAGACACTGCTAAGTGAAGAGGAGATTTTCCTACTGTTTTGTGCGACTCAGTCTCGCCCTGTTGCTTGTGGCAACTTTCTACTGAAGGGCCTTGCTAGTGTTGCCAGATCATCAGTAGGAATCATCCATGTCGGTGGGATTGTTACACAGATTGCTACTGCATTGGGTTTGTCTCGTAAGCTATTGCACCTCAGGACCTTCTGCTGCTACACCACCCTGGATATTGATTTTTTTCTTGATAGAGGACTGATGAGGAGGGCTTCTTTTGAGCCCAACATGTTTAGATTGCTGATCGACGGTGAAGCGATACACTACTTTACATTACCAGATCCGCTGATGACCAGTGTCCATGATCCTGCCAATTGGAGTTATGCTCTAGAGGGTTATGGAGAGACTGTCGAAGAGCCGAAATCGCCTCCCGCCGCTGAGTACACTCCTACACCTCTTACTCCCCGAATCACTGTTATGTCTAACAATATGTCTCTGCAGCCACCCGACCTACAAACACAGATTTATGAGCTCCGCAAGGAGACTGCCCTGCTCAAGCAGGAAGTAGCAGACTTAGAGTTACAGATGCAGGTTTCTGATCTCACTCATGCCTCAGAGACCGATGCTCTACATCAGGCGATCGACGAGCTTCGGAGGGAGATAGCTGAGATTTGTGGATCAAGCCAGGATAAGAAACCTACCACATGACTCATTCCACCCTGACAGTACTACCCTAGTATTTAACTTCGTTTTATTTATCGCATTTCCAGACATATTTTACTTTATTGCAGCTTTTATATTTTCATGCACTTTGAATTCCTTATATATATACATACTATGCACTAATTTTTATTTTTTCTTTTTCTTTTTTGATTTTTAATTATTTTATTTTTGTCGTGCAAAGAAAAAAAAAATATATAAGACAAAAATATGCAAGCCAATGCCTTGAAAAGAAGAAGAAAACGCTATTCAGACCCCCCGGAAGACAAAGGTGCAAGGAAGGCCCAAAGGAGGATCCAAAACCACAAGGCCCAGGAATTGGCCTTGTGGCGGGCGCCATAGGCCCTGTGGCGGGCGCCACACCGTACCATCAACAAATACGGGATTCAATCCCCATTTCCACCATTTTCATCCCTTTCTTCACCAAAAACCCATTTTTCCAACCTTCCAAATCCTCCTTGAACCCCATTAAAGCTCCCCCATTTCCAAAATACCCTCCATCCATAAAACATATCCAACATCCATTTCCATTTTCATCCATCAAAAACCAAAAAAATCAAAACTTTATCATTCCCCTCATAAACCACTTTTCTACTATTTTCACTACCTAAGGAGCTTTTCAACAATGGAGTTCAACGGATTTATTCTTCATGATGGAAGACCGGGCGAAAGGCAACGGAAAATTATTCAGAGGCTTCAAAGTCGAGAAATCCTCTCGACTAGGTACGTCGACGATAACTGTCTGTATGCTTTGGGTATTTATCATAGTGTTTTTAATTTATTAGAATTTCTAGGCTTGCATAATATTTTCATTAATCAGGAACCTACCTATGAGAGGCTGACAACTGAGTTTTTGAGTTCTTTGATATACACTGTCAGTCCTAACACTGCTAGCACTGTCGGTACTGTTATTTTTAGACTGTTTGGAATTGAATATGAATTCAGTACCAATGAGCTAGCAGATTTGTTAGGAATCCCTCATAGGGAAGGTTCGATTTGTGAGGCACCTTTGGATGCTGAATGGTCGGCCGAGGTATTTACCTTCTGGCTAAGGCTTTCAAGTACTTCAATTAATTCTTTTGAAGGGATACTTGCGTCGACCATTCACAACCCGGCCATAAGAGTTTTTAGACTTCTTTTGGCATGTACTATTTTTGGCCGGGAAAGTCCAAACAAGGTTAATGCTCGTGAACTCCTATTTTTGCAAGGATGCCTCACTAGAACCCACATCAATCTGGTCCCGTTTATGCTTGCCCACATGACTTTATTTACTAATAAAACAGGACCAATTGTTTTTGGAGGGCTTGTTACGTCTATTGCTCGGGCTCTTGGCCTGAATGATGAGATAGCTACACTTGAACCACTACCTCCTCGCACAATTAATTTAAAATTTCTGAAAGACATGAAATTGTGCCGAACAAGGAAAGAAGGTGGTTATGAGTTGATGGTTCATGGGGTAGCTATCCCATCTGTTGCTTTACCATGCAGTAGACGTACTGATGTACGTGATGAAAGGAACTGGACCTATGATCTTAATGCTCCACGTGTTTTGGGTCCACTTCCTCCTAATATTCCCGATGGGGAGGCACATGACACTGATGATGAGTATGATCGGAGAGAGCAGTCTCCCATCCCTCACATGTCCCCCCATCGTCCTTCACAGTCACACACTGCACCATCTTCCTCTAACCCTGTTGCAGGTACTGCTCCTGGATTCTTTGTCACCGAGGAAATGTGGCGTGATATGACAGCTAGAGAAGAAAGGCGTGATGGCCTTCTCTCTACTATTTCACAGCAGCTGACGGACAATATGAGCTTCATGCAACAATCGCGATTGGTTTCGGATCGTGCTTATAGCAACGTTTGCCGTACCTTGAACGACATTTCATTAGAGCAGAACCGTCAGAGAGAGTTCAACAGCCGACACTACAAGCTTGTAGAGGCTACTCAGGGTTCCATCTTGGGTAACCTTCGAGAGGTCCGGAGTGCTCAGGCTGCTTTATCAGCACGACTCGACCGGAGGGACCAGCATCGTAGTAGATCCCGTCGTTCCAGACCATCACATCAGGACGGCGAAGGCACCAGTGCCCCTCCTCAGTAGTCTTTTTCCAGGTTACCCCCCTTATCTTATTTCGAAACATTGGGGACAATGTTCGATTTAAGTGCGGGAGGGGATTTTATTGCTTTCTGTTATTTCCCTTTTTAGTTAATTTCCTTTCAGTTATTTCCCTTTTCAGTAATTTATTTTTCTTAGATAATGCATGAGTCTGACGAGTCACTAGTATAGTGTCTTTTTAGTTCATCTTCATTTTTTCCCATTTCCTTAGCCTTACCAGAAAATTTTTAAAAAGAAAACAATGTTGTTTCACATGTTTTTTGGGCTTTGAGACAGGTTTAGATTAGGATGTGGTGACTTAGGTCAACTTTTTGAAACATCAGAACCATTTTAGCACCATAGACCTCTTGAATATAGGAATCACTCCTAAACCCCACCACCATGGCCTTTACTATCATTCAAAAAATTGTCCTAAGTAGTTTATTTTAGCAGTCAGCTCCGGCCTAAGCATACTCTACGTAGGGGGCCGATGAATATAAGTGAATGATCCAGTGCTAATAAAAAAAAAAAAAAAAAAGGCAAACTCTGGTATAGGTGACCCTCACAAAGTCATTTAAACCGAAAAAAGAGAAGAAAAAAATTTTTGCCACAAAAAGAAAAAAAATTGCAAGTCACCTATTGTTAGTTGGTTCAGAGGTATCTGGCACTGAACTTGGTAGGGCGGATTACGATCCGATCCCCCGCAGCTACATTTAGGCGAAATAAAAACAGGTTTACACATGCTTATGTGCCAGAAACCTTATGTTATGGATCAGAATCACTAACCGGTCACTCTACTATGAAGCATGTACGGATAACGGGCTTAATGTGATTGCGCCTGAATGAAAAGGACACAAAAAGATGAGAAGATAGGCCTAGGTATCGTGGGATGACATGGAGTGGTTAATATAGGATTGAAGTTTGTGTTTGTGTTACTATGGTACCCTTGGTTCACTTAGTTAGTATCTGTCACTGCATCCTGACTTGAACTTAGAATCCCTTTAGCCCAAAGACAAGTGTTGACACCATATTTTCTTAAGCTTTAATGTTTGCTTGAGGACAAGCAAAGGTTTAAGTGTGGGAGAATTTGATCACACTAAAATTCACCGTATTTCTGACTCCGATTTCGCATGCATTCTTAGCTTTTATTGTTGTTTTGCTTTGTTATTGCTTTGTTTTCTTATGTTTTCAGGTTTTTATAATAATCGGAGCTTGAATCGGGAAAAGGAGCGAAAAAGGAGTGAAAACGGACGAAAACCTAGAAATTCAGCATTTTGCACTTGCGGCACCCACCGTGGCGGGCGCCATGGGGTTAGCCATGACGTGGCCACGTCTCAAGACCACTCCTCAACCTCCAAGACCCACGATCCCCACTCCATCATCCCCTGTAGGGACCATGGCGGGCGCCATGACCTTGTGGCGGGCGCCACAAGGCAAAATTTCATAACCTCCACTTTTTAGTGGAGGGGCGTCCCGGTCATTTCATGCTTTCAGTTTTTACTATAAATAGGACCTTAGATTTTCGTTTTTCTTCATCCAGAATTAGAATTCTCTAGGCATATATCAGTTATAAAGCAGTTGCCATTCCACATCGGGGTGCCTCTGCAATCGAGTGATCGAGTCTGTAATCTGTCTGTGGTTCGAGTTTTGGAGCACTCTGGAGGAAGTTAATCCTGCCGCCATTTTAATTCCAGTTAGTATTTTATTTTTCCGCATTGCTTTACTTTTATTTATTTTCTCGCACTTTACTTTGTTTATTTCCCGCACTCGCACATTTACTTTGTTTATTTCCCGCACTCGCACATTTACTTTGTTTATTTCCCGCACTCGCACATTTACTTTGTTTACTTCCCGCACTCGCACATTTACTTTGTTTACTTCCCGCACTCGCTTTAAATTACTCATATGAAAAACTATAAAAAGAATATTTACTTTATCATGTCTAACTAATCCCATAAAGGTTAGAATGTAAGGATCGTAATTAAACCAGTAATCAGTATAATTGTTCGTGGAAACACCTAAGGGCTATTTTATCTTTCAATTCAAGTAATTGTTTTTAACTATTTCAAAAACAGCCAAAAGTGCTTTGTATAGTTCATTAGGAGTTTTTAGATTAAAAAGAAAAGAGATTTTAAAACGATTTTCGGACGCGTTATGAGATTTAGAGTCTGGTTCATAAGAACCTCTTTTTGCTAAGAAGTCCAGGTTAAAATACTTTTCAACTTTGTTAAGAAACTATATTTCTTAAAAATAGGTTTACTACTCTAACGCAGTACGCACCTTTTTATCCGTGACAATAGGAGGGGTTGATTAGAGAGTACAACTCGGTTCTGAATACGCGAAAGCGACAGTTCCTGTTAAATTAGTTCTTTTCAAAGGAGAAAACATTGCCCATAAGTAGTTCCATTAACAAGTACTGGATTATCATTGATTACGTGAATTACATTCGAGCCTGTCTTTTATTTATTATTTAAAATTATAATTTTATTCACCATTGCACCCTTACTAAAACCCTTAAAGATAGTTGCCTTAGATAAACACCATAACAACAGGTACGATAGATTGACACTTGGTCTCTGTGGATTCGATAATCTTTTATATTACTTTGACGTGATTCGTACACTTGCGAAAAACACGCATCAGGAAACTGCTCAGCCTGGTTCGTAAACCCTCTGTGCTTGAGTTGAATGGGTTGCACGCCCTGCTGCAGTTCTATGATCCTCCTTTGAGATGCTTTACTTTCCAGGATTTTATTCTTGCACCCACACTAGAGGAGTATGCTAATTTGTTAGGTGTGCCTATCAAGAGTCAGGTGCCCTTTGTTCACATGGATGCTGAGCCTAATCTGGCTAGTCTAGCTCCTTCACTTCATATGGATGCCTCCGAGTTGGTCTTGTCTAGTTGGAACAGGGTTCCCGGTTTCTCCCTGCAGTTCTTAGTGGGAAAGGCCCAGCAGTGTGCCAAGGACGGTTGTTGGATCGTGTTCAACGCTATTCTCGCTCTTTGCATATACGACATCACTCTGTTCCCTAATATGCCTGAATTTGTAGACTTCGACGCCTTTCACATCTTTGCATTAGGGAATCCAGTCCCTACATTGATTGGAGATGTTTACCATTCCGTCCACTACAAAAACGAGAACAGAAGGGGCAAGAATGTCTCGTGCTGAGTGCCCCTATTCTATAGATGACTTGATAGTCACCTACCTAAGAAGGGTCCCTTTGCTTCCTCTGCGGCCACAGCTGAGTGGTCTGAGCGTTTGATGAGTCTATCAGCTGAGGATGTTGCCTGGTTTGATAGAGATAGGTTGGGTACTGAGATTATCTTCAGCTGCAACGGGTTTCCGAATGTGCCTTTGATAGGCAGGAAGGGCTGTATAAACTATAATCCATCCCTGTTGGTCCGACAGTTTGCTTATGCTTTGAGAGCTCCGTCGAAGGATGATGAGGTGCAGGAATCTCTGTACTTCACTGGTCTTCTAGAGAGGGATATGTTATCTAAGCTTCAGCATGCTTGGAATGGTATCAGTAAGAGGGGAAAACCGTTGCTGGGAAAAAGTAATAGCCAAGCCTACGCTCCATATGTGACCTGGATCAGAGCCATAGCAGATATCATAGGGATGCCGTTTCCTCCTGCCAAACTAGAAAGCCCTCCAGTGATTGAAGAGCCTACCACCGTGCCTATTCAGCAGCACAATCAGGTGTTAGCTGAGCGAGATGAGCTGAAGAAGACAAATGAAGAACTAGAGAAAGAATTGGCTCAGCTCAGAAGCGAGAGAAGCGAAGCCGTTCATTCCTTCAAGAGGCAAACAGAGCTGGTGAACCAGTTGGGGACGGATTTGACTAAGCAGATGGCTGAGCGTGAGCGCTTGGGTCGAGACTTCAAAGCTGTCAATGATGTACTGGCCACCAAGAAGCAGCACTTGGATGAAGCATACCAGAGAATATCCAAGTTTAATCAGCATTGGAAGGCCATCCTAGCCAACGACAAGGAACGGGAGGATAAACTGAAACAGCAGATCTCCAAGATGAAAGCCCAGGTGAAGGCTAGTGAGAAGAGGTTTGATGAAGAAACCGCTCGCAGATATGCCACTGAAGGCCTGCTAAACAAGGCTCTTGCTAACCTGAAAGAGCGCAAACTGACGTTTGAATCCAAGAAGCGGAAGTTAGAAGATTGTTTCGGCGAAGGAGCATGGGAACACTCAGTTGAAGGTCTTCATTGCACTATTACGCAGAGGGAGTTACTCGTCGAAGGGTTGCTCACTCGGCCTGATCATCCAGAAACGAGGAATCTGTTAGAAGAGTTCCGCGCCCGTGGCCGTGCTTGACTATATTTGTAATCCTTTTGTGTTGATCATTGTTGTATGCTGACCATCACCAGGCTTGTTGGTCGAGGTCATGCTATTGATTCTGCTTGTACTCAGTGACGTGGTGTACCGCCTTGATGGGCTTTCTTTATATATATATATGAGATGTTATTTCCATGACTGGACTCGGACTTCTTATTATCAGCACTGGCACTCAGGCACTAGGATTGGGGGGAAATCTCCTTAACGCACAGACACACGTTTGCATTTGCATGAAGCATTTGTATAATGAGCACTTTCTCGTTTTTCTCTAACCCTTTTGTGTATACAGGTTGTTTCAGGTTGTTCCAAGATTGATCAAAGACCAATCCACCGCTATCCGACCAGAGCAAATCAAGCTAGAGCAATGGAACAAGTGCAAACTGACGTTCAGGAGCTCTGAGAGAGGATGGACCGCTTCATGGAGCTCATGCAAGTGGTTGCCAACGGCCAAGACCAGCTCAGAACCTTGGTCCAGCCTTTGATCTCAAGGGTAGATAGCAATGGTGTGCTCCATGGTGGGAATGTTCCAACCCCTCCACCTGTTGAAACTCCTCAAAATGGCATCCCCGTGACCGGGGGGAATGGCAGTGGCAATGGCAACGTGATCGCTAACATGGGGCTCAATGGTAATACGACTGGCGTCGGTAATGGGAATTTTGAAGCTAATGTCAATGTTGGACTGGGCAACGACAACACAGGTGTCGGAAATCTGTATGGGCCTCAGCCATGGTTAGAAGACCGTCAAGAAGATTTGTTCTCACAGAAGGGTGCTGAAGGAGAGCTGACCGCTGAAGCACGTCTGAGGTTTAAGGCACTCGAGGACAAGATGAGGAATTTCGAGAACCTGAACACTATGGGTGTCGACATGTCCAAGTTGGGATTGATTGCTGATTTCAAGGTGCCTCCTAAATTCAAGGTACTCGATTTTGAGAAGTACAAGGGCACCACCTGCCCTCGCGTCCACCTAAGGTCATACTACCGGAAAATGTCTGCTCACTCTGAAGACGAGAAGTTGCTGATGCACTTCTTTCAGGATAGCTTGTCCGGGCCATCCTTGGAATGGTACATGAGTTTGGAACCTACCAGTGTGCGCACGTGGAAGGAACTTGCGAAAGCATTCGTGCACCATTACCAATATAACAGTGACTTGGCTCCGAAACAAGTTCAACTGCAAAACTTGTCACAGAGGAACAACGAAGGGTTCAAAGAATACGCCCAGCGGTGGCGTGAATTAACAGCTAGAGTTCAGCCGCCGATGGTTGAACGGGAGCTTGTTGAAATGTTTGTAGCCACCCTCCCAAGGGTTTATTACGAGAAATTGGTCAGCGGTATGTCTGGAAGCTTCTCAGATCTCATCCTCACCGGCGAGCACGTTGAAAATTGGATCAAACTGGGGAAAATTCAAGGTGATCTATCCTCAGCTGGAGGAGGAAAGAAACCGTATGGTAACAAAAGGCGGGAAGGAGAGACGAGCGCCGTGTCCAACGCTCGAAGGAAGGGTAAAGGCCCTCGCCAGCAGGTGGCTAGCATAACCATCCCTGCTATCCAACAACCCCAGCCACAGCAGCAGCCACAACAGCAGCCGAATCAGCAAGGGTACAGAAAGTATCAGAACAGGGCACCTCTGTCAAGTCGTCACCTTGAAACACCGCCCATGTCTTATGCTCAGCTGTTACAGACTCTGCTTCAGTTACAGCTAATCCAGAAGAGAACCCTGGCTCCCTTGATAGGGGCACCTCCGCCAGTTTATGATGCGAATGCAACTTGTGAGTTTCACTCGGGGGCACCAGGCCACACGATAAAAAATTGCAAAGCCTTCAAGCACAAGGTGCAGGATATGGTGGATGCTAAGATCATCAATTTCTTAGATAATGTGCCAAATGTCACGAAGAACCCTATGCCAAATCATAGGGAAGGTGGGGTGAATGCCATTATTGAAGTCGAGAATTTGGATGTGTTGACTGACGTTAGAGATTTGAAGACACCGCTCAGCTTCGTTAAAGCCAAGCTAATGAAGAGAGGCTTCTTTCCAGGCTGTGGAGAACTGTGTATGGGCTGTGCAACTCGTCCTGATGGATGTGAACAGTTGATAGTATGGATTCAGAGTCTGATGACCGAAGGAATCTTGCAGTTTAGCCGAAGGGCCGAATGTGGATCTGGAGAGGTAATGTTGAAGCAAGATGATGAGGTTGCCACCATCACCATCCCTCGCCGGACGATCACCATTTCCGCACCCAGGCCGCCCACCATTACCATCACCAAGGCTGGGCCGATCCCTTTTGAAAGCACCAATGCTGTCCCATGGCATTATGAGGCAGACGTCTACTGCAACGGATAGAAGTTAGAGCTAGAACCATCTGGGCGGTCTGTGGATAACCTAGTGGGAGTCGGCAGAATCACGCGCAGCGGAAGAGTATTTGCTCCACCTGAGGTTGTGGCCGACAAAGCAGACAAAGCTGAAGTAACCGATAAGGGAAAGAGTAAAGTCGTTGAAGAAACCCCTCGTGGGGTAGAGAAGGACTTACTTGTAAAGGACACTGAAGAGTTTATGAGGTTGATCAAGAAGAGTGACTACAAGATCGTGGATCACCTCCATCAAACACCCTCAAAAATTTCCATCCTGAATTTGTTGCTGTGTTCGGAGTCACATCGCAATGCGCTGTTAAAGGTTTTGAATACCGCGTATGTACCGTAGGAAATATCAGTCAACCAGTTGGAAGGGGTCGTAGCCCACGTGAATGCTGGAAACGGGTTAGGGTTCACTGACCTGGAGCTGACGCCGAAGGGAAGAAACCACAACAGCGCCCTGCACATCTCGATAGAGTGTAGGGGAACGATTATGTCTCATGTGTTGGTGGACACAGGGTCGTCGCTCAATGTTCTTCCGCAGAAGGCATTGATGAAGCTAGATACTCGTGGATTTATTTACACACCCAGTGATCTGGTTGTGAAGGCGTTCGATGGAACCAAGCGTCATGTCTTTGGAGAGGTAATGTTGCCAATCCAAGTTGGGTCGGAAACATTCGACGCAATCTTTTACATTATAAACATCATGCCCGCCTACAGATGTCTCTTAGGCCGGCCGTGGATCCATTCTGCTGGCGCCGTGACCTCCACGTTGCACCAGAAACTCAAGTATGTTGTCGGAGGCAGCATTGTAACTGTATGTGGCGAGGAAGACATAATGGTGAGCCATTTGTCGTCCTTCAAGTATGTTGAGATGGATGGGGAAATCCACGAAACCCTATGTCAGGCGTTCGAAGCTGTTAAAGTCAAGAATGTGGCTCCTATAATTACTGAAAAGCCAGAGATGACTCTCTCTTCCTTCAAGGAAGCCCGGGCCGTTTTTCAGGCCGGATCTATCCCAGGTTGGGGGAGAATTCTAGAAATATCTAACAAACAGGACAAGTTTGGGTTAGGATACTCTCTGACGGCTGAAGCCTCCTCTTCTCACAGTGCGTCGCGAAGTAAAGGGCCGATCCAGTTTACCAGTGGCGGGGTGATATTTGAAAGTGTCAACGCAGTGTCTGAAGACGGCGAAGACTGCGATTGCGACCTAGACTCTTGGATCCAGCCAAGCAAACCAGGAGAGAACCTCGACAACTGGTCCATCAGGGATACCATCCAAGTGACAAGCAAAGAGTAATGATTTACTTTCTCCAATTGTTGTACAACCCTATGTCCTACCCGGGGCTTAGTGGTTTTATTGTCAGGGCCTTGTTTGATTATGTACATGCATTTTATCAATAAATCAAAAGGCATTTTTCTTCGTATTCAAATGCTATGATCTCTGTTATTCCTGTTTTATATTTGTTTTGAAAAACAATAAAATGACAATGGGGTTTGTGCTAACCTGCATATCCTTGTTTTAAGCTTAACCCTTGTTATTGCAGGACCCACATAGCAGATGACATCGACTCTGGACCTTCTACGACTCACTTCGACTTCGATTGCCCGATCTATCAAGCCGAAGAAGAGATTGATGAAGACGAGGACCTTCCCGAAGAGTTGGCCCGCTTGTTGAAACAAGAAGAGAAAGTTATTCTGCCTCACGAGGAAGAGATTGAGATTGTGAATTTGGGTTCTGAAGAGCTAGTCAGGAACGTCAGGATAGGGGCTGCATTGCAGAGTGATGTCAAGCAGAGATTGGTCTAGATGCTAAAAGAGTATAGTGACGTCTTTGCCTGGTCATACGAGGATATGCCCGGACTTGACACTGACATCGTGGTCCACCACTTGCCGCTGCGAGAAGATTGTCCTCCCGTCAAGCAGAAGCTTAGAAGGACACGACCAGATATGGCCGTTAAGATCAAAGAAGAAGTGCAAAAGAAGCTTGATGCTGGCTTCTTAGCGGTCACTATGTACCCTCCGTGGGTCGCCAACATAGTGCTTGTACCGAAGAAGGACGGTAAGGTGCGAATGTGCGTCGATTATCGGGATTTGAATAGGGCGAGCCCTAAAGATGATTTCCCGCTCCCTCATATCGATGTTTTGGTCGACAATACAGCTCAGTTCTCTGTATTTTCGTTCATGGATGGCTTCTCCGGTTACAACCAGATCAAGATGGCGCCGAAGGACATGGAGAAAACTACGTTTATTACACCTTGGGGAACGTTTTGCTACAAGGTAATGCCTTTCGGTCTGAAGAATGCAAGGGCCACTTACCAACGAGCAATGGTTACTTTGTTTCATGATATGATTCATCATGAGATTGAAGTCTATGTTGATGACATGATTGCGAAGTCCAAAACGGAGGAGGGACACCTGGTCAATTTGCTGAAGCTTTTTGAGAGGCTTAGGAAGTTCAGGTTGAGGCTGAATCCTAACAAGTGTACTTTCGGAGTACGGTCTGGAAAAATACTGGGGTTTATCGTGAGTGAAAGAGGTATCGAGGTTGATCCTGCGAAGATAAAAGCAATACAAGAAATGCCAGCGCCAAAAACAGAAAAAGAAGTTCGTGGTTTCCTGGGCAGAATAAACTACATTGCAAGGTTTATTTCTCAGCTCACGACCACGTGTGAACCGATGTTCAAACTGCTGAAAAAAGATCAGGCGATTATCTGGAACGAGGATTGCCAGAAGGCATTTGATAAGATAAAACAGTATCTACAGGAACCTCCGATTTTGATACCCCCAGTGGCCGGACGACCCTTAATCATGTACTTGACAGTTCTTGAGAATAGTATAGGGTGTGTTCTCGGTCAGCACGACGAGACAGGCAGAAAGGAGCATGCCATTTACTATTTGAGTCAAAAGTTCACAGACTGTGAATCTCGTTACTCGATGCTGGAGAAGACGTGTTGTGCACTAGCCTGGGCTGCCAAACTTTTACGACAGTACATGCTCAATCACACCACTATGCTAATTTCGAAGATGGATCCGATCAAGTACGTCTTCGAGAAGCAAGCACTTTCGGGAAAGATTGCCAGATGGCAAATGGTGTTGACGGAATATGACATTCAGTACGTTTCCCAGAAGGCCATCAAGGGAAGCGTATTGTCTGAGTACCTTGCCAAGCAGCCGATCGAGGATTATCAGCCGATGAAATTTGAATTCCCTGATGAGGATATCATGTTTCTTAAAGCGAAGTATTGCGACGAACCGTTGCCCGGCGAGGGTCCAGATAGGAAATCCCAGTGGAAATTGATATTTGACGGGGCGGTTAATTCTTACGGAAGTGGCATTGGGGCGATCATCACAACTCCCCAGGGATCCCACATCCCGTTCACTGTGAGACTGACGTTTCCGGTCACCAATAACGAAGCAGAATACGAAGCATGCATCATGGGTCTAGAAGAAGCAATTGATTTGAGAATCAAGAACCTAGATGTATATGGTGACTCGACACTTATGATTAATCAGATTAAAGGGGAGTGGGAGACTCGTCAATTGAATTTGGTGTCGTACATGAATTATGCCAGAAGGCTGCTCCCGTTCTTTGATCGAGTGGAACTCCATCATGTGCCTAGAGCTGAAAATCAGATGGCTGATGCCTTAGCCACGTTGGCTTCGATGTATAAAGTCAATTTTTGGAATGAAGCTCCAAGAATTGTCCTTTCTCGTCTTGATAGACCTGCATTCGTCTTTGCGATCGAGGGAGCCTCCGACGGCAAACCATGGTTCCATGACATCCAGACCTTCCTTATGACTAAGGAGTATCCGGCAGGAGCATCAACCCAGGATAAGAAGACCCTGAGAAGGCTGTCTGGAAATTTTTTATCTCAATCCTGATGGAGTTTTGTATAAAAGAAACCATGATCTCGTGCTACTCAGATGTGTAGATGAGAAAGAAGCGAGTATGCTCATGGAAGAAGTCCATGAAGACACATTTGGTACGCACGTCGGCGGGCATGCTATGACGAGAAAGATCTTGAGAGCAGGATACTACTGGCTGACGATGGAGTCGGATTGCTTTAAATTCACGAAGAGATGTCATAAATGCCAGATTTATGCTGATAAGATCCATGTGTCACCGTGCCCGTTAAACATCATGTCCTCCCCGTGGCCGTTCTCCATGTGGGGCATCGACATGATAGGCAAGATCGAGCCCACCGCATCTAACAGTCATTGCTTCATTCTAGTAGCTATTGACTACTTCACCAAGTGGGTGGAGGCAGCCTCATATGCTAATGTGACCAAGCAGGTGGTGGCTAAATTCATAAAGAGGGACATCATCTGTCGTTACGGAATTCCCGAGCGGATCATCACTGATAATGGTTCGAATCTGAATAACAAGATGATGAAGGAGCTGTGCCAGAGTTTCAAGATTGAACACCACAACTCATCTCCTTACCGGCCGAAGATGAATGGCGCCGTTGAGGCGGCTAATAAAAACATTAAGAAGATTGTACAAAAGATGGTTGTGACCTATAGGGATTGGCACGAGATGCTGCCATTTGCACTGCACGGTTATCGTACAACGATACGTACATCAACCGGGGCAACTCCTTTCTCACTGGTGTACGGTATGGAAGTTGTCCTGCCGTTAGAAGTTGAGATCCCTTCTTTACGAGTTTTGGTTGACGTGAAACTCGATGAGGCAAAATGGATTAAGAACCGACTAAACCAACTCAGCCTGATGGACGAGAAAAGGTTAGCATCGATTGCATATGGTCGTCTGTACCAAAGCCGAATGAAGAACGCCTATGATAAGAAGGTGCGTCCTAGAAGCTTTCAGGCAGGTGATCTCGTCTTGAAGAAGATTCTTCCTCCACACTCCGATCACCGGGGCAAGTGGACTCCCAATTACGAAGGTCCGTACGTCGTCAGCAAGGTCTTCTCGGGAGGAGCCTTGTTGTTATCCACGATGGATGGCGAAGACTTTGCATCCCCGGTGAACGCGAACGCAGTTAAAAAATACTTTGCTTAAAAATGACCCGCTGGAAAGAAAAAGAATATCCAGGCAAAAATGGGGCATCCCGGCGAACCATAAAAAAGAAAGAGGTTCGAGCAAAAATTAGGGATATAAAGAAAAAATGTACACCCGCAAAGTCGAAAACCCGGAAGGGCGACTTTGGCAAAAAAGGGTATCCCGGTGAATCGAAAACCCGAAAGGGCAATTCAGGCAAAAGTTAGGGATTTGAAAAAGCAAATGACTGCGTTCCGCGTGTGGACTTTCATTGTTTAGTGGTTTGGAAGACCTGAGGGCCGTTTATCTGAATCAATCTCTTCTGAAGCTGAAGCGTCGGAGAAGTATCGAAGTCGAGTGGGTCATAGAGGGATTAACTCATGGTGTTCGTCTACGCCTCATTGCCGACATGTGTATATACTGATGTGTATTTATGTTTTTATATTTGCGCAGCTTCCTCATTCCAGGAGCTTGCATCTGTTGTAAAACATTTTTGCCCATTCAGGGGTTCGTTATCAATAAAATGTCTACTATTCAGCAATTCTGTTTGTTTGTTTAACATTTATCTGTTTTGTTTGCGAAAGAGAACGCCGATGTTTTTGATAAAATGCGCATACATAAACTTACTGGCCTAGGCCATTGATTGTTGAAATGATGAATTGCTTGAACATTGTCACAAGATGATAACCTTGATAGGTCCCTTTGAGACGGGTATCTTGTCTGTTTGTTTGTGTTGTTACAGGTATAGCATGTTTTAGGCAGTACGCCGTATGCGTTCCCAAGCAGGATGATTCCTTCTTCTCCAGCAAGTTCAGCAGCACCTCCCCGTGGAGTTTGAACATGAGATCGTAAGCATTGATATGTCTCCCCAGGAAGAGAAGATTCTCTCACCAATCAGATGTATCCTGAAGGATCGTCGTCTCCCCAGCTGAGTCATATACTGAAGTGTGCAGCACTCGATAATGCAGACTGAAGTCTTCAGCGGAATTGAAATTCCCCGCAGAGTTGTACTCTCCCCGGTAAGCAGGATGATTCCTACTTCCCCAGCTGAGTTTGCAGATCCCCAAGAGAGCCGAGTCCTTGGAAGCCGTTCAGGCCATGATTGGTTTTCCCCAGTAGAGTGTTGAATAGCTGATGCTGTATTTCCCCACCAGAGTCGTTATCTCAAGGAAAGTTTGGTTGCGAATGCCGTGTAGTTTGTTTCTGCAATTGATATCGTTTTCCTCAGCAGTTTATGGTTTGAATACCTAGATGAGCAGGGCCAGGTTCGCGTAGAACTTTGTTCCCCTGCAGCAGTCGACTGAAGTTCGTCTCCCCAGGTGGAATCCAATTGAGATTGGCGTGACTTCTTCCCCTTGGCAGGATTGTTCCTTCTCTCCGCCAGAGTGGTCCTTTCTCCTTGACAGGAGGACTCTCCCTTCAGCATTTATTTTGCTGATGGGGCCATAACATTTTGCATGATTGCATAGCATTTACCCTAAATGTGTAGCATTTCCAAAGTGGGGAGCATTGCGCCATTGTCAAACATATGCATATGAAACATGAGCTAGGTTGTTACCGTTCTTGTTTTGCAGGTATTCCCCAGCAAAGTCGTTTTCCCAAGATGATTCTTGAATCCTCCAGCGAAGTGGTTTGCTTAGGATGATTCTTAAAACCCCCAGTGAAGTCGCCAGAGTTGGTTGCTCAAGTTGATGCATAGAGTCCCCGACAGAGTGTTTGCTTAGGATGATTCCTGAAATATCCAGCAGAGTTATTGGTTTAGGACGATTCTTGAAATTCCCGATGGGTTTATTTGTCCAAGATGATTCTTGAAGGCCTCAGCCGAGTTGATTCATCCAGAATGATTTCTGAAGCCCCGAAGCAGAGTTACTTGATAGTTCTCCAGAATCCCCAGCGGAGATGTGTTCTCCCCGGCAGATTCTAAATAGAGGAGTTGAAATGTCCTTGAAGACTTGGTGATTGAAGTCCCACTGTATTGACGAAGCAGTTCTCTCAGCTGATGCGGAGTGCCTGATGGTAAAAGATTGCATATCCTTATTTGGTTCATGATTGACTGAGGATTCTATTTTAAGACTTACTGAAGAAGTCCGACTGACGCCCGAAAATTCCTTTGAATGTCCGACGACATGATTAACTTGATTGTTAAAAAGTTCCTAATGACCTGATGAGTCCCGAGGAATACTTCTGCAGCAGCGCCGCAGAATGCCTGACGGCAATATCAGATATATATTGCCGGTTGCCGAATGGCCCGCGACCCCTTAATGACTTGAGGACGAAGATCTACAGCAAAATCAGATGATCATCCTGACGGAGATCTGAGATTAGACATTTCACCGGTTACCGTGTGACCAATTCCCCAGTGTTGCACCCTAAAATTTGCCCAACCTTATTCACTTGGTTTATGTTTCAATTGCATTAGCATTTGCATATAGAGCCATGTACATAGGTTACTCATCTGCATAGCATAAGCATAGCAAGTCAGCTAACAGGGGACCAATCATTATTCTCATCTCTAGAGGCCTATCAAGAGGTTATTATCCTGATTCAATCTCATTCAAGTCATCAGAAAAGAATTTGGAAGCTATCAAGTCAATGGATCAAGCAGTTCATCTATCTCCTAACTGAGGGTGTCTGAGGATCAACAAAGAAATTGTGAGCTGTGGGCTGAGCATGGGGAGTATCTAGACATCTTGGAGGACTTAGAAAGTCATTTGGAGAAGGAGACAAGTCATTGGTGAAGTCACAAGAATTACAGTTGAAGACAGTCAACTAGGGTTTCATCTGGGTCAACCCTGGGTCAACTCTAGGTCAAATGACTGATGGAAGGGCATTAAGGGCTATTGAGGAGATGTGGGGTTTATCATTTGACATGAAGAATAAGGATATGTTGTTATGCTAAGAAGAATTCAAGAGAAATCAAGGAGAAGGGGAGTTTCTAAATTAGGGTTTCTGTGTAAAATCCCCTAGTTTAGGTCAAATTTCCAAGCACGATACGTCAAAATGAAAGCTTCAAATGGATCCTTGGCCAACATGAAACTTGTAGAGGATCTCAAGACCTTTAATTTTAGTGGTGGAAGACACTAAGGAGATTTATAGAACTCAAGTTATGGTCCTTGCAAGTTACAGGTCATCTGAGGTATCTGAAATTTTGTCTGTGAAAGTGACTTGACTTCCAAGCTATTTTTACCCCTCAAGGAGATTTCAAATGAATTTCTGGTCAACATAAGAGTTGTTCCTCATTGTCTTAGATCTCTAGAATGGTATAGTATGCCTTCATATGAGTTGTGGAACTCCACTTATGGTCTTGGAAAGCAAAGGGTATTTTGGTCATCTGAGAATTACAGGTCATTTTAACCTATGCCCAAAACTCATACAAGGAAGCTTCAAATGGAAAACTTTAGAACATCAAACTTGTTCCAAATGACATTTTGAGTCTATAAAAGTGACCATGAGAGATTGGAAAGATTCATAGCACAAAGTTTCAAAATTGTTGGATTTAATGAATAAAAATGACCTTAAAAATGAGATTTTTCATATTTTGGCCAAATGAAGCAAAATTATAGGTCATTTTGAATGGGAAGATCATTTTAAAGACATTGGCTAAAGTAGAATTTTGAGCTTAGTTCACATTTTGGGAGTTATCCATGGTTACTTGTAATGGAAGATACAAAAACCAAATCCAAAGGGAAGAATGCAAGGGAAGTTTCTCCAAGTTTCTAGGAGGTTCTAAGGACACCTATATATTGATGTGAGATGGTTCATGCCATGGTTGGTGATTACACTTTCTCAAAATCACAAGTTTCATACCAATTTTCCATCTTTGCAAAATCAATCCAAACTCTTCCAAATTCCCATCAATCTTCACATTTTCTGATTGAATCTTCATCATCCTCATCCAAGCATCATAATTCATATCAAGATTGGTGAAATTGGAGGAAGACTCGAGCTATGCAAGTTCTTCATTCAAGAAGCATAAACCTTGGAATTGAGAGATTCAAAGCTTTGGAGTCATATTTGTTGCATACAGAATTCATAATCAAGCTCCTTGATCATTTTCCACTCATCACAAGCATCAGATTCAAGGATTTTGGTACCTGTTTTCAAGAATTTGCATCAGGTATGTTTTCCTTCGAATTAGCTAGCATAGTGATCATGGCATAGGATTGTTAGGATATTAGAGACCTAGGTGGTTAGAGGATGAATTTCATAGAGTTTGGAGAGGTTTAATGGAGGTTATCCATAGTGCACTAATTCTGTTGGAGCTTAGAACATCAAGAATAATGCGAGATAGTCTTAGATTAGTTGCTTAGAATGATCAGTGAAAGATGTAGATTATGCTAGGGTAAAAATTGGCAAGGTTTGGTATGGTTGATGACAGGTGTTCATGGTGGATCCTATCTATTACCTCTATCGGGTTTGCGTTTTGAGTGGGTTTCAGAAAGAGATAATGGTATGGTTGTGTAAAGGATAGTTGATAGAGTATCTTTGCTCTTTGAATTGTGTGATTTCATGGAGGGACGAAAGAGAACAGAGGAGTGTAAGATTCGTGCATGGTTAGGGTTTTCTGAAACCCTAGGGTTGCTCAAGGTTGAAGACGATGTCTGAACCACACGATGGGGTATTTGACCTTGACTGGGGATCTAATCCAATGGCTCTGATTTAAAAAGAAAACGGAGGGAAGACTTAGGAGTGAAACGCCCCGTTTCACTTAAGTTTCTGAGTGGGCTTTGGGATTCCATGCTAATGACACCCCTCCCAGCGCAGGCCCATTGATTTTGAACTGAATTAATGACTATTTGCACCGTTCTCACCTTTTTTTATTTTTGTTGGTTTCTGATTGCTTCATGGGCCTAGTGATTCTTCTATTCGCACCTCCCAGCTGGTGGCCCACCTGGAAAAATAACTGGAGCGCCCTGCTATTCTCACCCCTCCCATTTAATTTTATATTTTGTCATCTTTAATTTCTTTAATATTTTCTCATCCTTTAAAAAATCATAATAAATAGAAAAATGAATATTTTCAATTGATTCTTTTTGCATTAATTTCTTCAAGATGTCTAGAAAATTATAAAAAATAAAAATTGCATTTTATTTTTTATTTGATATTTTTCCCATATTTTCCAAATAAATGCATATTTTAGGTGCTTCATTTTTTACATGATTTTGATAATTTTTGTTCTACTAGTTTCTTTAATATTTTTTGTCCATTATTTTTAGGTTGATTAGTTTAGACATGTATCTTGTACATACAATTTAGTTCCCATTTTTAGAAATTAATTTTAGGTGATTAGTGTAAGTGTGAACAACATGAATAAAATTAGGGTTTTACATCAACTTAGGTGAGATAGTTTAATTCTTTTAGGAAATTTTCATTTGATTTTTGGGGTATGGACTATAGGGGTTATGAGTATAGGATAGATCCCCTTAGAAATCACTAGGATTCCCCTACTGCTATTGGTATATTACTGTCTATATTTGATTGATTGGTGTGGTGTGCCCTCTGGGGATTATTGATTTGTCTGTGTGGGTATTGGAATTGTTTGGGGATTGGGGAAGCTGAAGACTTGTGATGATGAAGCCATTGGAGAGCCAGAGATTGAAGACCAACTTCCAGAGTGGATGAGGAGATTCCTACTAGCAGCTGTTGAGGAGATTAGGGTTTAGGAGCTAGGCAGAGCTCTAGATTAGAAAGCTTGTTTCTCAAACATGGAATGCTTTGTCTGCATCCATCCTTTCTCTATGATTCAAAGTCTCTTTCAAATATCCACCTCCTTCCTTTGGAAGGATCAGTGAATGTATTTGAAAGATAGAACTTTTGAGAGAAAACTGTCTGTTTAATGTTAACAGTTGATGAACCACCCTTGGTAGGTAATTGACTGTCTAACATTCATAACTTCATCTGGTTGACTGATATCCCTCCTGGGGCCTGAGACTTGAAGAAAAGCCATTGTAGATGGAAGATTGATGATCAAGACCTTGCTGAAAAGCTGTGGAGATGGAGATTGATGCTTGCTGAAGCTTGTAGCTGTATGGAGATGACTTGAAGATAGGTGTTGATGCAGAGCTGCTGATGCTGTTTATTTTTTCTGCTGTCTTTCATTTCTGATGTATTGATTGGTTTTCCTGACTGTATTGTTTGCTGTTTACTCTGCCGGGTTGAAAGTGAAGTCTGTTCACTTTTGCCTATTGTTTTCCAGGTTCGAGATTGAGTGGGACTCCCTTGCCTCGCTTGTATTGCTGCATCCATGCATTTTACTGCTTTACTGTATATATCTGATATTGTTTCTGTTTCCGTCTGTTCCCATAGGATCTCTGTTGCTCTCTGTGCAAGAGAGGAGCATGATAGACTCTAGGTCTTAACCCATGCATGATAACATTAGGTTAGTTTGATTCCCTTCGCAACCGTAGGTTAGAGTTCTGTCTCTTCTTCCTCAAAACAAACAGAAAAACACCATAAAGATTTCAAACACAATAAAAGACACTTCTTCCGTAAAAGAATGTGAACTCATCAAGACGTCATTTTTGTCCGCTTGGACTGTTAATCAGAGAAAACCTTTTTCAGAAGGAATAAAATCAACCAAAACAGACTTGTGTCGTACGTGGCCCAAACTACGTTTGCTCTGATCTTTCATGCCGTATGAAAGTACGTAGGCATAGGATGCGATATCCTAGCGAGCAACCTTCCCCTCCTTTCCCGTAGGTAGGCGAACTACGTTGACTCTGATTTCTCGTTCCAGACGGGAATACGTAGGCATAAAGTGCGATACTTTGCCGAGTCATCTTATCTTCGTTTTCTTTGCTTTTAACCCTTGACCTGTAGAGTAGATAGAATAACAATCCGTACCCGAAAACAAGCGTGGATCCCGTCGAGTACGACGGACGTGAGGGGTGCTAATACCTTCCCCTTGCGTAACCGACTCCCGAACCCAGGTTTTGGTTGCGACGACCATACCTTTCCCGTGTTGTGCGAGGTTTACTATGAGCGTTTCCTTTCCCTCCCTTGGGATAAATAACGCACGGTGGCGACTCTTCTGTTAGCCGGCGCCGATTTTCGCAGTAGCGACAGCTGGCGACTCTGCTGGGGATCCAACGTCCCCTGGCTGCTAAGGACTGCGATAGTTCTTATGCATTTGGGATCCAACGTCCCTTAAGAGAGTCAATCCTAACGCTTGTTTTCCCGTTGAGGATTTTGTATGGATTTATATTTCTGACCTTTATTTTCAGCATTATATATATTGTTTATTATTGCTGTATTGGGGCGTGATGAGTGGTTCTATGATTGAGAGATAAGTCGGACCTGGGCTTGAGTGCACCTAGAATTAGAGTAGAAAGTAGTGGGCGTGTGCCGGCTTTGCTTGCATTAGTGTCTCATGAAATCTACACTCGGACGAGGTTCTTCTGGTTGGCTTCTTTTTCTACCCTTTGGGTCGAAGGGGTTGTTGGTCAACTGAATTGTCGACTCCGGGAACCGATCATTTGGAAGTTGGCTAAGTGAGGCCTCTTCAGGATTTGATGATGCCACTCCTTCTGGGAATCGTATCATCAACCCTGAAAGCCTGTGACGCCGACGACCGCATAGGATGCCATACCTTTGTCAGTTACTAGGACATCCACCTGTGAGAGGGTTTGGGGTTATGCAGGTAACTAGACCTTCAGACTACCGGTTTGTTCCTTGATCATAGATCCTGGGTATTTATGGAGAGTTCTGAGGTCTGTCAGAGACCAGTTGGAGGGTTCTGAGGTCTGTCAGAGACCAGTTGGAGATGTGATTTGAGGTCTGCCAAAGACCAGTTAGAGTTATGGTTTGAGGTCTGTTAGAGACCATTGTTGGAGCTTTGTTTTGGGTCTATCTGAGACCAGGGTTTGAGGACTTCTATTAGAGTCTATCTGAGACTTCTTGATATGGTTCAGGCTATTCAGCTACGGCAGTTGGTCCCTATTGCATGTTACTTGCATTGCATTGTTTGCATACCCATTATCATTGCATCCCATTAACGTGTGTCTGTGTTGCAGGTGCATTTGCATATCCTCCGATTCTAGTGCCCAGACTTCTGAGTGTTGATTATGGCTGGTTTGAGGAAAACAGTTGCGTATAAGCTGCCTTCACCTGATATTACTTCTTTGCTTGGTCTGATATCTCTTGCTGATGAGGAGGTTAGGAGAAGCTTCAGAATGAGTCATGGGAGATTACTGAGATTAGTCTGCAAGCCCACCGCTGATGAGATGAACGGGTTGTACACCTTGATGCAGTTCTATGACCCCGCATTGAGATGTTTTACGTTTGCTGACTTCATTCTAGGGCCTACCATTGAGGAGTATGTGGAGTTTACTGAGTGTCCCGTGCAGAACAAGGTTCCCTTTATTCACTCTGCTGCTGAGCCCAAATTGGAGGACTTAGCCAAAGCTTTGCATATGGACGCTGCAGAACTATTATTGACTTCTTGGCTTGGGGTTTCAGGTTTCTCTCTCGATTTCCTGGTTGGCAAAGCTCAGGAGTATGCCAAGAACGGATGTTGGGTGGTTTTCAATGCTATTTTGGCTCTATGCATTTATGGGATTGTGCTGTTTCCTAACTTGCCCAATTTCGTAGACTTGGACGCTTTCCATCTATTTGCTGCCGGCAATCCAGTGCCAACGTTGATCGGAGACTTCTACCACTCCTTGCACTACAAGAACGAAAACAGAAGGGGAAAGGTTGTTTACTGCTGTGCTCCCTTGTTAAATATGTGGTTCAAGAGTCATCTTCCCATGAAAGGTTCTTTTGTGGAGAGTGCAACCACCGCTAGCTAGTCAGAGCGCCTGATGAGGCTATCTTCCGAAGACGTCGAATGGTTTGATAGAGATCTGCTGGGATCCGAGCTTATATTCAGTTGTTCTGGTTACCCTAATGTCCCGTTGATAGGAAGGAAAGGGTGTATCAACTACAACCCATCATTGTTCGTCCGTCAGTTCGGATATGCGCTGAAGAACCCGCCAAAGGAGGAAGAAGTACAGGAATCTCTGTACTTCACCGGAGATTTGAAGGGGGAGTTGTTGGCCAAGCTGCAGCATGCCTGGACGCGTATTAACCGAAGAGGGAAGCCGTTGCTAGGGAAGAACGACTGTCAGGCCTATGCACCTTACAGGGTTTGGATCCAGGAGAGAGCAAGTCAGTTGCGGATGCCATTTCCAGATGCACCAGTCCTCGTTCCTATTCCGGTAGCAGAGCCGACTACTGTTTCTAGGGAGGCCTATGAGCAAGTGGTGAAAGAAAAAGAAGCCTTGATGAAGATCAACGAAGGGTTAGAGTAGGAGCTAGCCCAGATACGCAGTGAGAAAAACAAGGCCGTCCATGCTTTCCAACAGCAGATTGAGCTAATGAACAGGTTAGGGGCTGAGTTAACTGAGGAGAGGAAGAAGCGCGAACGTCTGGGGCAAGAGTTCAGAAGCTCCCATGACATGCTCAAATCCAAGAAGAAAGCACTTGACATCGCTCACCGAGAGATCTCTTCTTGCAATAAGACTTGGAATGCTACGCTCACCAACAATAAGAAGAGGGAAGATAAGTTGAAGTAGCAAATTTCCGACCTCGAAGAGCAGTTGAAGTCCAGCATCAAGAAGTGTGAAGAAGAAGTAATGACCCGGTATAGTCTCCAGAATGCACTAAACAAGGCCATCAAAGGCAGAGATGAAGCTGTGTCTCAGAAGCGTAAACTAGAGGATCGCTTCGGAGAGGGGGCATGGGAAGAAACTGCTGAAGACGTGCGGCGTGTTCTTAAGAAAAGAAACCAACTTGCTGAAGGGTTGCTCGCTCGACCAAGTCATCCGGAGACCAAGAAGTTGCTAGAAGAATACCAGACTTATGGGAGGATTTGATCATTTCATGCAGTAACTTGTATGCTTTATCTGCTGACCATCGCCAGGATTGTTGGTTGAGGTCATGCCTTCTTGTTGTACTCTCAGTGATATTGTATTCCGGGCTTATTCATTTCTCTGCAATATATGAGGCTTTCTGTGATTCAGCTCCGATCTTTATATTGCTAGCACTGTCACTGCCCCGACACCTTCACACTAGAATCGGGGAATGAATTCCCCTAATGCACAGACACACACATTGCATTGCATTCATATTCATATTGCCTTACAGGTAATCTTTGGATGGTGTCTTATTTCCTGCTCTGCATCAGGTATTTTCAGGATTGCAGATCAGCACCCGCACCGCTATTCTACTCGCACCAACTGTCGAAGAATCATGGATCAAATGCAGAACGAGATGCAAGATGTGCGCGAGAAGCTAGCTCTCTTTATGCAGACCATGGAAGCTATTGCAAAAGGTCAGGAGAATTTGCAAGCCATGGTCCAACCTCTGTTGGCCCGAAATGCTGGTCACGGTAACGAGGATCATCAGTCTGTACGGGTCGATACTGTTCATGGAGATGGCACTCCCACGCCAGTGGCTCTACCTGTAGTCAATATACCTGCTGCTAATGTCAACAACGCTACCGCTGCTGTGAACGGCAACGTCGGAGTTGGGAACGAGACTGCTGTCCATAACGTTGGGCTTGGTGATGTCAACGTAGGTGATAATATGGGAGGCAACGACTTTGTCAATGCTGGATTCGGGTTCAACGATCAAGGATTCGATAACGCTGGGAAATATGGTTTCAATGCTCAAGGCTTTGGGCAAGATGGTTATGGTGTGGCCAATCAGGGTTACGGAGGTTTCGGAAACGGAAACAGCGCTGGGTTAATGGCTTTTGGGCCTGTCGGAGGTGTTCAAGGGTACGACAACAGAGGCCGAGGCCCGGGGATGAATAAGATCAGGGCTGGCCGTAATAATGGATATGATGGGTATGGAGCTGGGAATGGTATGTGGCAAGAAGATCAGCAGGAGGACGCTTTCTCCAGCGGAGGTTTCGAAGGGCCGATGGATGACTCCCAGAAGATCAGAATGCTGGAAGAGCAGATGAGGGGGGTCCTGAACCAAAGTGTTGTGGGCTTGGACATGGCAACAATGGGCCTGGTACCTGGTTTGAGGGTGCCAATCAAATTCAAAGCTCCTACGTTTGATAAGTATAAAGGGGACACATGTCCGAAAGTGCACGTACGGGCTTATTACAGAAAGATGTCTGCATACTCGACTGATGAGAGAATGCTAATGCATTTCTTTCAAGATAGTCTGTCGGGTCCTTCCTTAGAATGGTACATGGGGTTGGAGCCAACCAATATCAAGACATGGAAGCAATTGGCAGAGGCATTTGTAGCTCACTACAAGTATAACAGCGACTTGGCACCCAATCGGGTCCAGTTGACAGGGCTGTCGCAGAAGAAGGGGGAGAGCTTTAAAGAGTACGTGCAAAGGTGGCGCGATATGGCTGCCAGGGTCCGTCCTCCTTTAGAAGACAAGGAAATGAATGACATGTTCGTCGGCACATTCACAGGCTTATTTCATGACATGTTGTTTCATACATCTCTGGCCAGTTTTTCAGACCTAATTCTGATGGGAGAAAAGATTGAACGCAACATTAAGCAAGGAAAGTTCCAGGCTGAGGAATCAACTGCATCTGGCAGTAATAGGAAGGCTTTTGGTGGGCGCCGTCAGGGCGAGGCAAGCGCAGTATTTGGAGGCCGAGGCCGAGGCCGAGGCAGGGGTCGAAACCAATATCATCAGCCGCAGCAGGTGGCGAGTGTTACTATCCCATATCAACAACAACCACTTCAACAACAACAACCGTTTCAGCAGCAGCCAATGCAGCAACAACAACAGCAGCAGCAGCAGCAGCCTCAGCAGGGGACACAACAGGCTCAGCGAAGGTTCCAGGGCGGGAAACCGAGAAGAGTGTTTGAGAAGCCTCCCTCAACTTATGCAGATTTGTTGCAGACATTGTTGGGTTTGAACCTGGTAGAGAAGAGAACTCTGGCACCGATAACGGGAACTCCTCCGTATGGTTATGATGCAAGCAGGCACTGTGAGTTTCATTCTGGGGCTCCGGGCCATGATATAGAGGGTTGCCATGCTTTTAAGCACGTTGTGTAGGATCTTTTGGACAATAAGACTATCAATTTCGGAACGGCAGGTCCGAATATAGTGCAGAAGCCCATGCCTAATCATGGGGCGAACGCCATCCTGACTGAGGAAGGGTTGAATCTAATTATGAATGTCGACGATTTAAAGACGCCGCTGAGCGAGATAAAAAGCAGACTGTTGCAAGGGGGTGTTTATCCAGGATGTGACGAGTATTGCTTAGAATGATGGACCCTAGCTGGGGGGTGTGATGACTTGAAGAAAGGCATTCAGGCTTTAATTGATGGAGGCACTTTGCAGTTTGACCGAGCAGCAACTGAAGAGCCTGCAGGGGCAGTAGCAGATGATCAGAGTGATGTGGCCACTGTAACGATTCCTCGAAAGACAATCACCATTGCAGCACCAGTCCAGTGACCACCAATCACCATAACTAAGGCCGGACCGATCCCGTACGAGAATACAAAAGCGGTCCCATGGTCATATGGGTTGGAGGTGTATTGTGACGGGATAAAGATCGATGTTGATAAGCAGCCAGCTGAGACTGTTGATAACGTTGTTGGTTCAGGAGGTATGACAATGAGTGGTAGGATCTTCATATCGCCTGAGGTGGAGGCCGAAAGACTAGCGAAAGGGAAAGGGAAGATGGTTGAGAATGTCCCAGTGCAAGCAAGCGACAAAGAAGCAACATCGAAAGATGTAGAAGAGTTCATGCGCTTAATTCGAAAAAGTGATTATAAGATTGTGGAGCATCTGCAACAGACGCCGTCCAAAATATCTATCCTGTCATTGCTACTATGTTCTGAAGCTCACAGAAATGCTTTGTTGAAAGTCCTGGATACTTCCTTCGTCCCCCAAGACGTCTCTGTAAATCAGCTGGAAGGAGTGTTGGCACATGTGAATGCAGGCCACAGCTTAGGCTTTACCGACTTCGATTTGACCCCGAAAGGGAGAGATCATAAAATTGCGCTGCACATATCTGTCGAGTGTAGAGGATCAGTAATGTCGCATGTATTGGTCGACACCAGATCGTTTCTGAATGTGATGCCTAAGAAAGCGATGATGAAGCTAGATGTCAGAGGAATCCTGTGCACGCCCAGTGACTTGGTAGTCAGAGCGTTTGACGGCACGCGGAGAACAGTCTTTGGATCGATAACATTGCCCCTGCAAGTAGGGCCGGAGGTGTTCGCTACGGAATTTTATATCATGGATATACAGCCTGCATACAGCTGCTTGCTCGGAAGACCTTGGATTCACGGGACTGGGGCAGTCACGTCTACCCTACATCAGAAGTTGAAATATATGGTCGGAGACAGCGTAGTCACCGTATGCGGAGAAGAAGACATCCTGGTCAGCCATCTGTCGTCATTTAAATATGTGGAGGTCGACAGAGAGATCCACGAAACACCTTGCCAGGCGTTTGAAGGGTTGCGTATCAAGGACAAAGGTCCCGGGCCGAGCAAAGTGCCAGAGATAGCCGTCTCATCGTATAAAGAAGCTCAAGCTCTAGTGGAGGCAGGAGAAGCAAAGGGCTGGGGCAAAGTGCTGGATATTCCTGTGAAGATGGACCGGTTCGGGCTGGGATACCAATCGTCGTTGTCAACACCTGCGGTGGGAGCACCCCGTTTCAGAGGGCCAGTAACCATCTCTGCCAGTGGAGTATGTCATGAAACCATCAACGCTACTTCGGAGTCTGACGAAGGAGACAGCGACTGTGATATGGATGCCTGGATTCAGCCAAGCACGCCAGGACAAGGACTGTGCAACTGGTCTATTCAGGAGCTTGTTCCTGTGACTCTTAAACAGTAATGCTTTGCTTTATTAATTGTTGAATAATCCGATGTCTTGCCCGGGGCATCGTGATTTGCTTAGGGCTGTGTTGTTATGAACATTGTGTGTTAATAAATGGCGTTTTTCATGTGCAAATACTGTAATCTCTGTCTTTCTTGTTTTGTATTTTTCAATAAAATGGCAATGTGGTTATTCGCTTTATACGCATTTTGAAGCACTTAACCATTCCTTTTGCAGGATAATATTTTCAGATGACATCCTTGAAACACCTATGACTCGTCCCGACTTTGAGCACCCGGTATTTCAGGCCGAAGAAGAGGTTGTCGAAGATAGCGACGTTCCTGAAGAACTGTCTTGGTTGGTGAAACAAGAGGAAAGAGCCATTCTGCCTCACGACGAGGTCATCGAAATTATCAACTTGGGGTCGGAAGGGGTTGAGAAGAATATTCGTATCGGGGCCGCACTGCAGAGTGATATCAAGCGAAGGCTGGTTGAAATGCTCCGAGAGTATAGTGATGTATTCGCTTGGTCGTATGAAGATATGCCAGGGCTCGATACAGATATGGTTGTGCACCGCCTGCCACTGAAAGAAGAATGCCCGCCCGTCAAACAAAAACTTCGCAGAACTCGACCAGATATGGCAGTGAAGATCAAAGAGGAAGTTCAAAAACAGTGGGATGCTGGTTTCCTGGCTATAACAAAATATCCCTCATGGGTTGCTAACATCGTACCAGTGCCAAAGAAAGATGGCAAGGTTCGAATGTGCGTGGATTATAGAGATTTAAACAAAGCAAGCCCAAAAGATGATTTTCCGCTTCCTCATATTGATGTGCTAGTTGATAATACTGCTCAATACTCCGTGTTCTCCTTCATGGATGGCTTTTCAGGATATAATCAGATTAAAATGGCGCCAGAGGACATGGAGAAAACTACTTTCATAACGCCTTGGGGAACATTTTGCTACAAAGTGATGCCCTTTGGTTTGAAAAATGGTGGGGCAACATATCAGCGTGCGATGACGACTCTTTTCCATGATATGATGCGTAAAGAGATCGAAGTTTATGTTGACGATATGATTGCCAAATCCCAGACGGAGGAAGAGCATCTGGTGAATCTGCTGAAGTTATTTAAAAGGCTTAGGAAGTTCAGGCTGAGACTGAACCCTAACAAATGCACCTTCGGGGTGAGATCGGGTAAACTGCTGGGGTTTATCGTAAGCGAAAGGGGAATAGAGGTTGATCCTGCTAAAATAAAAGCAATTCAGGAGATGCCGACGCCTAAAACAGAGAAAGAGGTGCGCGGGTTTTTAGGGAGGTTGAACTACATCGCCCGGTTCATATCTCACCTAACTGCTACGTGTGAACCGTTATTCAAGCTGTTGAAGAAAGATCAAGCTGTAACGTGGAACGAAAATTGTCAAAAGGCGTTCGATAAAATAAAGCAGTATTTGCAGGAGCCTCCTATTTTGATACCCCCAGTGGCAGGGAGACCCTTGATCATGTATTTGACGGTTCTTGAGGGAAGCATGGGTTGTGTTCTCGGTCAACACGACGAGACAGGGAGAAAAGAGCATGCGATCTATTACTTGAGCAAGAAATTTATAGATTGTGAATCTCGATACTCAATGCTTGAGAAAACTTGTTGCGCGCTAGCCTGGGCCGCCAAGCGTCTGAGGCAATACATGCTGAATCATACAACCATGCTCATCTCGAAGATGGATCCTATCAAATATGTATTCGAAAAGCAGGCGTTGTCAGGGAGAATTGCCCGTTGGCAGATGGTCTTGACTGAATACGACATCCAATACGTCTCGCAAAAGGCTATAAAGGGGAGTGTGCTGTCTGAGTATCTGGCAGAGCAGCCTATTGAAGATTACCAATCAATGAGGTTTGATTTTCCTGACGAGGATATCATGTACCTAAAGATGAAAGATTGTGAAGAGCCGTTGCCAGATGAAGGACCAGAGTTGGGTTCCAAATGGAAGATGATATTTGACGGAGCTGTGAATGCTTACGGTAGCGGAATAGGGGCAATCATCACTACGCCGCATGGGTCGCACATCCCGTTTACTGCACGATTGACCTTTGCCGTTACCAATAATGAGGCCGAATACGAAGCTTGTATAATGGGGCTTGAAGAAGCCATTGATTTGCGAATCAAAAATCTAGACGTATACGGAGACTCAGCTCTGGTGGTGAATCAGATCAAAGGGGAATGGGAGACACGTCAGCCCAACTTGATACATTACATGAATTATGCAAGGAGATTGTTGCCTTTCTTCGACAAGGTTGAATTGCATCACATACCGCGGGCAGAGAATCAAATGGTTGACGCCCTCGCCACTTTGTCTTCCATGTACAAAGTCAATTTCTGGAACGAGGCTCCCAGAATTATTATCTCTCGGCTTGACAGACCAGCTTTCGTATTTGCTATTGATGAAGCATCTGACGACAAACCGTGGTATTTTGATATCCTTAATTTTCTGAAGAACAAAGAGTATCCGGCTGGGGCATCCAGTCAAGATCAGAAGACTCTCAGGAGATTAGCGGGTAATTTCTATTTGAATCCGGATGGCGTCTTATACAGAAGAAACCACGACTTGGTGCTGTTGCGTTGCGTAGACGAGAAAGAGGCCAAGTTGCTCATGGAGGAAATACACGAAGGTACCTTTGGTACGCATGCTGGTGGACATGCTATGACGAGAAAGCTGCTGCGGGCAGGTTATTTTTGGCTGACGATGGAAACTGACTGTTTCAAGTTTGCGAGGAAGTGCCACAAGTGCCAAATCTATGCTGATAAGATCCATGTGCCTCCGAGTCCTCTAAATGTGATGTCATCACCATGGCCATTCTCGATGTGGGGAATCGATATGATTGGGAAGATTGAGCCGACAGATTCTAACGGGCATCGGTTCATCCTAGTAGCAATCGATTTCTTCACCAAATGGGTGGAAGCGGCGTCATACGCAAATGTAACTAAGCAAGTGGTGGCCAGATTCATCAAGAGAGATATCATTTGCCGATATGGGATCCCCGAGCGGATAATCACGGACAACGGTTCAAACCTGAACAACAAAATGATGAAGGAGCTCTGTCAGAATTTCAAGATCGAACATCACAACTCCTCCCCTTACCGACCCAAGATGAATGGCGATGTCGAGGCGGCCAATAAGAATATCAAGAAGATCGTTCAGAAAATGGTGGTGACCTATAAGGATTGGCATGAGATGCTACCTTTTGCTTTGCACGGTTATCGTACGACGGTACGCACATCAACCGGGGCAACCCCGTTCTCGTTGGTATACGGAATGGAAGCGGTACTGCCGTTGGAAGTGGAGATCCCTTCTCTGAGGGTATTGCGAGACGTTCAGCTAGACGAGGCAGAATGGGTGAAAGACAGGTTGAATCAATTGAGTTTGATGGATGAGAAGAGGCTAGCTTCTCTAGCATATGGTCGTTTGTACCAGAGCCGAATGAAGAAAGCGTATGATAAGAAGATACATCCGCGAAGCTTTCAGACGGGCGACCTTGTGCTGAAAAGGATTCTCCCGCCGCAGGCAGATCACAGGGGCAAGTGGACCCCCAACTACGAAGGGCCATACGTTGTCAGGAAAGTCTTTTCAGGAGGAGCGTTGTTGTTGTCCACCATGGACGATGAAGACTTCACGTCGCCTGTGAATTCGGACGCAGTTAAAAAGTACTTTGCTTAAAATTGACCCGCTGGACAGAAAAAAGAGAGTCCAGGCAAAAATGGGGCATCCTGGAGAACCAAAAACAGAATGAAAGGTTCGGGCAAAAGTTAGGGATAAAATTAAAAAAATGTACACCCGCGAAGTTGAAAGCCTACACTGGGCGGCTTCGGCAAAAAAGGGTATCCCGGTGAACTGAAAACCAGTAAAGGGCGGTTCACGCAAAAGTTAGGGATTTAAGAGGCAAATGACTGCGGTCCGAATTTGATACTGCGGTGAGCATCAAATGCGGGAGAATACCTGAGGGGTCGATTATCAGATACAATCTCTTCGGAAGTATGGATACCGGGAAAGCATTAGAGTCGGATGAGTCATAGGAGGATCAGTTCGTGGTGTTCGTCTGCATCCCGTTGCCGACATGTGTACAAAATTTAATTTGTCAAATATTTATGCTCCTTGTGCATACTTGTGTATTTGCTTTGCGTAGCTTCCTCTTTTCAGGAGTTACATCCCGTGTACAAGAACTCCGCCCATTCAGGGGCCCAATCAATAAAATATGTTATTCAGTAGTTGATGCTGGTTCTTTACTGTTTTGTGCATGATAAAACGCCTAAGTTTATTGAAACTAGCATGTGTATAACACCACTGGCCCTTGCCAACAATTGCTAAAGCTTTGAATTAATTGAAAATAACGTCACTAACCTGAATCGAGTTGGTTGTATAGGCTTGTCTTGTCTTGTTTGTGTTGTTGCAGGTTTCATAGCCGTACGAGGAAGATGAGCAAAAGATTGCAATAACAAAAGACTTGATCTCCACGCAGGTCACGCATGTTCTTCCTGAAGAAGGATAGAATTCCCTAGCTAGTCGTAGCCTATCCAAAGGGCATGCTCCAACAAAGCCATTTATCCTCAGCAAAGTTTGGCGATTCCTAGATTGAAGGATGTATTCAGACAGTACATCTCGAGTAGAGTGGTTTTAATATTTGTGAGTTGTATTCAGACAGTTCACCTTTCCCCGCATGGTCATTTACTCTCCCCCAGTGGAGTCAGTTAATTTTCCCAAAGAGAATCATCCCAGCCCCAGCTGAATTCTCTTTGCAAGTGTTTTCATTCCTCCCAGTGGAATTCGAAGATTGAGACTCTCCCCGGCAGAGTTGGTGTGGCGCATCGGCATTTATTTTGTCAGAACACCGTGTGATCTTCGTTCACTTTCCAGCAGAAGTTCGATCATACTAGGCGCATCTGCCATTCTCCAGCAGAGTTATATTCCCAGTAGGGTGTTCCTTCAATGAGGTGATTGGTATTAAGTTCCCAATGTCCCAGCTGAGTTGACTTCACTCTTCCAGCATTTATTTTGCTGGAATAATTTTGTAGCATCTGGCTATCCCCAGCGGAATCGGCATTATCTTCAGTATTTATTTTGCTGAAGCAGTTCCTGTATCTCAGTAGTTCGAGTCTGCATTTGCATTGGCATACAGTGTCATATTCGCATCCACCCAAATAAAAACGTGTAGCATTTCCATGACAAATGGAGCATTGCATCATTGTCAAGCGCATGCATTTTAAAACATAAACCAGGATGGCTAACCTTTTATTTCAAGTATTGTTTCTCTTGCAGGTAGAGAGAGCCCTTGCTCGGGTGAATCAATAAACCGTCGAGGTCTCGACGTGAGGCATCCAATGAAGTGTCAGCTTTGGCATTACTCCCCACAGAGTTATTAGTCAGAGTTTCTCTTTATTCCCGAGCAGAGTTATTTGTGAATTTCTCGTGTTTTCTCCGCGAGTAGGCAAAATTTCTCCTGATTCCCAAGTAGAGTTGTTTGTCATCAACGGGTTTCAGGAATCAGAATTTCAGAGGCCACCACCAGTTATCAGAACAGGCCTCCGGTAGTTTAGTTTCCAAGTATCCCCAGTAAGGGTCAGCCTCAAAGTTGCTGTAACGTCAGTGATAAGAAGTTTGCGGACCGATGGAGGGATGAGTCCTAACGTGGACAACTTTATTGACAGGATTTCTTTGTGCCGGAGAAGTGAGTGTCCTAACGTGGACAGATTTATTTCCCCGGATTGATGGGAGGTGCTAGTCCTAACGTGGGCAGGTTCGATTTCTCAGAGTTGATGGAATGTGGAGTCCCGACGTGGACGTTTCTTCCAGTTTGACGGTATGTGTTAATCCTAACGCGGACAGCTTCGAGTTCTCGGTATTGATTGAGTGTAGGGTCCTGACGTGGACAAGTTTATCCTTCTTCGTGTTGTGGGCAAAGTATGAGTCCTGACGTGGACACAGTCTTATTTCCCCAGCAAGTCAAAGACGCGCAAGTCCTGACGTGGGCAAGTTTATTTCTTCAGCAGGTTGAGATATGGGTCCTAATGTGGACAAGTTTTATTTTCCCAGTAAGTCAAGAGGCGAGTCCTGACGTGGACCAATCAAGACGAAACGTGAGTCCTGACGTGGACAGGTTTAATCCTTACGTGGAAAGAGAATTTGTTTCCTTACGTGGAAAAATTTAGTCCTGATGTGGACAAAACAAGTTATTCCTAATGTGGAAAGATTGTGGTTTCCTTACGTGGAAGGTTTGTATTCCTTACGTGGAAGAAGAGATGTTCTCCTTACGTGGAAAGAAGATGGTTTCCTTACGTGGAAAGAGATTGATTCCTTACGTGGAAGGTTTAGTCCTGACGCGGACAGATTGAGAAAAGAGATTGTGATTCCTTACGTGGAACGAAAGTTATTCCTTACGTGGAAAGTGTGATCCTGACGCGGACAGATCCAGAAGCAAGTCTATTCCTTACGTGGAAAGCTTAGAGTCCTTACGTGGACAGATCAAGAATTTTATTCCTTACGTGGAAGAAGATTGGTTTCCTTACGTGGAAAGAAGACGAATTCCTTACGTGGAAAGATGGGGGTCCTTACGCGGACAAATCATAAAGAGTTTCCTTACGTGGAAAGAGAGAGGTGTTCCTTACGTGGAAAGACGACATTCCTAACGTGGAAAGAAAGATTGATGTAGTGTTCCTCATGTGGAAAGATTAGAGTCCATACGTGGACATATCAAGAGCATTCCTTACATGGAAGAAAAACGGTTTCCTCACGTGGAAAGACGAGTTTATTCCTTATGTGGAAAGACTGAGTCCGTACGCGGACATATCAAGAAATTATTCCTTACGTGGAAAAATGTGATTCCTTACGTGGAACGAGATTGTGTTCCTTACGCGGAAAGATTGAGTCCTTACGTGGACATATCAAGTCGGAGTCCTTACGTGGACAGATTGAGATTGTATTCCTTACGTGGAAAGATTGGGGTCCTTATGTGGACAGATTCAAAAGAAGACGTATTCCTTACGTGGAAGAGTTTGACGAAGTAGAAGTTCATTCCTTACATGGAAAGGTGAGTCCTAATATGGACGGTGTTATTCCTAACGTGGAACGGTTATTCCTTACGTGGAAAGACGAGTAATCCCCAACACGGTCGCTACGAGATCAGTGGGTTGTCGTAACAGTCAGATTCAGCTGATGAATGTCGTTCCCCAAGCAGTGGCGCAGTTTATTTCTGCGGTTGGCAAATTTCTGGGTTCCTAGTATTCAACCGTCTCGTACCGCGAATGTCTGAAGGCTCCGGGCTCTTCACCCAATCGGGTCCAAGCCGCTTGAATAAGGGCAGCTGCTGTACCCTAAAATTTGCCCAACCTTATTCACTTGGTTTATGTTTCAATTGCATTAGCATTTGCATATAGAGCCATGTACATAGGTTACTCATCTGCATAGCATAAGCATAGCAAGTCAGCTAACAGGGGACCAATCGTTATTCTCATCTCTAGAGGCCTATCAAGAGGTTATTATCCTGATTCAATCTCATTCAAGTCATCAGAAAAGAATTTGGAAGCTATCAAGTCAATGGATCAAGCAGTTCATCTATCTCCTAACTGAGGGTGTCTGAGGATCAACAAAGAAATTGTGAGTTGTGGGCTGAGCATGGGGAGTATATAGACATCTTGGAGGACTTAGAAAGTCATTTGGAGAAGGAGACAAGTCATTGGTGAAGTCACAAGAATTACAGTTGAAGACAGTCAACTAGGGTTTCATCTGGGTCAACCCTGGGTCAACTCTAGGTCAAATGACTGATGGAAGGGAATTAAGGGCTATTGAGGAGATGTGGGGTTTATCATTTGACATGAAGAATAAGGATATGTTGTTATGCTAAGAAGAATTCAAGAGAAATCAAGGAGAAGGGGAGTTTCTAAATTAGGGTTTCTGTGTAAAATCCCTTAGTTTAGGTCAAATTTCCAAGCAAGATAAGTCAAAACTCAAGCTTCAAATGGATCCTTGGCCAACATGAAACTTGTAGAGGATCTCAAGACCTTTAATTTGAGTGGTGGAAGACACTAAGGAGATTTATAGAACTCAAGTTATGGTCCTTGCAAGTTACAGGTCATCTGAGGTATCTGAAATTTTGTCTGTGAAAGTGACTTGACTTCCAAGCTATTTTTACCCCTCAAGGAGATTTCAAAAGAATTTCTGGTCAACATAAGAGTTGTTCCTCATTGTCTTAGCTCTCTAGAATGGTATAGTATGCCTTCATATGAGTTGTGGAACTCCACTTATGGTCTTGGCAAGCAAAGGGTATTTTGGTCATCTGAGAATTACAGGTCATTTTAACCTATGCCCAAAACTCATACAAGGAAGCTTCAAATGGAAAACTTTACAACATCAAACTTGTTCCAAATGACATTTTGAGTCTAGAAAAGTGACCATGAGAGATTGGAAAGATTCATAGCACAAAGTTTCAAAATTGTTGGATTTAATGAATAAAAATGACCTTAAAAATGAGATTTTTCATATTTTGGCCAAATGAAGCAAAATTATAGGTCATTTTGAATGGGAAGATCATTTTAAAGACATTGGCTAAAGTATAATTTTGAGCTTAGTTCACATTTTGGGAGTTATCCATGGTTACTTGTAATGGAAGATACATAAACCAAATCCAAAGGGAAGAATGCAAGGGAAGTTTCTCCAAGTTTCTAGGAGGTTCTAAGGACACCTATATATTGATGTGAGATGGTTCATGCCATGGTTGGTGATTACACTTTCTCAAAATCACAAGTTTCATACCAATTTTCCATCTTTGCAAAATCAATCCAAACTCTTCCAAATTCCCATCAATCTTCACATTTTCTGATTGAATCTTCATCATCCTCATCCAAGCATCATAATTCATATTAAGATTGGTGAAATTGGAGGAAGACTCGAGCTGTGCAAGTTCTTCATTCAAGAAGCATAAACCTTGGAATTGAGAGATTCAAAGCTTTGGAGTCATATTTGTTGCATACAGAATTCATAATCAAGCTCCTTGATCATTTTCCACTCATCACAAGCATCAGATTCAAGGATTTTGGTACCTGTTTTCAAGAATTTGCATCAGGTATGTTTTCCTTCGAATTAGCTAGCATAGTGATCATGGCATAGGATTGTTAGGATATTATAGACCTAGGTGGTTAGAGGATGAATTTCACAGAGTTTGGAGAGGTTTAATGGAGGTTATCCATAGTGCACTAATTCTGTTGGAGCTTAGAACATCAAGAATAATGCGAGATAGTCTTAGATTAGTTGCTTAGAATGATCAGTGAAAGATGTAGATTATGCTAGGGTAAAAATTGGCAAGGTTTGGTATGGTTGATGACAGGTGTTCATGGTGGATCCTATCTGTTACCTCTATCGGGTTTGCGTTTTGAGTGGGTTTCAGAAAGAGATAATGGTATGGTTGTGTAGAGGAGAGTTGATAGAGCATCTTTGCTCTTTGAATTGTGTGATTTCATGGAGGGACGAAGGAGAACAGAGGAGTGTAAGATTCGTGCATGGTTAGGGTTTTCTGAAACCCTAGGGTTGCTCAAGGTTGAAGACGATGTCTGAGCCACACGATGGGGTATTTGACCTTGACTGGGGATCTAATCCAATGGCTCTGATTTAAAAAGAAAACGGAGGGAAGACTTAGGAGTGAAACGCCCCGTTTCACTTAAGTTTCTGAGTGGGCTTTGGGATTCCATGCTAATGACACCCCTCCCAGCGCAGGCCCATTGATTTTGAACTGAATTAATGACTATTTGCACCGTTCTCACCTTTTTTTATTTTTGTTGGTTTCTGATTGCTTCATGGGCCTAGTGATTCTTCTATTCGCACCTCCCAGCTGGTGGCCCACCTGGAAAAATAACTGGAGCGCCCTGCTATTCTCACCCCTCCCATTTAATTTTCTATTTTGTCATCTTTAATTTCTTTAATATTTTCTCATCCTTTAAAAAATCATAATAAATAGAAAAATGCATATTTTCAATTGATTCTTTTTGCATTAATTTCTTCAAGATGTCTATAAAATTATAAAAAATAAAAATTGCATTTTATTTTTTATTTGATATTTTTCCCATATTTTCCAAATAAATGCATATTTTAGGTGCTTCATTTTTTACATGATTTTGATAATTTTTGTTCTACTAGTTGCTTTAATATTTTTTGTCCATTCTTTTTAGGTTGATTAGTTTAGACATGTATCTTGTACATACAATTTAGTTCCCATTTTTAGAAATTAATTTTAGGTGATTAGTGTAAGTGTGAACAACATGAATAAAATTAGGGTTTTACATCAACTTAGGTGAGATAGTTTAATTCTTTTAGGAAATTTTCATTTGATTTTTGGGGTATGGACTATAGGGGTTATGGGTATAGGATAGATCCCCTTAGAAATCACTAGGATTCCCCTACTGCTATTGGTATATTACTGTCTATATTTGATTGATTGGTGTGGTGTGCCCTCTGGGGATTATTGATTTGTCTGTGTGGGTATTGGAATTGTTTGGGGATTGGGGAAGCTGAAGACTTGTGATGATGAAGCCATTGGAGAGCCAGAGATTGGAGACCAACTTCCAGAGTGGATGAGGAGATTCCTGCTAGCAGCTGTTGAGGAGATTAGGGTTTAGGAGCTAGGCAGAGCTCTAGATTAGAAAGCTTGTTTCTCAAACATGGAATGCTTTGTCTGCATCCATCCTTTCTCTATGATTCAAAGTCTCTTTCAAATATCCACCTCCTTCCTTTGGAAGGATCAGTGAATGTATTTGAAAGATAGAACTTTTGAGAGAAAACTGTCTGTTTAATGTTAACAGTTGATGAACCACCCTTGGTAGGTAATTGACTGTCTAACATTCATAACTTCATCTGGTTGACTGATATCCCTCCTGGGGCCTGAGACTTGAAGAAAAGCCATTGTAGATGGAAGATTGATGATCAAGACCTTGCTGAAAAGCTGTGGAGATGGAGATTGATGCTTGCTGAAGCTTGTAGCTGTATGGAGATGACTTGAAGATAGGTGTTGATGCAGAGCTGCTGATGCTGTTTATTTTTTTCTGCTGTCTTTCATTTCTGATGTATTGATTGGTTTTCCTGACTGTATTGTTTGTTGTTTACCCTGCCGGGTTGAAAGTGAAGTCTGTTCACTTTTGCCTATTGTTTTCCAGGTTCGAGGTTGAGTGGGACTCCCTTGCCTCGCTTGTATTGCTGCATCCATGCCTTTTACTGCTTTACTATATATATCTGATATTGTTTCTGTTTCCGTCTGTTCCCATAGGATCTCTGTTGCTCTCTGTGCAAGAGAGGAGCATGATAGACTCTAGGTCTTAACCCATGCATGATAACATTAGGTTAGTTTGATTCCCTTCGCAACCGTAGGTTAGAGTTCTGTCTCTTCTTCCTCAAAACAAACAGAAAAACACCATAAAGATTTCAAACACAATAAAAGACACTTCTTCCGTAAAAGAATGTGAACTCATCAAGACGTCATTTTTGTCCGCTTGGACTGTTAATCAGAGAAAACCTTTTTCAGAAGGAATAAAATCAACCAAAACAGACTTGTGTCGTACGTGGCCCGAACTACGTTTGCTCTGATCTTTCATGCCGTATGAAAGTACGTAGGCATAGGATGCGATATCCTAGCGAGCAACCTTCCCCTCCTTTCCCGTAGGTAGGCGAACTACGTTAACTCTGATTTCTCGTTCCAGACGGGAATACGTAGGCATAAAGTGCGATACTTTGCCGAGTCATCTTATCTTCGTTTTCTTTGCTTTTAACCCTTGACCTGTAGAGTAGATAGAATAACAATCCGTACCCTAAAACAAGCGTGGATCTCGTCGAGTACGACGGACGTGAGGGGTGCTAATACCTTCCCCTTGCGTAACCGACTCCTGAACCCAGGTTTTGGTTGCGACGACCATACCTTTCCCGTGTTGTGTGAGGTTTACTCTGAGCGTTTCCTTTCCCTCCCTTGGGATAAATAACGCACGGTGGCGACTCTTCTGTTCAGCCGGCGCCGATTTTTGCAGTAGCGACACCCAGCTAGTTGTCGTGCAACTTTTATTTCAGTTTCCGAAGATTTGTCCCCATCAGAGTACCGTGTACTGGTGCAGTTGGCAAATTTCTGGATTTGTTGGTATTCAACCGTCTTTCACCTTGATTATTTGAGAGTCGTTCGCTTCTCACCCAGTCAGGTCTAAGCCGCTTGAATAGGGACAGCTGTTGCACCCCAAAATTTGCCCAACATTTCTTTACCTAGCTTATGTTTCATTTCATTCACATTAGCATTATCATTTGCATTTCATTGACATGTATGCAGGAGATCAAGAGGTATGATTACCAATTAAGAGCTATACAAGACTATGAAGCTAGCTAAGAGGCTTATTCAGGCGTTCAAGGTTTGATATCCTTGTTAGAGAAGTTGAAAGATCCTCAGAGAGAGTGATTGAAGCCAAAAGGGTGCGTCTCCTAACTTGAGAGTTGTGGGAAGTCATCAGATGATTCTGAAGCCATGAAGTTAGACTTGAGGTCTTGAGAGAGCTCATGAGAAGTGTTGAAGATCACTTTGGGGCCTAGACAAGTCATTGTGCAAGATTAAGAAGCCTCAGCTATGATTGGTGCAATTAGGGTTTGACTGGGTCAACCCTGAGTCAACTGATGATTTGGAGAAAGTTGAGACCTAATCCAAGGTCCATGTGATCATGGATTGATACATTAACATGTTCTAAGGATGATTTCAAGGTTAACTCATCATGATTGAAGAGTTTGAGAAGTTTCAAGCTAGGGTTTCTAAGGCTTGATAGTGTAAAATCCCCTAGTTTGACCCCTATCTTCAAGGCAATTTATCTAAAGATACGATTGTCATATCATCTTGACCCCAACATGATTGTTGTAGACCATGCGCTTAGCTTTAATTTGAGTACTAGAAGTCCTTGATAGGGTTTATAGAACTCAAGTTATAAGCCAGACAAGTTACAAGTCATCTGAGGTATGTGAATTTGGAGCTTGAAAGTTACCCAACTTGCATGAAACGTTTGCCCAAGAAGGATGATTCCTATGAACTTTTGGTCAACATGAATGTTGTTCCTTATTCTCTTAGCTTTCTAGAGAGTACTAGAAGTCCTTGATAGGATTTCTAGAACTCAAGTTATGGCTTCGACAAGTCAAGGGTATTTTGGACATTTGGTGATTATAGGTCATTTGTGATCATAGGCCATTTTCACCAACTTAGAGGCTTCAAATGAAATTTTGTTCAACTAGAAAGTTTCTCAAAACGGTGTTTTAACCTTGACCATGCATCAAGGAGGCATTGAATTGACTCAAGGAGAGACTTGGTTCAAGAAATTTTGAAAAAAGAAAGAATTAAAAGGATTTAATGGCAAAAATTCAAATAATTCATTTTGTGACCAAATAAAACAAAATTATAGGTCAAATTGATTGGAAGAATGATTTTAGAAACAATGGCAATGTTATAATTTTGATTTGAGGTCATTTGCATAACATTCCATTTCATTTCTTCATGATGAAACAACATATCTAACTCACACCTTTGGCTTGCAAACAAGGAAACAATCATCACCATTCAATTCCTTAGCTCATGAGGAGTGAAAACCAAGTTTGCTGAAGCCCAAACAGAGGAGATATTGCATATGCCGTGAATGATATTTGGAGGAGAAATTGAAAATCCAAAATCTCATTTGGATGGATCCAGAAGTTTCTAGATGAGTCTAATCACTTCTACATAAGTCATTGAGTGAGTTCAGTGCTTTTTTTGGAAGGAATTGAAGCTGGTTGCAGAGAGGGAGATCAAAGTTTCATGAATGCAAGTTGAGATCGAATTTTCAATTCAAGGAAGAACCAAGCCAATTTGAGGTGTGCATTAGCTTCAGAGGGAAATTTGGAGTGAATCTGGATTGTTGTGGAGGTTGAATCGTGCAAGAACCACTTATGTTGCAAGCTTGAACACAGGTTGGTGAATTTCTTGATTATGCATGATTTAGGCAGTGATAGATAGAAATTCATATGCGGTTAGGATCCTGATGATGAGTAGTTGGATTTAGGATATTTAATTGCTTGATTAGAGATGATTTAGGTCAGATACCATTTTTTGTCAAGATTGATATTTCAAGATTCATGTGTTTTGAGGATGAATAATTGGTATGGTTGAATTGCTGGGAAGATTCTGGTCAAGATTCATTCAGGAATCATGGCAAATGGTTGGCTGTAGAGGAAGTTAGGGTTCTGCAGGGGTGGCCGGAAAAGCCACCGGCAATGGCTGGTTCGCGCGCAGGTTGCAGGTTCAAATTGGGGACGATGAACAAGGGCCCTCAGATTAGGGTTTGACCTTGGACTCAGGCGTGTCTTGAAGGGCCACGATTTGATCTCAACGCTGAAGAGAGACATTAGAATGAAACGCACTGTTTCATTATTTGATTTGTTTTGGGCTTAACACTCAGAGTGATATTCACACCCCCTTTCTGGCCCAACCCAAGAAATAAACGTGAAACATTTGCTATTTGCCACGCATTTTTATTAATTTCTTTTATTTTCTTTTGTGCATTTCATATGACTTAGAAATTAATTCATAAAAAATAGGAAATTAACTCAATTAATTCCAAACATTTTCCCCTTGATTCATGATTGAATCTAGAATTTTATAGATTAAAAATATTAGGAATTCATGCGTTTGTGATTTTATTTGCATTTTTTGAATATTAATTGATATTAAAATAGCCATGGTTGATACCTTGTTTTGGTGAATTTTGTTTGAGCATTTGGTGATGATTCTTGCCTTGATTTTTTGTGTGTAGCTAGCATAGATATGCATGTTCCCCTTAGATTTTTCTCACATTGTTGTGATGAAGTTAGGTGGTAGTTTTAAGTTGAAACTTTAGGTGCTCTATTTTTAGGGTTTGTGCTTAGTACCTTGTGATCTAGGTTTTATTTCTACGACTTGGTGGATGATTCAACCCCTGGATTTTGTCTGGTAGATTCATGATTGAATTAAGGTCCCATAGTTATTTTGTAGGATTTTACAATTGGTTTTAGTATTTTAGTTAGGACTAACTTTAGTACTAGGTTTTAGGTGATCCTAATTTGCTAATTCAATTAGATTGATTTCTTTAGTTCCCTTAGATTAGGGTTTTTGCCTCTCTTGCTCTTGGATGATGATGAAGACATGTATGGGCTACTATGGAATGCTTGAAGAAGCTTGGATGTGGAGATTTCCCTTCTTTTGGTTTGAGTGTTGTTTAGATGTTAAGATTAGGGTTTGTAGGTAGAGCTTCTAGATAGATTCTCTTCTTTCATAAACATGGAAGGTGTTGATCACTTCCATTCCTCCCTATGATATAAGGTCCCCTTGTAAAAGCCTCATCCCTCCTTTGGTAGGATGTGTGGCTCTTCACAAGTTGGGAGAACCTTTGAGGGTTCCATTCTTTGATGATGGAGTGCTTAGTGGTGACCTTTGGTCTTCACTCTGCTGTCTATTATCCAAACCTTGCTCTTGTCAGATGAATCTTTCTCCCTTTCTAGAGGATGGAGTTCCTTGCTAGAAGATTGAAGATGCTAGAAATTTCCACTTCCATGTGTTTGAAGACTGCCATTGGAGCTGAAGCTTGAAGACCAAGAAGAACAAGTTGACACTTGTGAGAAGAGGATCCAATTGAGATTGAAGAAAGAGCTGAAGCTTGAGGAAAGCAAGTTGATACTTATGTTTGATGTGTTGAAAGCTTAGAGAAGCAGGTTGACACTTGCCATTGAAGAGGATGGTCTTGAAGAACAGTTGAGGATTGAGGACTAAGCTACTGTCAGAGGAGCTTTGCTGTGAAGTTGTGGAAGTTGTTGATCTGTTTTCCTTCCTGTCTGTTTCTTTCTGTGCAATTGTATTGTTGTGACTCGTTTGATTTGCTTGATGCATCAGAATAAGTTCATATTTAGACTGACTTAAGCTAGGAGCATGATTGCACTAGAGGTTGAGTTGCTCCCTCTGCTTGTATTTTTACTGTATGGCTTTGCTTGCTGGTATTTGGTAGAGCCCAGCTCCCTTGCCTATGTGGTTTATTATATCTTGCTTGATAGCATGTTATTTCTTCTGTATGATTGCAGTTATTATATCTTGCTTGATAGCATGTTATTTCTTCTGTATGATTGCAGTTATTTATATCTGGCTTGAGGTTGAGATGAGCTTGTGGAGGCTGATGCCCCACACACATTTCCTCCCTCCCTTGCATTGCATGCATTTTACAGTCATTTACTGTTTCCTGTTTAAGCTGATGCTTTATCTGTTGCTGTTTATCATTGACATGATCCCCTAGGAATCTCACTTCCTTTGATAAGGAAGTGATGATTAGAACTTTAGGTTGAAACCTATGCATGATAACTTCTAGGAGTTCCCTGTTCCAAACCTCAACCAAAAGATGAATCCTTGGCATGACAACATTAGGACTTGATAGTCTCCCCGTAGTTGAACCTGTTCGTTCTCTTCTCATCTCAAAACAAATCAAAATACAGTAATAAAGGTTAACTGGTGTCGTACGTTACGAGCCTTAAGCTATCTGAAAAAGGGTTATCGGAGAGTTTCTTTTCGACAACTTGGATGTTTAGTATGGTACCCTTTGGGTGACATGCGACGCATTCACTCTCAGGTCATAGTCTCTAGTGCGATATTGGTTGCAGACAACCATATAAAACAGTTCTTTCATAAAAGACAGAAAATAAACTTCAAACATTTTTGCTCCGTGGGCCCATAAGTCAAAGGAAAAATTTTCTGAAGAAAAGAGTGTCGTTAACTCCCAGTTCTACCGCAAACGGTAACGCCTGAGTCTCCAATGGTCGAGCTGCGTACGCCAAACTGCTGGAACTGTTTGTTAACCCTACTCGATAAAACAGATGAGTCTGAATTCCCGTAATCCGTATTATCCCGAACTACGTAAGCTCTGATCTCTCATACTTGTTGAGAGTACGTAGGCACAATACTGACGTATTGGCGAGCCACCTTCCCTGTAACCCGTAGTTAGGCGAACTACGTTGACTCTGATTTCTCATTCTCTGATGAGAATACGTAGGCATAAAGTGCGACGCTTTGCCGAGTCATTTTCTTTTCTTTTCAGACCAGCCTTGATAGGTAGATAGATAAAACCAACCCGTCAGATAAACACAAACAAGCGTGGATCCCATCGAGTACGATGGACGTGAGGGGTGTTAATACCTTCCCCTTGCGTAACCGACTCCCGAACCCAGACAACGGTTGTAATGACCTTGTCTTATACCTTTTACGTCAGGTTTTTCTGATCGTTTCCTTTCCCGTTCTTAGGGATAAATAACGAAAGGTGGCGACTCTTCTGTTTTGCCAGCACCTTATTTTCGCGGTAGCGACACACTTTTCAAACACTTTTTCAAAAACTTCTTTCAAACCTTTTCCAACGAAAATCTCATCATTCTCATTCAACACTAATATTCATCATAAACATTACTCATTGTAATACCCCATGCTTCCCTTAAATGCTCAATTGGGTGTCATCTGGGATTAACTGAGTTCCTATACACTCTAACTTATGTCAGTTGGATTAATTGAAGCTCTTAAGTGCTCTAAATGTCATTAGTTGGGACCAATAGAGTAACTAATGGACTCTTAAGAGATCAATTATTAATATAAGAGACAAACCAATATTAATAAGTGATATTACCGGATCAGAAAGGGGATCAGCAGTCAGCAACATGTTGTGAGCTCCAAGTTCATCGGTGGTGAAGAAGAGGGGGTGTACATGTAGGACACTCCGATGCCATAGTAAGAAATAGAGCAAAGAGAGAGAGAAAGTACAGAAAAATGGATATGAGTTAGAATACCTGAGAGGAGGGTATTAATAACGTGCCCCCAGCGCTGGGCCAACAACATTCATCTGCTTTAGGCTAGATTGCAAGGCCCAGAATAAATGACTGCCAGGATTCTACATGGAGGTAAGGAACACCCGCATGTGGTCTTAGTCATGGATCAACTGTCCCACGAACTCCGGAGAGTGGAAGACCAGCTCTTTCAGACGTGGGTAGTTGGCTAATGACTTATTTATGCGTGGGGAGCACGTGGAGAGCGTGTGTGGTACGTGGCCTCCAACGACTATGCAAGCTTGGACCTTTGTGTTAGGCCTTCCTTGACGTGATGCTGGGTTGAGACGTGCCCGATGGTGGGCGAGTTATAGGCCCAGTCCAGAACAGGATCCCCATAAGTCGTTCTTCCTCTATCGAAGAGCAGTGACTTAGAACCAGTCCGTATATCGAGGATGAAGAAGACTCTGCGCAGAGAGTGATTGTACCTACTTGCAGTTGTGAGCTTATGTTTGATGCGAACGTTGGAAGTATGGGCATTTGTCTGTCGGGTAGACACGACAGTCAAAACTTGGTTTGTTCTTGCGAGTTTGTCTCAATTTTTCTTCGAGGGCATGCTCGCGGGAGATTCGCCTGAAGTTAACTTCTGTACTCGACGATTCATCTTGTTTCAGAGTTTTTCGAGGTAGTGCCTGCGAATGGAACACGAGGGGTCAACGCGTCTGTTCGACTTCCTGAGATACATAAGGTTGCACCTTGGGAATCGCATAAAGTATAACCTTTCTCACGCCACGTATGACAGCTATTAAATGTGCCATCATAGCTTACCCTAGCCTAGGTTTAGAGAAATGATGGCTATGGGCGGCTGCACGTTTCCCCGCGTGCTGAGAACTCTTATAAATAGGAAAGGGGGAGAATAGTTTGAACACTTTCGACTTTCACTCTCAGTGTTCAAACTCGCACGAATTCTTCAAGTCTCTCAGCTCTCTTAATTTCTCGTTCGTTGTCGCCGTCAGTTCTTTTCACGCCACCGTAAATTTCTAGAACCTTCCATAAACACGTAAGTTTCCTCTGTCTTTATATCTAGCATGGTAGGGGTTAGTTCTTGGTGCTCAAGGACTTCGCAATGAAGTTACACATTTTCTGGTGATTTTTATGATTTTTCCAGCCGCATTCTTGAACCTCCAATGGCTTTCATGAGGTTCCGATGAAGTTTTCGGAGAATTTTATGGAAAAATCATGAAGATGTTGGGGAACCCGTGAAGTTTCCGATGAATATTTCAGGGACTTCATGTAGATTCTGGGGAGTTCTTGAAGTTTCTAATGAATATCGTACAATGTTCTTGAGGCTTGTGCGTCCCCGACAGGTTATGTGTTGGGGAAATTATCTCCTCACGGGAGTGCAGATACTTTAAGAAAGTATCTCATCAAGGAGACCTCCTCCGCTTAGTTATTATGAGGAACCTAAGTGTCGAGGAACCCCCTCTCGCAAAGAGGGGGTTGCGTGTCTCATGTCGAAGAGAGCTCATATGTGCTCGTCGACAAGGGCTTTGGTTGGGGACGTGTCCTCGAGCTTTTCTTTGCCCTTTCACTTGATTCACGGTGGAAGGGTGGATTTGATCTTAACATCGAATTCATTGTATTCTTCTGCTTTTCAGGTTAGATGGCCTCAAAGTCCGAGGATGCTGTTACGGTCGACGAGACCACCAAAGTTGACTTGGTCGATGAAAATTCCAAAGTGGACTTGGTCGACGCAGATGACGAAGCACCGTCAGATTGGGTCGGGCAGGAGCCTCAAGCCATTGCTCCACCTTCACTTTAGATGACTTATATGCCTCCACGATCGTCGAGGACCAGGTGGAAGGGGCCTTTTTAAGCTGGGAGGTATATAAACCTAAGGAAATGGATAGGATATGCTCGTGGTTCGAGGGGTTGCGCTTCCCCATGTATGAGTTTACCTTCCGAGAAGCAAGGCTTCATTTTCCCTTCAACGATTTTCAAGCCGGGGTATTTCAATGGCTGGAGTTAGCGCCCTCACAGCTTCATCCTAATGTGATTGCGTTCATGCGGGCATTTGAGCTCGTGTGCCAACACCTTTTTATCGGCGCCACGTTCCCACTGTTCTTCCGCATGTTTCACCTCATGTGGAAATCTTCACATGGACGACACAACTGGGTGGGTCTGAAGCAGCTCAGGAAGTCGTTCAGGGTGTACCTGGATTCAGTTCGTTCTTTTAAAGATAGGTACTTCCTCGCGCAACCCATGTCGCACGCCGCCATCAATTTTTTGTTCGACTGCATGATTAAGCACGTGGATGGATGGGAAGTGGAGGAGATACAAGCGAAGTTTCCCCTTGAGTGGCAGAAGGCCCACTTCAACAAGGGAACAAACTATTACATCACGAAGCCCCATGAGCTAGATGACGAGGATAAGCTTGCCTATGAGAAGGTCGTGGCTTTCATCGGTAGCTTCATTCTCACCAAGTTAGTGAACAAAGATGGGAGTTTCATTCACGACGAGAATGGGAAGATTTCTTTCGAGGCCAGGTTGATTAATACCAAGGCGTTCTTCGAATGCGGTTTTGACAGGGAGGAATTGAGGTTCTTAGGTAGCGAGCGTGTTTCTAACTTGTGCGTTCGCTTATTTTTCCTTGTTATATTAACCTGTTATTTTCTTTGTTGCAGGCCAAATGTCGAGCCTTCACGAGCGCATGATGAAGATCACGATGAGCAGGGGAACCAAAAAAGGCTCCCAAGGGCCATGTCTCCCAGATTCAACAGATGTCGAAGGTCTATCAGCACCCCAGGGGTTCTTCCTCCTCTCCCCAGGAGAGTCAGTCTCCAGTTTCCCAGGAACATCCGACCAAAAAGCAGCGTGTAGAGGAGTCTGAGCCCGTCGACCTTATGTAGGGCGTTGTGGGGGAGAGGTTTGTGTTACCCGCTGCCATCTTCAGCAGGGAATTTCTAGTAGGGAGAACTTTCTGATTATGCCCGCAGAAGAATCTAAAGCAATTATGGGGCTCGACAAGGACACTAGGAGGAAGGGGCTATCCAGCGATGCGGCCGCTGTGATGAGGGTCCTTCAAACAACTTTGGCCCTCAATGACGGGACTTGCTCTTGTCGAGCTGAAGAAGTTGCGGGAAGAGATTGTGACCCTCGGGATAGAGAAGACCAAGGTGGAGGAGGACTTCATCAACTACAGGGAGAAGTATCAGATCCAAGTTGATCTCTACCATGAGATGGATGAGATGTGGGAGAAGGTGAAAAAGGCCGATGAGGAGAAGGACTGACTCCAAGCGAGGGTTACTGATTTGGAGGCCGCTTCCAGGCCTGTTGAGGATGAAACTGCTGAAGAGGAAGCCTTCCTAACTCGGGGTGACTTGGTTTCCCATATCCGGGAGCTCGAGCAGGATTTCCTGAGCATTCTTGAATTGGGTTTTAACATCGCAGTGGAGTAACTTCAAGTTGTTAATCCCGGGTTTTAACTCGTCACTAAGGGAATTGACCCTTTTCATCAGGTGGCCGACAGCCAGGTAGTGGTTCCAACTTTGCTCGACGGCAGCGAGGATCAAGCTGAAGGGGATACCCAACCGAAGGAGGAGGTGGATGTTCAATTTTTTTGTTTTATTGTTTGGCCTGCGTGCCATATTTGAACTTTGATTTTGCTTGGCTTGAACGCCATGACTTGTAATTTTTGAATAGTGGTCTTTGCTTGACGTTTGTAATTTAAATATTTGATTTACAATTCTAATATACTTGCTTTTCTGTTATTTGTGTATTCCATTTTTTGTTGAGTACTTATTTTCCTCGTCAATATGTATGCAATATGTACTTGCTTAATTTAACTAAGTGTTTGGGGCCTTTGCTCGATATAATTTGTCACCGAGTGTGCAGGGAACTGGTCGGGTGATCGGAGTCGGCTTCCAATCAACAACGGATCTAAGATCTCGGTCGAGGTCCTTGCTTCATGGGTTTAACTTCCCATCACGACCTGGGTGTTCTGCCTCATTGGTACGATACAACGGAGCTCGATTGAGGTGTCCCCGTTGGGTCAAGAGCTTGCTCTCACACACAAGAGTGAGGACTTGGCTTTTCGTTTCAGATTAGGAAGTCGTGTTTGTATCTTAGCACACTTCTGGGTCGGGACGTACTTTGTTATGGTCGAACCAAGTATGTTGACTGCAGTGTTTAACTAGAATATTGTTTGAGCTTTTCAGCATTCTATGGTCGAGCAAAATCCTCCCCGTGAAGGTTTTCGAGGTAATAGGCCCCGTTTTCCATTTTTTCTCGGACATGATAGGGACCTTCCTAGTTTGCGAAAAGTTTACCCTCGATTGAATCTGTCTGATTTCTTCGTAGGACAAGGTTGCCGATTTAGAATTCACATTTTCTGACTTTGATGTCATGTCGTATGGTAATTTTTTGTTTCAACGAGGCTTCAAGGAGGGTGTCGCATCTGCGAAAAAGGGACGGAAAAGACAGAAGAGTCGCCACCGTTCGTTATTTATCCCAAAGAGAGGGAAAGGAAACGATCAGAGAAAACCTACGAAAAAGGGAAAAGACAGGTCATTATCTTGGGTTCGGGAGTCGGTTACGCAAGGGGAAGGTATGAGCACCCCTCACGTCCATTATACTCAACGGGACCCACAGTTGTTGTCTATCTAAAAGGGTGTTAATATATCAAAAGGCTGGCTCACAAGGACAAAAGAAAAGAAAAGAGACTCAATAGAGCAACGCCGCTCTATTCCTACGTACTCCCTCGTGCAATGGGAAAGTCAGAGTCAACGTAATTCGGAAAACTACGGGTGATGGGGGAAGGTTGCTCGTTAAGACATTGTCGTCTTATGCCTACGTATCCTCGTTTGGTACGAGAAGTCAGAGCAAACGTAGTTCGGGCTGACACGACCACAGATTGGTTCAAGTGTTTTACTTGAGTAGGGTTAAACCTTCGTTCTAGCAGTTAAGGATGATTCCTGTTTGCGGTAGAACCAAGACTTAACACACTCTTTATGAAAATGATTTACGAACAATCCTGAAGGATAAAAAGGCTGGATGTTTTGTTTAGTGTTTTTTAAACAAGAAGTGAATTGAGTTAAGTTTGTAACTCATGTTGCACTAAAGACTAAGACTTGAGAGCGAATGCATCGCATATCGCCCAAAGGGCATATGCTAAACACTCTAGACATTGTGAGAGGAGGCCCCCCACCTATCATTCCTCAAGTACTTAAAGCTCGTAGCGTACAACATTTATTATCCTTTATTAAGTGTCTTAAGGGATTATGAGATGAGAAGAGAAGACACAAACTATAACGAGAAACTAGATCAACCCTAATGTTATCATGCAAAATGCTCCTAAAGTTGGGATTGAAAGGGAAAATCTATCCTAATGTTATCATGCAAAGGATTGAAAACCTAATGTCTCTCCTACTCCCATCTTAAATAGAGGGACACGTAATACTAAGGGATCATGGCAAAAGACCAAGTAAACACTTAGCAATTCAATCACAAGATGAAAAGAGATGAAAGAAATTGGAGATGCAAACATGAAATGCAAACACAAGAGATGCAACAAGACGGATGAGATGAAATGGAAGAAGCAAGCTCCTACAACCATTACCATCAATCATCAAAGAAGAGTGGGAGGAAAAAAGTGTGGGGCAGCCACCACCACAAGCACATCTCAACCAAACAATTCTTGAAATCAAGCAAAGCAATGCAAATGATCAATGCAAAACAATCACCAATGTTCATGATAAACTCAAAGTGCAACCAAAAGCACCAAATCATCATGAACAAATGTCAAATCACATGGGGCATAAGTGAATCACAAATGGAATGATCCAAATTCATAACAATTATCTCACACTTTGAACAAGTGGAAAAACATGATTCAAAGAACACTTGTGGCACAAGGTATACATCCAAGAATGAAGAAACATGTCAAAATAATCCTCATAAATGCATCATATCAATCCCTGAAGGTTACATGTGGAAAGAAACCCAAACATGCTTGAAAACAACGAAACACTGCATTCTGGTTCAGTGTTAATCGATTAACCCTATTGGTTAACCAGTTAACCCCTTAACAATGTCTGAAAATCACACTCGTTAACCGATTAACCAGTTTGTACTACAATTGGTTAACCAATTAACACTGCACCAGAAGCAGAAAAAACAGCAATCCAAAAGCACTTCCAGCAATTAATCAATTATGCAATAATCCAAATGATCATGCAATCAAATATGCACGAATTTAACACCAAAATCAGTGATCCAACATCAATCCAACTCAAACAAGCATTGATCTCAAAAATCACCAAAATCAGTGATCCAACATCAATCCAACTCAAACAAGCATTGATCTCACAAATCACCAAGATCGAAATCAACAAAATCAAATAAAACTTGAAGATCTACAATGTGATTATGCAAATAAGCTCAAAACAAAATTGGATCTAGAATTGCCAACCTACAAAATGGAGTTTTGCTTTGGTGAGTGTTGATTCACTTGAAATGAGCAGATCCAAGCAAGAAACCCAGAGATTCTTCAAGATCCAAGAGCTTTCTTGTTGTAGAAGTGAAAATCAAGCAAGATCAAGCTAAAACGATACAAATAAGCATTTCCAAATTAGCTTCCAAATTCAGATCCAAATCCAAACGAAAATTGAATGGTGAAATGAAGATAATGGAGATAAATGATGGAGGTTTAGCTATAGAATTCTATGATTCCAATGAAGAATCAAAGAACTCAAGTGAGAGCTCTAATGGAGGTTTTGGAGAGAAAAAGTGGAGAGAAAATTGAGAGCAAATTCTCAAGAGTGAGAGTGAATTTTGAAAATGAAATGTAATCGTGAGGATTATTCCTTGAGGTTTGGAGCAAATTCACTTAAATATGCTCTAGGTTTGGAGTAGAATGTGGTTTGGAGTGAGGTTATGAAAATTGGAATGGGATTAGGAACGGAAAGATGGAGGGAATTTGAATTAATTTTGAAAATTAATCCAAATTAGAGTGATTCTAGATCCTTCTTTTGGTGTAAAATCAAATTTACAAGTGATTAAAATGAACCCCAAAAAGTGGCAGCCTTGAAAATTCACGTACAGGGTAAAATTTGCTATGGTTAACCGGTTAACCAGTTTGGTTAATCGGTTAAAGCCTTGAAAATTTGAATTTTGGTGCCTTTTGGAGGGAATCTTGCACATTTGCCCGCTTTTACCCGTTCAGAGCCCCGTTAAGCCTCTGAAACTTGCCTTTGCATATTATAACTGGAAGGACGCCTGAGATAGCCTGGGTGTTGTCTCCTGATCTGAAAAATATCATGGGGAATAAAATAAAATCGACCGCTCGATCACTGGGCAAAATAAATGTCGAAACCACAGATGCTCGCTGTTTAGACTCTTGCACTAAAAGAAAACCCTGAGCCATATAAATACCTTGATCCCCTGCCTCAAGAACAGATGTTATGATACGCAGAAATGCGAAAATGAAACAACATTAGCAAATTACAAGAACCGGTTGGTCAAATTTTGGGGTACAACAGCTGTCCCTATTCAAACAACTTGGACTTGGAGGGATGAAAAGCGAACGACTTTCAAACATTCAAGGTAAAAGGCGGTTGAATACAAAAGAACCTAGAAATTTGCCAACCGCAGAATAGAACTATAGAATTGATCCATCGAAGTGGAAGTAGATACACTGAAGAAACTGTAACCAATAACTGCAGGGACAATGAGCTGACTCATTACCAATTAGAAAACATCAACATGCAGTCGGAAGAAACATCTGCTAACACGCAGGCAATGATATTAAATCGGTAAGAACATTTGACCTCGCTATCAGGAATCTGTTAAACAAACAGGCATCGAACCCGAAGGTTGGCTCAACACGAAGTTGAGAAGAACATCTGACCTCACCATCAGGCATCTGTTAAACAACAGACATCGAACCTGAAGGTCAGCACAACACGAATTGGAGAGGAACATTTGAACTCACCTTCAGGCATCTGTTAAACAAACAAGCATCAAAACCGAAGGTCGGCTCAACACGAAGTTGAGAAGAACATCTGACCTCGCCGTCAGGCATCTGTTAAACAAACAGGCATCGAACCCGAAGGCCGGCTCAAACACTAAGTTTAGAAGAACATCTGACCTCGCTGTCAGGCATCTATTAAACAAACATGCATCGAACTCGAAGGTCGGCTCAACACAAAGTTGAGAAGAACATCTGACCTCGCCGTCAGGCATCTATTAAACAAACAGGCATCAAACCCAAACGATGGCTCAACACGAAGTTGAGAGGAACATATGACCTCGCCGTCAAGCATTTGTTAAATAAACAGGCATCGCACCCGAAGCCCGGCTCAACACGAAGTTGAGAAGAACATATGACCTCGCCATCAGGCCTCTGTTAAACAAACAGGCATCGAATCCGAAGGCCGACTCAACACAAAGTTGAGAGGAACATCTGACCTCGCCATCAGGCATCTGTAAAACAAACAGGCATCGAACCCGAAGGCTGGCTCAACACGAAGTTGAGAAGAACATCTGACCTTGTTGTCAAGCATTTGTTAAACAAACAGGCATCGAACCCGAAGGCCGGCTCAACACGAAGTTGAGAAGAACATCTGACCTCGCCGTCAGGCATCTGTTAAACAAACAGGCATCGAACCCGAAGGCTGGCTCAACACGAAGTTGAGAGGAACATCCGTCTATTCAAAATCTGAAATAAAAAATCTGCTGGGGAAATAATGAACTCAACCATGTAGACTCTGTTGGGGAGAAAAAATAAACACATCTATCAAAGGTCTTGCTGGGGTCTGGATACCACACAGGCTCAAGAAAACACTTTTGTCTGCCGGGGTCCGAATATCGCATGGGCTCAAGAAATATTGTTGATAAGACGAACGCATCATTGACTGCTGGGGATACAACAGGAAACAAGAGGTAACAACCTGGCTTATGTTTCAAATGCATATGTTTGAATATGACGTAATGCTCCATACGAAATGGAAATGCTACGCGTTTGAGGATGCAATGCACAATGCAAAATGCAAAGGAACCGCTCTAGCAAAATAAATGTTGAAGAGACAGAGCCAACTCTGCTGGGGATGACCGGATGCGCCAAGTACGATTGGACTTTTACTGGGAAGAACAAGCCCTGGGTGGCTTCTTGGAAAATGAATTTCTTGGATGTAACAGTTATGCTAAGTACAAAATCCACTCCGCTAGGGATCAAAATCAACTCTGTTGAGGAAAGCGGCCCTGGATGGCCTACCAGAATACAACTCTTCTGAGGAATAAACGACTTGGCTGGGGGAAACAAATCCACTCTACTGGGGAAATCAGCCCTGGATGGCCTCTAGGAATACGACTCTAACAAGGAGTAAGGCAAACTGCGGGGAATTACTCCACTCAGTTGGGGACTCCACTAGGGATAATGAATAAGATTTACTGGGAAGATATCCCAAACTCTCTCTGAGGATGGGGGATAACAATCTCTGAGTCGAACCCACTCTACGGGGAAGAAAACTACTTCGGCGACCTCGTTGGGGATCTGCAGGGGATGAAAATTAATCGGGGAATTATCCCGAAGGAAACTTACTCTACGAGTACCAATGACCAACTGGATTCTGCTATGAACAAGAACTCCGCTGGAGATCAACCAATGAGGGAATCAACATCTTCCTCTGCTTGGGGAAATGAGCAACAAACTCAACAATATCAACCTCTGCTTAGGGAATGAGCCAATGACCTAGGCTCTGAGGGGAAAAGAGTCAAAGGCTTAGACTCTGTGGGGAAGCAAAACTTTGAACTCGCTCCACTGTTGGGGATAATCCCAAGTTTACCTGCTAGGGATAACCACCAACTCAAACTGTTGGGGAGAAACTAGTCTCAGCCTGCTGGGGAAACACTAGTCTCAAACGACACATCTTCCTCTTGCGAGGGCAGAGACATGGTGGTCTTTACTAGGGATGCCTCACTGGAATAGTGTCGGAAATGAGAGCCCTGCAACAAGTACAAACAAAGTATCTTGTACACAAAAAGAGCTATCTAGGTTATCGTCCATGACAAGTAAATCACAGTTTTAATGATTACTAGCAAAGCCCACAAGTTTATGTATGCAAAGTTTTATCAAAAACATCGGGCGTCTTTTGCAAACAAAATAGGAAAAGCTAAAACAAGAATGAAAGCTTTTTGAATATTATATACTTCATTGATAAATGGCCTGTAAATAGGCAAGTTTACAATAAATGCAACTCCTGAAAAGAGAAAGTTGCAGATAGTACAGAAATACAACTGATATACAAAATGTCGGCAATATGATACAGACAACCACTATGTGTCGACTCGACTATGACTCAGATTAATTCGATGCTTCTCCAACGCTTCGTCCTCTGAAAAGACTGACTTGATTAGTTGATCCTCGGGTTCTCCTAGAATCCATTTTGCTCAAGAGATCAATACACAGACCGCGATCATTTGCTTTTCAAATCCCTAACTTTTTCCTGAATCACCCTGCGGGTTTTCGATTCACCGGGATACCCATTTTTGCCAAAGTCGTCTTTTAAGGTTTTCAACTTCGCGGGTTTACATCTTTTCCTTTTTATCCCTAATTTTTGCCCGAACCCATTCTTTTTATGGTTCCCCGGGATGCCCCATTTTTTCCTGAATTTTCTTTTTCTTTCCAGCGGGTCTATTTTAAGCAAAGTATTTTTTGACTGCGTCTGCATTCACAGGGGATGTTAAATCATCGCCATCCATGGTCGAGAGTAGTAAGGCTCCTCTAGAGAAAACTTTCCTTACCACGTAAGGACCTTCGTAGTTGGGAGTCCATTTGCCCCTGTGATTTGTCTGTGGAAGCAGAATCCGCTTCAACACTAAGTCACCTGCATGAAAGCTTCGAGGGCGTACCTTCTCATCGAAAGCTTTCTTCATCCTGCTCTGATACAGACGACCATATGCAATGGATGCCAATCTCTTCTCATCAATCAGGCTGAGTTGATTCAATTTGTTCTTCACCCATTCAACCTCATCTAGTTTGACGTCAACCAGAACTCTCAAAGAAGGAATCTCGACTTCCAATGGTAGGACAACTTCCATACCATACACTAGCGAGAAAGGGGTTGCACCAGTTGAAGTACGTACCAAAGTATGATATCTATGTAATGCAAAGGGAAACATCTCGTGCCAATCTTTATAGGTCCCAACCATCTTCTGCACAATCTTCTTTATGTTCTTATTGGCTGCTTCGACAGCGCCATCTTTGGGTGATAAGGAAAAGAATTGTGATGCTTAATTTTTAAATTCTGGCACAGTTCCTTCATCATCTTGTTATTCAAATTCGAACCATTCTTAGTAATGATTCGTTCAGGCACTCCGTAATGACAGATGATGTCCTTCTTGATGAATCAAGCCACAACCTGTCTGGTGACACTGGAGAAAGAAGCTGCTTCAACCCACTTAGTGAAATAATCAATTGCCACTAAGATGAAGCGGTGTCCGTTGGATGCGGTCGGTTCAATCTTACCGATCATATCAATGCCCCACATGGAAAAGGGCCAGGGAGACGTCATGACATTCATAGGACTTGGCGGTATATGCATCTTATCAGAATAAATTTGGCAGTTATGGCATTTCTTGGCGTATTTGAAACAATCAGACTCCATAGTCAACCAATAGTAGTCTGCCCTCAACAGTTTCTGAGACATGGCATGTTCGCCTGCATGCGTACCAAAAGCACCCTCGTGGACTTCTTCCATAAGAAAACTTGCTTCTTTATCGTCCACGTATCTCAACAGAACCAAATCAAAGTTTCTTCGGTAGAGTACATCATCCTTGTTCAGATAGAAGTTTCTAGAAAATCTTCTCAAGGTCTTCTTATCCCGGCTTGATGCCCCAGGCGGATATTCCTGACTGTTGAGAAAATTTCGGATATCATAATACCATGGCTTCCCATCTGAAGCTTCCTCTATTGCAAATACAAAGGCTGGCCTATCGAGGCGAGAGATGACAATTCTCAGAGCGTCGTTCCAATAATTCACCTTATACATCGAGGATAATGTAGCCAAGGCATCTTCCATCTGATTCTCCGCTCTTGGCACGTGATGGAATTCAACTATGTCGAAGAAAGGTAACAACCTCCTTGCATAGTTCATGTAGGGAATCAAATTAGGCTGAAGAGCCTCCCATTCTCCCTTGATCTGATTGACTACCAAAGCTGAATCACCATAACTATCAAGGTTCTTGATTCTCAGATCAATCTCTTCTTCAATGCCCATGTTACATGCTTCATATTCAGCTTCATTATTGGTGCAGGGAAATGTTAACCTGACAGTAAATGATATGTGTGAACCATGGGGATGGTAATGATTGCCCCAATTACACTACCATAGGAGTTAACAGCACCTTCAAAAATCATTTTCCCCAGCCTATATCAGGACCTTCATCTGGTAATGGCTCATCGCAATCTTTCATTTTCAAGAACATGATATCCTCATCAGGAAATTCAAACTTCATCGACTGATAATCATCAATTGGTTGTTCAGTGAGATATTCTAACAGAACACTCCCCTTGATAGCCTTTTGGGAGACGTATTGAATGTCATATTTTGTCAAAACCATCTGCCGTCTGTTGCACCCCAAAAGTTTCCCAACCTTTTGTCTTTATGGCTTTTGTTTCACAGCATTCGCATTGCATTTCATTGCATTAACATTTGCATACCATCATCCGTTCATAGGGGACCAAGGGGGTGTGCTCATCAAGAAAAGGTTATCAAGTTCTAGACCTAATCAAGGGGTTATATTCAAGCTATTCAAGAGCTTATTACCATCAGAAAAGTCAAAGGAATGTATGTGGTTGTACCTCCTATCTTGGAGGCTATGAAAAGATCACCAGATGATTGTGATTCCATGGATATGGGTGTGAATCATTGTGGGAGCTCATAAGAGGTCTTGAGAGTCATTATGGAGCTTATTCAAGGCCATTATACAAAGCACAAGAGGCCACAACCAAGATTGGTGCAACTAGGGTTTTCTCTTGGTCAACCCTGAGTCAACTGTGAGTCTTGAGGAGATTAAGACTCAATTCCAAGCAACTATGATCATGGAATGTTGTGTTTAGACACCTAGGAGATCATTTCAATATCAATTCATCAATATTCAAGAGTGTGAGAAGTTATTGAGCTAGGGTTTCTAAGCTTGACAGTGTAAAATCCCCTATTTCAGTGCCCAACTTCAAGACCACATAACTAAAGATACAAGTTTCATCTCATCTTGATATCCACATAAGACTTGCAGAGAATGTGTATAGCTTTAATTTGAGTATTAGAAGTCATTCATTGGATTTCTAGAACTCAAGTTATGAGGCAGACAAGTTACAGGTCATCAGATGAATGTGATTTTGGTGCTTGAAAGTCAACCAACTTCCAAGACATTTTTGTGCTAGAAGGATGTTTCTCCTCAACTTTTGACAAACATTAATGTTGTTCCTCATCATCTTAGCTTTCCAAAGAGTACTATAAGTCCTCGTTTGGATTTGTAGAACTCAAGATATGAGACTTACAAGTCAAGGGTATTTTGGGAAAATAAGATTACACGTCATTTTCATTATAGGTCATGTTCACCGCTTTGCATACCTCAAATGAAAATATTGCCAACTTGAAAGTTGCTCCAAATGGTATTATTTGGTCAATCAAGCCTCAAGGTATCATTGATATGGTTTGGATAGGAAAATGTGTGGAGAAAAATTCATGAAAGGAAGCTTGAAAAGGGCTAATTCAAATGAATTCATTTTGGAACCAATTCATGTCATGTTGGTACATTTTTTGAGTGCAAATAATGTTTTAAGAACAATGGAAAAATTGGAAATCCAATTTGAAGTCATTTTCTATGCCAAATTCATGATTTGTTTACCTTTAAGAAACATATTTCAAATCTACCATCCATTCATTTCCAAGGCCTCAATCTCAGCCACACATGATCCTTGCATCATAAGAAACTAATATGAATCAAATTGCAAGCTGGTCGGCTCTATTTTCATGGAAATTACAAAGCTTGAAAGTGCAAAAATGTGAATTTTGGATTGGACTATTATGGGCTTCAATTGGGCTGCAAATCATTCAATATCCATTGTATATAACATTCTAATCATTCCTAACAGAAAATATCAGAATTTGGAGGCAGTTACAACAGAATTTCATGGAGAAAAAATGAAGAAAAATTGATTTTCGTTTTTGGAGAATTACACACATTCAAGCCAAACCAAGGTTGCTAGAAGCTTGAGGATGATTCATTGAAGCTTTCTACACCATTTGGAGTGAGAACCATTGCCAATTGACACCTCCATTGAAGCTCAAAACCAAGTTCCTATTTCTTATCCATGCTATCTATTCTTGAGGAATTTTAGTGCCATTTTCATGGATTTACACTCCTTAGGATATGTAGAAGCTTTTAGGATTAGAATGGTTAAGTTTCTTGAAACTTTAGGAAATGACACCTTAGGTTGTAGTTCGAATTTCTCCTTATTTATTGGATAATAGTGAAAAAGAATTGGATATTCATGATCTAGGAAGTGAGAGGAAGAGATGGATATAAGAAATTCGAGTTTTTGTTAAAGTTTTGAAAATGGTACTGTTCATTTTCAAGTCTCTAGCATACCATTAAGTTCCCTTAGGATGAACTTTCCTTAGAGCTAAAACATTGAAGGTTTCTTTGGAAGCTTGTGTGGTGATTTCTATCCCTTGTGTGGCTTCCTTGCTTGAGCTTGCCGTGTCATTCCAATCTCTCCTAGTCTTATCTTTAGGATCCCTCTTTGGAGAGCCTAATCCTTCCTTTGGTTGGATTCTATGCATTCCTCAAGAGGTTGAGCCTTGGATTGACATTCATTAGCATAGTACATTCCTTTGGTTTGCACTATCTTCCTCCTTCAAGTCTTGATGAAGATCCCTCTTGGGAGAGCCTAATCCTTCCCTTGGTTGGATTCTATGCATTCCTCAAGAGGTTGAGCCTTGGATTGACATTCATCAGTATAGTATATTCCTTTGGTTTGCACTATCTTCTTTCTCTGTCCTACATTCTTAGGATCCCTCTTGGGAGAGCCTAATCCTTCCTTTGGTTGGATTATGTGCATTCCTCAACAGGTTGAGCCTTTGATGGACATTCTGTGTTGATACACATTAACCAGATCCATTAGATTGATATCTAAGTTCCGCCATTCTCATCTGTCCTACATTCTTAGGATCCCTCTTGTGAGAGCCTAATCCTTCCTTTGGTTGGATTCTATGCATTCCTCAAGAGATTGAACCTGAGATGGACTCTTGTGTTAACACACCTCTAAACTTGATGTAGCCTGGGATGTTTTCCATGTTGCTCATCTTGTTTACTCCTCTCCTCCCTGTTTGATTGATTTACTTGCTGCATTAGGATAGAACTGCATGAGTAGAATACTTTTGTTTAGGTGCATGACTGCATTGAAAGGTTGAGTGTGTCTCCCTTTGCTTGTTTGCACTAAAGGTTGAGCCTGTCTCCCTTTGCTTGTGTTCTTTCTCTGTGCATCTCTGTTTGCATCCCATGTTTGCATTAGAAGTTAAGGCTTCCTCCTTCTGCTTGTACTGTTGCATCGCATATGCATCTGTTTATATTCTTATCTCATATGCTTAATGATTTTAGCTGTGTTTCTTTTCCCCATTTGCATGTTCCCTTAGGGTTCTCACCTCCTTGTTCAAGGATGGTGATGATAGACATTAGGATGAATCCATGCATGACAACATAGGATAGTTTCCCCTTCAAACTCAATCATAGGGCCATATTGTATGATAACTGTAGGATTCAGTTTTCCCTTGTAGAGTCTTTTCTCTTTCTCCTTCTCCTCTCAAAACACCAGTAAAACACGTAATAAAGGCTAATGAGTATCGTACGTTACGAGGGTTAAGCCACTTGGGAAATGACAATTGAGCGGTCTCCTCTCAATCGTCTAGAGTGTTTAGCCCACGTCCTTAGGATGATGTGCGACGCATTCGTTCCTAAGTCATAGTCTCTAGTGCGGTATGAATTGCAAACATTCATAAAAAACACTTCTTTTCGTAAAAGACTAAAAAAACATTCAAACTTCCTTTTGCCCCGTGGGCTCTCCTTTAATCAGGAAAACATTTTTCAGAAAAAAGAGTGTCGTTAACTCTCAGTTCTACCGCAAACGGTAACGCACGAGTCTCCGACGAGCGAGCTGCATACACCAAACTGCTGAAACTGTTCGTTAACCCTACTCGGGTAAAAAACAGATGAATCAACCTGTGTTTCGTTATCCCGAACTACGTAAGCTCTGATCTCTCACACCTGTTGCGAGTACGTAGGCACAATACTGACGTATTGGCGAGCCACCTTCCCCCTTCCCTTCACCCGTAGTTAGCCGAACTACGTTGACTCTGATTTCTCGTTCTCTGACGAGAATACGCAGGCACGAAGCGTGATGCTTTGCCGAGTCATTTTTCTTTCCTTTCAGACCGGACTTGATAGGTAGATTGTTAAAACAAACCCGTCAGATAAACACAACAAGCGTGGATCTCATCGAGTAAGATGGACGTGAGGGGTGCTAATACCTTCCCCTTGCGTAACCGACTCCTGAACCCAGACATGGTTGCGATGACCTTGTCTTATACCTTTTCGTCAGGTTTTTCCGATCGTTTCCTTTCCTTTTCTGTGGGATAAATAACGAAAGGTGGCGACTCTTCTGTTTTTCCGGCACCTTATTTCTGCAGTAGCGACACCATCTAGCAATCGTTCCCGATAGCGCTTGCTTTTCGAACACATAATTAATCGGATCCATATTCGAAATTAACATGGTTATGTGATTCAGCATATATTGCCTTAGGCGTTTGGTGTAACATCCCACTTCCCAAATTAAAATAAAATGCGATTAAGTCAAATAATTATCTGAGTTTCTATTCCAAAAGTGGGATATCACATTCAACAAAATTCTACAAAACATTTCATTGTATGATTTTCAAAATAAAGCATCGGAAATTTATCATTAATATACAGCATTCACGGCCATCCGCCAAAATACACAAAAATCATTCATCATTAAGGTTCACCAAAATACGATATTGTCACAGGAATGCAACAAATTTATCATAAAACAAATAAACTCCCAAGTCCCGTTTTACGTATCAGAGCATCCTACGACTCGACTCGCACACCACTATCCAAGCTAGCTATGCACCTGGATTATCTGTACTTCCGAAGAAGAACAGACCACAAAAACAACAAAGGGGTGAGAAAACATGATCAAAATTATTGGTAATAAAATACATGAACAAAAAGGCAGTAAATAAACAAATCATCACCCCACCAACATCAAACAAGACCTATTGTCCAATCATCAACACAACACATCACAACGCAAGAATGCAACTCAACACCATGCACGCGGTACCGACTCATCAACACCGATGGACAATGGGATATCAACCCTCCTCAAAGGAACACAACATCACTGATGGACACCGGGCCATCAACCCTCCACAAAGGAGCACAACATCACTGATGGACACTGGGCCATCAACTCTCCACAAAGGAGCAAATCATAAACATCATAAGAGAGTACGGTTGAATCACTTGCGCTCCTCCTGAGAAATGATTCAACCCTACCAAGACAACATGCTATGCACAACACCAAATGCGCGACGCACAAACATCAAGCACACTAAGTTCACACGATCCTACTGATCACATCACCATATATCATACATATATATATATATATATATATATATATATATATATATATATATATATATATATATATATATATATATATATATATATATATATATATATATATATATATATATATATATATATATATATATATATATATATATATATATATATATATATATATATATATATATATATATATATATATATATATATATATATATATATATATATATATATATATACACACACACCAATCACGTATATCAATCAAGTTAAATATTAGGGAAATCACATTCGAACCGTGAGTACACGCGATCCTCCCGATCACCTCACTATGCATCATATATATATATGGGTGTTACAACTCTCCCCCACTTTAATTATTTTTGTCCTCGAAAATTACCTGATGGAAAAAATTCTGGATACGCTTCCCGCATCCTGCTTTCCAATTCCCAGGTCACACTGCCTCCTGCAGCACCTCCCCAAGCCACTTTCACCAAAGATATCTCCTTCCCTCGGAGTTACTTCACCTTATGATCCTCGATCCTCAACGGCATGGTCTCCACAGTAAGATTCTCCATGACTTGAACTTCATCTCTTTGAATCACATGAGATAGGTATAATACATACTTCCGAAGTTGCGACACATAAAACACGTCATGCAAATTGGACAGTTCAGGCGGCAATGCCACCCTATAAGCTACAACACCAACTCTCTGCAAAATCTGATACGGCCCAATAAACTTAGGATCCAACTTCTGGGACTTCAACGCACGACCCACACCAGTCATAGGGTTAACTCTTAGGAACACATGATCACCTTCATTAAATTCCAGTTCTTTTCTTCGGTTATCATGATAACACTTCTGCCTACTCTAAGACGCTTTCATTTTCTCACGAATCATCTGAATTGTCTCAGTAGTCTGTTGCACAATTTCTGGTCCCAATACAACATTCTCACCCGTCTCATACCAACACAGAGGGTTTTTGCATCTTCTACCATATAAAGCTTCAAACGCTGTCATTCCGATACTAGAATGGTAACTGTTGTTGTACGTGAACTCGATCAACGATAAATGAGTATCCCACGCACCACCTTTTTCCAACACACAAGCGCTTAGCAAATCTTCCAGCGACTGAATAGTCCTCTCTGACTGACCATCAGTTTGCGGATGGTAAGCTGAACTCAACTTCAAATTAGTACCCAAATCTTCCTTCAAAATCTTTAAAAACACTGAAGTAAACCTCGGATCTCTATCTGACATGATACTCGATGGAACACCATGAAGCTTCACTATTACCCGAGTATAAATCTTTGCTAGCTTCTCCAACAGAAAACTGATATTGATCGGAACAAAATGTGCAGACTTCGTAAGTTGATCCAAAATCACCCAAATAGCATCAAATCCTCTCGCTGTATTCAGCAAACCTGTCACAAAATCCATGGTTATACAATCCCGTTTCCAAACTGGAACTTCCAACGGTTGCATCATTCCAGAGGGTTTCTGATGTTCCACCTTTGATTTCTGACATACCAAATAGGCGTAAACAAATCGAGTTATATCCCTTTTCATACCAGACCACCAAACTATCTTCCTTAAATCGTGGTACATCTTCGTAGCTCCCAGATGGATACTCAAAATACTATGATGTCCCTCATTCAGTATTGACTTTTTCAGCTCATCATTATCTGGTACGCAAATCCTGCCTCTGAATCTCAACACACCTATGCTATCCAACTTAAAATCACTATCGGAGTCACTTCCTACTCCTTGCATCAAATACACTAACTTCATATCTAGCTTTTGGTTCTCTCTAATCATGTCCAAGAAATCATTATTCACTTGCAACTTGCCCAACATCACACCACATGCCGTAAACTCACAAACCATGCTCAAATCTCTGAACTGCTCAATTAGCTCCATTTCTTTTACCATTAAAGTCGACATATGAATTGTTTTCCTGCTCAAAGCATCGGCTACTACATTCGCCTTTCCTGGATGATAACTCAAACTGAAATCGCAATCCTTCAAGAATTCCAACCATCTTCTCTGTCTCATATTTAGCTCCTTCTAATCAAACAGATATTTCAGACTCTTATAGTCACTGAACACCTCAAATCTCGAACCATACAAGTAGTGCCTCTAGATCTTTAACATAAAAACTACCGCAGCTAATTCAAGGTCATGAGTAGGGTAATTCCTTTCATGCACTCTCAATTGCTGCGAACCATACGCCAGCACCTTACCATTCTGCATAAGAACCCCGCCTAATCCCATCTTAGACGCATCACAATACACCACAAAAGGTTCACTCAGATTCGGTAATATTAACACCGGTGTTATAGTCAATCTCTTTTTCAGTTCCTCAAAGCTTTCTTCACAAGCAGTATCCCATACAAAAACTTGATCTTTCCTTGTCAACTGGGTCAATGGCAATGCCAAACTCGAAAACCCCTCGATAAATCTTCGGTAATAACCTGCCAAACCCAAAAAGCATCTGATTTCCGTTGTTGTCTTTGGCGGTTCCCACTGCATAACTGCACTCACTTTCGATAGGTCCACCGCTACACCGTCACCAGATATCACATGCCCCAAGAAACTCACAGTCCTCATCCAGAATTCACACTTTGATAGTTTAGCAAACACCTTATTATCTTCCAGCACTTGCAACGCAATTCTCAAATGTCCTGCATGCTCTTCTTCAGACTTAGAATAAATCAGTATATCATCAATAAACACAACAATAAACTGATCCAGATAAGAATGGAATATTCGGCTCATATACTCCATAAACACTCCCGGCGCATTAGACACTCCAAAAGGAATTACTGTATATCCGTAATGTCCATAACAAGTTCTAAACGCCGTCTTCTAAATATCACCCTCTTTCAGTCTGATCTGATGGTAACCCGATCTCAAGTCAATTTTACTGAACACACGAGCTCCCACCAACTGATCCATCAAATCATCAATCCTTGGAAGAGGATAGTTATTCTTAATGGTCACCTTATTCAACTGACGGTAATCGATGCACAAACGCATACTACCATCCTTCTTCTTTACCAACAGCACTGGGGCTCCCCACGGCGACACACTCGATCTAATAAACTTCCTATCTAACAATTCTCCAATCTGAGATTTCAACTCAACCAATTCCACTGCCGACATCCTGTATGGCATCATAGATATAGGTCTCGTACCAGGAACAAGATCAATGTTAAATTCAACTTCTCTTGGCGGAGGCAATTTCGTAATATCATCAGGGAACACTTCAGGAAATTCATTCACCACCACCAACTCATTCATCGACGTCTTGCTGTCAACAGATAATGATGCAAATAAAGCAAACATTTTAGCTTCGTCCTCTAACAAGACCCTCAATTCCTTATTAGACAAGGAATCCACTATCGCTTCCTCTTCTGGAGTAAGGAACAACAACACCTTCCGAAAACAATCGATGTAGACTCGGTTGAACTCCAACCAGTTCATACCCAGAATAACATCCAACTTACTAAGTGGCAGACAAATCAGATCCACTCCAAAATTCCTACCGAAAATAGTCAGTGGACACTTCAAACACACCAAAGAAGTAGTCACTGAACCAATAGAGGGAGTTTCAATAGTCACCTGATGCTCAAGAGTAGACGACACCAATCCTAATCTCTTCACACAATCAACAGAAATGAACGAGTGGGTTGCACCCGTATCAATCATAGCAGTCAAAGGAAAATTATTGATAAAATAAGTACCTTTGGTAGAACGCTCCTCGCCGGCAGCTTGAGTTCCTACCACTGCAAATACTTTACCACTGGCCTGAGGCACCTGCGACTTCTTAGGCTTCTCGCAGTGTGTACTGATATAACCTTTCTCACCACGGTTATAACAGGTAGGCATAATAGTCCTGCAATCCGCCATCACATGGCCTGGCTTACCACACTTGAAACACTTCTTCACCTTATCAAGACAATCATTAGCACGATGCCCCGCACCACCACATCGGAAACACTTCACACCAGTAGACGCTCTCCCTTCTCTGGGCTTCTTATCAGCAACAACCTTATGTTTTCCCTTATAAGCAGAAACACTGTAAGCAGTACCACCAAATCTCTGCTTACCCTTACGGTCATTCACAGCCTTATAGTGTGCAATTCTGGCCCGGTGGTCATTATCATAAATTCTGCTTCTGCTTACTAGTTCAGGATAATTTCTGATCTTCTGACAAGCGACCCCATCTTAATCTCTGGACACAGCCCGTTTTCAAACTTCAAACACTTGGAAGTCATTGCCTCTTTAGTATTGTAATGAGGACAATACTGCACCAACCCTTCAAATTTAGCAGCATACTCTGCTACAGTCAGATTACCCTGCTTCAGCTCCAAAAACTCTATCTCCTTAGCACTTCATATATCTTCCAGAAAATAATTTTCCAGAAAACCAGTTCGAACCACATCCCAAGTAATAGCAGTTCCTGCAGCCTCCAATCTCTGGCCACTGTTGTCCCACCAAGTCTCAGCTTCACCTTCTAGCATGTGAGTACCGAACCTCACCTTTTGCTCATCATTACAACCCATTATCCTAAAAATCTTCTCAATCTCCTTCAGCCATTTCTGTGCTGCTTCAGGATCCAAAATTCCCCCTTCAAACGTCGGTGACTTGTTACTCTGAAACTGTGCCAAATCTCTGAATTGCGCACCCGCAGCTTGGTTCTGATTAGCAACCACATGCGTCAATGCTTGCATAGCCGCAGCCAAAGCAGCATCATTCCTCCCTGCTATGCTGCTCAACCATAACAACACTAGGTTAAAAGGGCACACCAACTCTATCCTAAAGACAGACTCAACTACTACACTGGTCGGACGGACCAACCTGCTCTGATACCAACTTGCAACACCCCACTTCCCAAATTAGAATAAAATGCGATTAAGTCAAATAATTATCAGAGTTTCCATTCCAAAAGTGGGATATCACATTCAACAAAATTCTACAAAACATTTCATTGTATGATTTTCAAAATAAAGGAGCGGAAAATTATCATTAATATACATCATTCACGGCCATCCGCCAAAATACACAAAAATCATTCATCATTAAGGTTGACCAAAATATGATATGTCACAGGAATACAACAAAGTTATCATAAAACAAATAAACTCCCAAGTCCCGTGTTACGTATTAGAGCATCCTACGACTCGACTCGCACACCACTATTCAAGCTAGCTATGCACCTGGATCATCTGCACTTCCGAAGAAGCACAAACCACAACAACATCAAAGGGGTGAGAAAACATGATCAAAATTATCGGTAATAAAATACATGAACAAAAAGGCAGTAAATAAATAAATCATCACCCCACCAACATCAAACAGGATCTACTGCCCAATCATCAACATAACACATCACAATGCAAGAATGCAACTCAACACCATGCATGCGGTACCGACTCATCGTCACCGATGGACACTGAGCCATCAACCCTCCTCAAAGGAGTACAACATCACTGATGGACACCGGGCCATCAACCCTCAACAAAGGAGCACATAATCAATGATGGACACTGGGCCATCAACCCTCCACAAAGGAGCACAACATCACTGATGGACACTGGGCCATCAACTCTCCACAAAGGAGCACATCATAAACATCATAAGAGAGTACGGTTGAATCACTTACGCCTCTCCTGAGACATGATTCAACCCTACCAAGACACCATGCTATGCACAACACAAAATGCGCAACGCACAAACATCAAGCACACTAAGTGTACACGATCCTACTGATCACATCACCGTACATCATATATATATATATATATATATATATATATATATATATATATATATATATATATATATATATATATATATATATATATATATATATATATATATATATATATATATATATATATATATATATATATATATATATATATATATATATATATATATATATATATATATATATATATATATATATATATATATATATATATATATATATATATATATATATATATATATATATATATATATATATATATATATATATATATATATATATATATATATATATATATATATATATATATATATATATATATATATATATATATATATATATATATATATATATATATATATATATATATATATATATATATATATATATATATATATATATATATATATATATATATATATATATATATATATATATATATATATATATAGACACACACACACACACACACACACACACACCAATCATTTATATCAATCAAGTTAAATATTAGGGAAATCACATTCGAGCCCCGAGTACACGCGATTCTCCCGATCACCTCACTATGCATCATTTATATATATATATATATATATATATATATATATATATATATATATATATATATATATATATATATATATATATATATATATATATATATATATATATATATATATATATATATATATATATATATATATATATATATATATATATATATATATATCTTACCCACCATTTAATTATGTCACTTAAATTTAATATTTCATAATTACACCCTTCAACACCAAGTATACTCTCTTCACCACTAAACAACATCTCTCGACCTATCACAACCCAAGGAATCCTACAAAACGAATCACAAGGCAAAACAGCACAAAAATCACATTCTGTCACGCTCGCTGGCTCACTCGCCTAGCGAGGCCTCAACGAACGCTCGCTGCCTCATTCTCCTAGCATACCTACTAGCGAATGCAGACAGTGGCTACTGGAAGTGTTTGCTACCCAACTCTCCTAGCGAATTCCTAGCGAATGCTTGCTACTAGCTCGCTTAGCGAAGGTGCTGGCGAACGTCTGCGATTTCATAAAACCCTCACTGTTCAGAAATTCATCAGAAGCTCAAAACCCATCCGATTCTCACCAAACCAGTCTCAGCAGTCTTAGCCTAGCATTCTACGACTAAATCACACTACTTATTCCATACTTTACCCGACAAAACACCAACTCTACCGATTAAATCATTTTCGACCTAAACGGTAAACTACACCAATTCACCCAAATTATTCTAACAATCACCTTATAATCACATGCAAGGAGTTCACCATAACATCAATGATCAGAAAACACAACAACATACTAACTATATTTATCAAATCCCTTTGGGGTTAAGGAATCCCGAACTACCCTATTCATGCAATTACCATTTTAAACCCGTTTCTCCCCCTTACCTCGATTAATCGCTTCGATCGTTGAAGAATTCGCAAGAACCTAATTGCTCTCCCTTGTTTCTCTTCCTTTCTTGTTCTTGTTCTTCTTCCTCACTCTTCTCCCAACTAGACCGTGTTCTTCTTTTTACCCATTCTCAACTCACAAATACCCCTTACCACACTTATTCCTCATTTATTTATTCCAATAATAATTCCAATAATATTAATAATAATAATAATAATAATAATAATAATAATAATATTAATGTTAATTATCAAATTTTTATATTAATATTAAAGGCCATAGTTCCTTAAACAATTTCCACAAAAGACACGCCGAAATAAAATAATACCGGAGAGATTAAATAATTAAAATGGGTGTTACATTTGGCGGCCCAAGCAAGTGAACAACACGTCTTCTCTAGCATTGAGTATCTGGATTCACAATCTATGAACTTTTTACTCAAGTAATAGATGGCATGTTCTTTTCTTCCTGTCCCGTCGTGTTGACCGATAACACAACCAATGGAATTCTCAAGAACCGTCAAGTACATTAGCAATGGTCTTCCTGCCACTGGGGGCATCAGTATCGGAGGTTCCTGCAAATATTCCTTTATTTTTTAAATGCACTTTGGCAATTTTCATTCCAGACCACCGCCTGATCTTTCGTTAACAGCTTGAACATTGGTTCACATGTGGCTGTGAGGTGAGATTTGAACCTTGCAATGTAGTTCAATCTACATAGAAAACCACGAACCTATTTCTCTGTCTTCGGTACTGGAATTTCTTGTATAGCTTTTATTTTTACAGGATCGACCTCGATTCCTTTGTCACTGACTAAAAACCCCAATAGCTTTCGTGACCCTACACCAAAAGTGCACTTGTTCAGATTCAACCTTAGTCTGAACTTCCTTAACCTCTCAAACTGCTTCAACAAATTCACTAGATGCTCTTCCTCCGTTTGTGACTTTGTGATCATGTCATCAACATAGACCTCAATCTCATGATGAATCATATCATGAAACAAAGTAACCATCGCCCGCTGATAGGTTTCCCATGCATTCTTCAATCCAAAGGGCATCACCTTATAGTAGAAAGTCCCCCATGGTGTGGTAAAGAATGTTTTCTCCATGTCCTCTGGGGCCGTCTTGATCTAGTTATACTCGGAGAAACCGTCCATGAAGGAAAACACTAAATACTGAGCAGTATTATCAACAAGCACATCAATGTGGGGGAGCGGGAAATCGTCTTTCGGGCTTGCCCTATTTAGATCATGGTAATCTACGCACGTTCTTACCCTACCATCCTTCTTAGGTACAAGTACAATGTTAGCGATCCACAGAGGGTAGTTCATCACGGCAAGAAATTCGGTGTCCAACTGCTTTTGGACCTCTTCTTTGATCTTAACTGCCACGTCCAGTCTGGTTCTTCTTAGCTTCTATTTCACAGGTGGGCACTCTTCTCGAAGAGGCAAGCGATGAACCATAATATCCGTATCAAGTCCAGGCATATCCTCGTATGACCAAGCAAAGACATCTTTATACTCTCGGAGCATTTCTACCAGTCTTTGCTTGACATCATCCTCTAAAGCAGCCCCTATCCTGACTTCTTTTCTGTTTTCCTCTGTACCCAAGTTGATGACTTCGATTTCTTCCTGATGAGGCAAAATAAACTTCTCTTCTTGTCTCAGCAGCCTAGCGAGCTCTTCAGGCAGGTCTTCGTCTTCTTCAATCTCTTCTTCGGCTTGAAAGATTGGATTATCAAAGTCATAGCGAGTCATAGACGAGTCTGAATCGGTGGCATCTGCTATGTGAAACCTGCAATGATGATGATTTGATGCTTAAAATGATATGCAAAGAACACAAACCACATTGTCATTTTATTGTTAAAAATAAAACAAGAAAAACAAGGATCACAATATTTGAATGCAAAAATGCCATTTGATTAATGATAAAACAATTGTTCAAAACATAAACAAGGATAAGGCCCTACAGACAAATACCATTATGCTCCGGGTAGAACATAGGGCTACACATAATCAGAAAACAGGATAATTACTCTTCACGGGTCACTTGGACAATTTCTTCAATAGTCCAGTTGCTCAGGCTTCGGCCGGGCACACATGGCTAGATCCATGCATCCATATCACAGTCACTATCCCCCTCATCCTCAGACACAATGTTGATTCCGTCAAATATCACCCCACCACTTGTAAACTGGACCGGTCCTTTGTAGCATTGAGTGCTCTGCGAAAAAGAAGAAGACGGGTTGTACCCCAATCCAAACTTATGTTGTTTATTGGGGATACTCACCACCTACCCCCAACCTTGAGATGATTCATACTTTACCACAGCTTGCGCTTCTTTGAATGAAGACGTAGCAACCTCAGGAACTCTGCCCACCACTGGCGCCTTCTCTCTGACCTGGACTGTCTCAAATGCCTGGCATAGGGTCTCATGTATCTCCCCATCAACTTCTGTAACGCCCTGATTCTGAATTCCCATTAATTGTTGAGTCTTTTAATTTATTTATTTGATGTTTGTTTTAAATTGAGAAATTATATATTGCTATGTGGTGTTTGCTTATTTTATCTATTTTTACCGATTCGGAGAGTTTTCGGGGAATTAGAATAAAAAGGGCATTTTAGACATTTTAGCACTTTAGTGTGAGAATTGATTGGTAAGTGTTGGAAAGAACTTGAGAGGAAAGAAATAGAGATAGAAATAGAATAAGAGAGGAAAATAAAGAAAGATAGTAACATAAGAAGAAAAACAAGAGAAAGAAAAGAGGATAAGAGAAAGAGAAGAGAAAGTGGAGAGGAAAACCTAGAATCATCAAGGGATCATCACCAAAGCTTGCAATCGATCGGTAAGGGTGTGAAACTCCATCATCTCTTTAATGTGTATGATTGTATGTGTATGTGTTTGGATTGTGTAGGGTTTCTACTCTTTTTCCACTTAGGTTAGAAGTTGGTTTTGTGAGTAGAATGAGGTTTTAATCGGTTAGAACTCGGATTAGACGATGTAGTTTAGTCGGGTGATGGTTGGGTTGCGCTACTGAGACTGGTTTGGATTTAATCGGTTGATTTTGGGGAGTTTGGGCTCTTGATACAACCATGGAATTTCTGTCTTCGTAGGCTCGCCAGGCGAATGGCAGCGAAGCTTCGCCAGGCGAAGCCCAGCGAGCTGTAGCGAAGCAAGTCAGAAGCTAACACCCTGTATTCGCTGGCAAGTTCGCCAGGCGAGGTGAGTTGGCGAAGGTTCGCCAGGCGAGTGGGTAGCGAGCCTCAGCGAGTAATTCCAGAATTACTCCCAGTGGACTTTGCTGGGAAGTTCGCCAGGCGAAGGCCAGCGAGCATTCGCTGCGTGGCTTCGCCAGGCGAAGGTTGGCGAACCTGGCAGTGTTATTTGTTTTGCTGTTTTGTTCATAGCATGATGTTTGGTTGATTCAATTATGATTAATGCCTATATGAATGATTGATGTGTGAACTGTTTTGACATGTCGTGCTGTGGGTGGCCGAAAGGCGTGAATCCTAGATTGTAAAGTAAATGGTGAATCTTAAATATTTGATAATCTTGTGTATTTTGCTCGAATTGAATAGAAACGCATTGATAGGCTGATATGTGTGTAAACCATGTGTGGAATGGTGCATAATGTGAATGCATGATAGATATATGCGATGTATGTGATAAATGCAATGAGTATGTTTGTGAGCATAGTATGCATTTTTGTGTTGAATGATCCCTCGGAGGATTTGCAGAACCTCGTGTGATACGATGGTTATATTAGATTCCTTGGAGAATCGGTTGCATTGTGTGATTCCTCGGAGAATCGGTCATAACATGTAATCCCGTGGAGGATTGGCTAGAGTATTTGATTTCGTAGAGAATCTGCTGAGTACTTGATCCCGTGGAGGATCTGCTGAATATTCGATTCCGTGGAGAATCTGATGAATATTTGATTCCGTGGAGAATCTGCTGAGTACTTGATCCCGTGGAGGATCTGCTGAATACTCGATTCCTTAGAGAAACTGTTGAATGAGTCGGTACCGCATTTGCATCTGCATAGAGTTGTGTGTCGGTCTCTATGAGTTGCATGAGTCATCTGTGTATGATGCATTGGTTGAATGAATATAACTGTGTATGTTATATATGATTGTTTGGAGGAACATATTGTGAATGTTCATAAGCATGTGTAGAGGCATGATTATTTGTATATGTTTAACATGGTGAGAACATAATTTGAGTATAACTTGTACAAATGTGAGTATATGTATATATACAATTTTATGCATTAACTGTTATGATATTGTTTCTCACCCTTCTGCTGTTTTATAATGCTCTATGAGGCATTGCAGAGTAGGAAGCTGGAGGTTCTTTTTGTGAAGCGATGTCTTCATTCTTTTTGGTCAATGGCTCTGATATGTAACATCTGGGTAGTTGGGAAGCTTTAGGCTCTTTTGAAGCTATTTTAGTTTGATTCTTTTGTGATACATATGTGTATGTATCTGCTGTGGATATGTTGTAAAGCATGAATTAACTGATGGTTGTATATACTTTTATGAATGTGATCGATTCAATATTTGGATGTTTCCGCTTTTATTCTAAATATTGAGATGTGGGTTACCCATTGTTGCATATCTATTTTGAGCAGGTATCGTATGTGTTTAGTTTCATGATAATGTGATGCGCCTCTTATATACCATGTTTTAATTAAACTCTGATGAAATAAATTTTCTAAGTGCCTAATTGATTAAATGTATTAATTTAGGGGTATAGAAAGGGGGTGTTACATTAAGTGGTATCAGAGCCAGTGTTGAGTCAGTCGTGTCTGTCTTGTTGTTGTGTTGGTTGAACGGTTGTTTAACCTTGTTGTTATTTTTGGGAATCCTCAGAATATGGCAGGTCGTAATGACAACGCTATGGCAGTGGCGTTAGAGGCTATGGCCAGAGCTGTGCAGGGTGCACCTAACGTGAATGCGAATGATGAGTTCAGGAAGAACCAACCACCGGTGTTCAAAGGGAGATTTGATCCGGATGGTGCTCAGATATGGTTAAAGGAAATTGAGAAGATCTTTAGGGTGATGGATTGTGTTGAAGGGAACAAGGTGAGACTAGGGACTCACATGTTGAGAGAAGAGGCTGATGACTGGTGGGTCAGCGTGAGGCAAGTTCTTGAGGTCGACGATGAGGAGATTACGTGGGATTTATTTCGTACTGAGTTTCTAAGGAAGTATTATCCCGAAAGTGTTAAAGGGAAGAGAGAAATGGAATTTCTGGAGTTGAAACAAGGTAATATGTCGGTGGTGGACTACACCGCTAGGTTTACTGAGTTAGTGAAGTTTCACCCTCACTATGATGCGGTTACGGCGGAATTTTCCAAATGTATCAAGTATGAGAATGGCTTGCGTCCTGAGATAAAGCAAGCGGTGGGTTATCAAAGGATACGAAGATTTTCGGATTTGACCGAGTGCTGTAGGATTTATGAAGAAGACAGTAGAGCTCGTTCTACTCATTATAAGGGTTTGAGCGAGAGGAGAGGGAAGCAGCAAGTACGAAGCGGACCTTATCTGACGCCTGCTGATAAGGGCAAACATAGGGGAAACTTTGATAGGAGACCCGGAGGAGGTTCCGGTGCGATCAAATGTTTTAAGTGTGGCGTGATGGGCCACAAGTCTTATGATTGTGGAAAGTTCAAGGCGAAGTGTTCCAACTGTGGACTCCTTGGACATGATGCAGCAGAGTGTAGAAAGAATGATGTGAAGTGTTTTAATTGTGGCGAGGTGGGTCACATTAGCCCGAATTGTACCAAACCGAAGCAAGCTCAGGCGGGCGGAAAAGTTTTCGCATTAGCAGGTTTAGACGCTACTAATGCGGCGAATCGTTTGATTAAAGGTACATGCTTTATTAATGATATGCCTTTAGTTGCTATTATTGATACTGGAGCGACTCACTCGTTCATTTCTCTTGCGTGTGCTAAGCGGTTGGATTTGTGTATGGTTTCTTTGAGTAGTGGTATGGTTATTGGGACTCCCGCTTCGGGGTTGGTAACTACTTCTTTGGTGTGTGCAAGTTGTCCTTTGACCATGTATGGTAAGGACTTTGTTATGGATTTAGTGTGTTTGCCGTTGGATGGTTTGGACGTAATCTTGGGTATGAACTGGTTGCAATTTAATAGAGTTCATCTAGATTGCTATCACAAGTTAGTAAGGTTTCCTTCTTTGGAAGATGGTGAAAACGAGAGTTTTCTTTCCACTAAAGAGTTGAAGAAACTTTTAGCGGACGAAGCTCAGTTGTTTGGTTTGTTTGCATCGTTGTCGGTGGAGAGCAAAGTTGAGCTCGACGTGTTTCCTGTGGTTTGTGAATTTCCTGAAGTGTTTCCGGAAGATGTTGCGGATGTGCCGCCAAAGAGAGAGGTTGAATTTTCTATTGATCTAGTTCCGGGTACTAGACCGATTTCGATGGCCCCGTATCGGATGTCGGCATCGGAGTTGGTGGAATTGAAGAAGCAGTTGAATGATTTGTTGGATAAGAGATTTGTAAGACCAAGTGTTTCTCCTTGGGGTGCGCCGGTATTGTTGGTAAAGAAGAAGGATGGTAGTATGCGATTGTGTATTGATTATCGGCAGTTGAATAAGGTGACAATTAAGAACAAGTATCCGCTTCAAAGAATTGATGATTTGATGGATCAATTGGTTGTTGCCCGTGTTTTTAGTAAGATTGATTTGAGATCCGGTTATCACCAGATTCGGGTTAAGGAAGAAGATATTTCGAAGACGGCTTTTAGAACACGATATGGTCACTATGAGTTTACGGTGATGCCATTCGGAGTTTCTAACGCGCCAGGTGTTTTCATGGAATATATGAACCGTATCTTCCATGAGCAGTTGGATCGTTTTGTGGTAGTGTTTATCGATGACATTTTGATTTATTCTAAGTCTCGAGAGGAACACGAAGAACATTTAAGGATTGTGTTGCGGATTTTGAAAGAGAAGAAGTTGTATGCAAAGTTGTCTAAGTGTGAGTTTTGGTTGTCGGAGGTGAGTTTTCTTGGGCATATTATTTCCGGCAATGGTATTAGTGTGGATCCGTCCAAGATCGATGCGGTAATGCAATGGGAGACTCCAAGATCGGTTACGGAAATTCGAAGCTTTTTGGGCTTGGCCGGTTACTACCGGAGGTTTATCGAAGGATTTTCAAAGTTAGCACTTCCGTTAACGCAGTTGACTTGTAAAGGAAAGGCTTTTATTTGGGATGTTAATTGTGAAGAGAGTTTAATGGAATTAAAGAGAAGGTTAACAACAACGCCAATTTTGATTTTGCCGAATCCTACAGAACCTTTTGTGGTTTATTGCGATGCTTCTTTGTCAGGATTGGGTGGTGTATTGATGCAAGATGGGAAGGCCGTGGCGTATGCTTCTAGGCAGTTGAGAGTGCATGAAAAGAATTATCCTACTCATGATTTTGAGTTAGCGGCCGTAGTGTTCGTTTTGAAAATTTGGAGGCACTATCTTTATGGTGCAAGATTTGAAGTTTTTAGCGATCACAAGAGTTTGAAGTATTTGTTTGATCAAAAAGAATTGAATATGAGGCAAAGGAGATGGCTAGAACTTTTGAAGGACTATGATTTTGGTTTAAATTATCATCCGGGTAAGGCGAATGTGGTAGCCGATGCCTTAAGTCGGAAGTCGTTGCACGTGTCTACTTTGATGGTTAGAGAGTGGGAACTCTTGGAGAACTTTAGAGATTTGAGTTTGGTTTGTGAGTTAACGCCGAGTAGTGTGAAGCTTGGTATGTTGCATGTCACGAATGATTTCCTTACTACGGTGTGTGAAAAGCAAAAGTTGGATTTGAAATTTGTGGATTTGATGACGAATGGAAATGAAGATTTCAAAGTTGATGAATTAGGAGTTTTGAGGTTTCGAGGCCGTATTTGTATTCCCGATGATGCGGATTTGAAAAAGATGATATTGGAAGAGGGACATCGGAGTAACTTAAGTATTCATCCGGGAGCGAATAAGATGTATCAGGATTTGAAGAAGATCTTTTGGTGGTCTGGATTGAAAAGCGATGTTGCTCGTTTTGTGTACTCGTGTTTGACTTGCCAGAAGTCTAAGGTGGAGCATCAGAAGCCTAGTGGATTGATGCAACCGTTGGATATTCCGGAATGGAAATGGGATAGTATATCGATGGATTTTGTTACGGGATTGCCGAATACGCAAAGAGGACATAATGCTATTTGGGTGATTGTTGATAGGCTTACTAAATCGGCTCACTTTATTCCGATTGATATTACTTATTCTTTGGAAAGGTTGGCCGAGATTTATGTTGGCACTATTGTGAAGCTTCATGGAGTTCCTAAGAGTATTGTGTCGGATAGAGATCCTAGATTTACTTCAAGATTTTGGGAGAGTTTGCAAGGTGCCTTGGGTTCTAAGTTGAGATTGAGTTCGGCATATCATCCGCAAACAGATGGTCAAACCGAGAGGACGATTCAATCGTTAGAAGACTTGTTGCGCGCTTGTGTACTTGAGCAAGGTGGTGCGTGGGACGGTTATTTAGCGTTGATTGAGTTCACCTATAATAACAGTTTCCATTCGAGTATTGGTATGGCGCCATTTGAGGCTTTATATGGTCGGAGATGTCGAACATCTCTGTGTTGGCATGAGACAGGTGAAAAGTCGGTAGTTGGTCCGGAAATGGTACAGCAAACGACGGAAAAGGTGAAATTTATTCGGGAAAAGATGAGAGCTTCTCAGAGTAGACAGAAAAGTTATCATGATAGAAGGAGAAAGGATCTCGAGTTTCTAGAGGGCGACCATGTGTTTTTGAGAGTTACACCGGTTGCGGGTGTGGGTCGTGCTTTGAAGTCGAGAAAGTTGACTTCTCGTTTTATTGGTCCGTATCAGGTTGTCGCACGAGTTGGTGTTGTGGCTTATCGTGTGGCGTTGCCTCCGAATCTTTCGAATTTGCATGATGTATTCCATGTCTCGCAACTTCGGAAGTATGTTCCGGATCCGTCACATGTTATTCCAATGGATGAAGTGGAAGTAAGAGATAACCTTACAGTTGAAGTTTTACCGGTTAGTATTTTGGACCGTGAAGTTAAGAAACTAAGAGGCAAGGATATTGCGCTCATGAAAGTGTCCTGGGGAGGTGCCGCGGAAGGCAACATGACTTGGGAATTGGAGAGCAAGATGCGAGAATCGCATCCAGAGTTGTTTGAATCAGGTGATATTTTCAAGGACGAAAATTTCTAAAGTGGGGGAGAGTTGTAACGCCCCGATTCTGAATTCACATTAATTGTTGAGTCTTTTAATTTATTTATTTGATGTTTGTTTTAAATTGAGAAATTATATATTGCTATGTGGTGTTTGCTTATTTTATCTATTTTTACCGATTCGGAGAGTTTTCGGGGAATTAGAATAAAAAGGGCATTTTAGACATTTTAGCACTTTAGTGTGAGAATTGATTGGTAAGTGTTGGAAAGAACTTGAGAGGAAAGAAATAGAGATAGAAATAGAATAAGAGAGGAAAATAAAGAAAGATAGTAACATAAGAAGAAAAACAAGAGAAAGAAAAGAGGAGAAGAGAAAGAGAAGAGAAAGTGGAGAGGAAAACCTAGAATCATCAAGGGATCATCACCAAAGCTTGCAATCGATCGGTAAGGGTGTGAAACTCCATCATCTCTTTAATGTGTATGATTGTATGTGTATGTGTTTGGATTGTGTAGGGTTTCTACTCTTTTTCCACTTAGGTTAGAAGTTGGTTTTGTGAGTAGAATGAGGTCTTAATCGGTTAGAACTCAGATTAGACGATGTAGTTTAGTCGGGTGATGGTTGGGTTGCGTTTGTGAGACTGGTTTGGATTTAATCGGTTGATTTTGGGGAGTTTGGGCTCTTGAGACAGCCATGGAAGTTCTGTCTTCGTAGGCTCGCCAGGCGAATGGCAGCGAAGCTTCGCCAGGCGAAGCCCAGCGAGCTGTAGCGAAGCAAGTCAGAAGCTAACACCCTGTATTCACTGGCAAGTTCGCCAGGCGAGGTGAGTTGGCGAAGGTTCGCCAGGCGAGTGGGTAGCGAGCCTCAGTGAGTAATTCCAGAATTACTCCCAGTGGACTTCGCTGGGAAGTTCGCCAGGCGAAGGCCAGCGAGCATTCGCTGCGTGGCTTCGCCAGGCGAAGGTTGGCGAACCTGGCAGTGTTATTTGTTTTGCTGATGTTTGGTTAATTCAATTATGATTAATGCCTATATGAATGATTGATGTGTGAACTGTTTTGACATGTCGTGCTGTGGGTGGCCGAAAGGCGTGAATCCTAGATTGTAGAGTAAATGGTGAATCTTGAATATTTGATAATCTTGTGTATTTTGCTCGAATTGAATAGAAACGCATTGATAGGCTGATATGTGTGTAAACCATGTGTGGAATGGTGCATAATGTGAATGCATGATAGATATATGCGATGTATGTGATAAATGCAATGAGTATGTTTGTGAGCATAGTATGCATTTTTGTGTTGAATGATCCCTCGGAGGATTTGCAGAACCTCGTATGATACGATGGTTATATTAGATTCCTTGGAGAATCGGTTGCATTGTGTGATTCCTCGGAGAATCGGTCATAACATGTAATCCCGTGGAGGATTGGCTAGAGTATTTGATTCCGTGGAGAATCTGCTGAGTACTTGATCCCGTGGAGGATCTGCTGAATATTCGATTCCGTGGAGAATCTGATGAATATTTGATTCCGTGGAGAATCTACTGAGTACTTGATCCCGTGGAGGATCTGCTGAATACTCGATTTCTTAGAGAAACTGTTGAATGAGTCGGTACCGCATTTGCATCTGCATAGAGTTATGTGTCGGTCTCTATGAGTTGCATGAGTCATCTGTGTATGATGCATTGGTTGAATGAATATAACTGTGTATGTTATATATGATTGTTTGGAGGAACATATTGTGAATGTTCATAAGCATGTGTAGAGGCATGATTATTTGTATATGTTTAACGTGGTGAGAACATAATTTGAGTATAACTTGTACAAATGTGAGTATATGTATATATACAATTTTATGCAATAACTGTTATGATATTGTTTCTCACCCTTCTGCTGTTTTATAATGCTCTATGAGGCATTGCAGAGTAGGAAGCTGGAGGTTCTTTTTGTGAAGCGATGTCTTCATTCTTTTTGGTCAATGGCTCTGATATGTAACATCTGGGTAGTTGGGAAGCTTTAGGCTCTTTTGAAGCTATTTTGGTTTGATTCTTTTGTGATACATATGTGTATGTATCTGCTGTGGATATGTTGTAAAGCATGAATTAACTGATGGTTGTATATACTTTTATGAATGTGATCGATTCAATATTTGGATGTTTCTGCTTTTATTCTAAATATTGAGATGTGGGTTACCCATTGTTGCATATCTATTTTGAGCAGGTATCGTATGTGTTTAGTTTCATGATAATGTGATGCGCCTCTTATATATCATGTTTTAATTAAACTCTGATGAAATAAATTTTCTAAGTGCCTAATTGATTAAATGTATTAATTTGGGGGTATAGAAAGGGGGTGTTACAACTTCCACATACTTGAACGAGAATAAATGACTAATCATAATGTCCTCCTCACTATAAATGGTGACAATGTTACCCCCTGCCATATACTTTAATTTTTGATGCAAGATCGACGTCACTGCCCCTGCTGAGTGACTCCAGGGCCAACCTAACAAGCAACTGTATGCTGGTTTGATATCTATTATGTAGAAGACGACGTCAAAAACCTTCGGGCCAAATTGGATAGGAAGGGTTACTTCTCTGAACACAGACCTTCTTGTACCATCAAATGCTCGCACAATCAGATCGCTAGGCGTGTATATTACTCCTTGGGTGTCAAGCTTCATCAAAGCCTTTTTGGGAAACACATTAAGTGAAGACCCAATATCCACCAGAACATGAGATAATACATCCCCTTTACACTCAATGGAAATATGCAGGGCGTGATTGTGGTTTCTCCCTCTAGGTGTCAAGTCCAGATTAATAAATTCTAATCCATTTCCAGCATTCATGTGCGCCACCACTCCTTCCAGTTGATTCACCGATATCTCTTGTGGCACATACGCAGTGTTCAGAATCCTCAGAAAGGCATTCCGATGTGCCTCAGAGCACAGTAATAATGATAAGATTGGTACTTTTGACGGGGTTTGTTGTAGATGGTCCACAATCTTGTAATCGCTTTATCTGATTAGACGCATGAATTCCTCAGCGTATTTCAACAAAGCATCCTTCTCATCCCCTTGAGAACTTTCTTCAACAAAAAATTTCCCCTTTCCTTTATCCGATCTTTCAACATTAGCCTCTGGAGGTGCAAACACCCTCCCACTTCTCGTCATTCCGCCCGTTCCCACCAAATTATCCATCGAATCAGACATCGTTCCCATCAGCTCTTATTTTTTGCCGTTACAAAATACTTTAGCCCCACAATTCCACGGGATCACTTTTGTTCTTTCATAAGGCACGTGCCCTTCCTTGGTGATTATAACGGTAGCTGGCCTCGGCGGAGCAAATATGTTAATGGTTCTAAAAGGAATTGAGATTGTGGCAACCAATTCGGTCAAATTGTATTACGACTTCATTCATTAATCTCTGCACATGATTTTTCAAGTCCTCACATCCCTCAGGATGAGCCAAACAACCTTCACAGTTTTTAATACAGCCTGGAAACACCCCACCCTTCGACAACCTACTCTTAACAACACTCAAAGGAGTTTTCAGCTCTTCAACATTGGTCACCAAATTCAAATTTTCTTCACCCACAATAGCATTTACCCCAGCCGCTCCGTGGTTGGGCATAGGATTTTGAACAACATTGGGCGCATCATTTGTAAAATTGATTGCCTTATTATCTATAAGGTCCTGAACCTTATGCTTGAAGGCTTTACAGTTGTCTATATGATGGCTGGGAGCGCCTGAGTGAAAGTCACATCTGGCATTTGCATCATACCTTAGGGGTGGTGCACCGGTCAGAGGTGCCATTGTCCTTTTCTCGACCAACTGCAGCTGCAACAAGTGTTGTAAGAGCTGTGAGTATGGCATTGGCGGTGCATCAAACTGTTTATTCATTACTCTCCCACGGTCTTGAAATCTCCACGGTGCGTAATTCTGTTGTTGTTGTTGTTGTTGTGGTTGTTGTTGATGATACTGTTGACTTCTGTTTCTATTTCTGTTATTATTCATGTATCCTAAGACCGCGTTCATCTCTCCTTCCCTTTTCTTATTGCCAAAATTCTTCCTACCGCCTCCAGACGAGGATCCCTCTCTCGCTTGGATCTTTCCCAATTTAATCCCATTTTCAACTCGTTCACCAGTGATGATTAAATCTGAAAAGCTACCAGGCATATTCCCTACCAACTTCTCGTAGTACACACCAGGAAGTGTAGCTACAAACAGGTCAACAAGTTCCCTCTCCACCATGGGAGGTTGAAACCTTGCAGCAAGCTCGCACCACCTTTGGGTGTACTCTTTAAATCCCTCATTAATCCATTGCGACAGGTTCTGCAATTGCACACGATTAGGCGCCAGATCACTATTATATTGATAGTGTCTGACAAAAGCCTCTATCAAATCTCTCCAGCTTCTAATGTTGACCAGCTCCAAACCCATATAACACTCCAAGGACGGACCAGACAGGCTATCCTGAAAGAAATGCATCATCAACTTCTTGTCATCAGAGTATGCGAACATTTTTCTGTAGTATGAACGAAGATGCACCCTGGGACAAGTTGTCCCCTTGTATTTGTCAAAGTCTGGGACCTTGAACTTTGGTGGGATCCTTAGACCTGGGATCAGTCCCAAATTTGACATCTCCAGACTTAGAGAATTCTGATTTTCAAGGTTCCTCATCTTCTCTTCTATCAATTTAAACCTCCTGTCTGCATCCGGCTGCAATCCTGCTCCCAGATCTCCCATGGAGAAAATATCATCTTGTTCGTCCTCCTCCCATTGAGGACCAGCATTTCCATGTATAGCGCATGTATCCCCTGGGAAATGGACTCCAGTATGATTACCTCCGCCCGGAGGGATAACAACTGTTGGGATGGAAGTGGCACGAGGAGTGCCATTGTCAGCTGTAAGAGGAACAACAGCGGTCCAACCATGCAGAACTCCACTTCCGTCAACCCTAGTAATTAGAGGTTGAACGAGTGTTCTTAGCTGTTCCTGACCATTGGCGACCCCTTGCATCAGGTCCATAAATTGCGCCATGCGGTCACGGAACTCCTGTAGCTCAAGTTGAATTTGGTCCATGGCTTGTTGTTGATTCCCCCTTGTTGAATAGCGGTGAATAGTGCGGTCTTCAAACTTGAAACAGTGCTGAGAAAACCACAGAAAGAAATAAGGTCAATAGAACTGGAACACCTACAATGCAATATGAAAAATTATGCAAATTGCAGACATGTAAATATGGTTCAAGGACATCTTCCCCTTGATTCTAGTTCCACGGGAACAATAGGAGAATGAAGAGCCAACAGATGGAGCCACACAACTTCTCTCAAATAAAATGAGAAACAGAGTGTCAATACACAACACGTCACCAAGGAAAATTCAACTGAGTCAATACGACCTCATCCAACAATCCTGGTGATGGTCGGAGTACAAAGCAACAAAATACAAAAGAGAAAACACATCAAGTGTCACAGCGAGTCTGAAACTTCTCCAACAACTCCTTCGTATCAGGGTGATTAGGTCAGGCAATCAATCCCTGAATAAGAAATTCCCTCCTGCTGATGGTAGCTTGCAAGCCTTGAGCATAATCTTCCCAGGCGCCTTCCCCAAATGTATCTTCAAGTTTAGGCCTCTTCAGATTTGCTCTCAACTTATACTCCTCCAACGTTGCAAGAGTTTCGCGTAACTTGCGGTCGCTTTCATATCGACGAGAGGATTCTCCTCGATCTACCTCATCTTTTACACGGAGTTGAATCTTCAACTTGATAATCTGTTGATGAAGTCCATCTTCTCTTTCTTTGTTGTTAGTCAAGATAGTGTTCCATTGAGCGTTGAACTTGGATATCTCTAAATGTGCTTTCTCTAGCTCCTTTTTCTTATCTTTGAGAATATCACTGACGCTCTTCAAGTCTCGACCCACCCTCTCTCGGGCGCGAATTTCTTCTGTCAATTCCCTACCCATCTTGTTCAATATCTCTGTCTTCCTCTTGGATGAGCGGGTGGCTTGATTCTTTTCCCTCCTAAGATGACTGATCTCCTTCTCCAACTCTTCATCCACTCTACGTAGTTCTTCCTTTTCAGCACATAGTTGATTGTATTTCTGAACGTCAACTATTGTTGGTTCTTCTACTACTATAGGATACAAAGGTTCCCGGACTGGAAATGGTAGCAACAGTCTTTCAATTCTCTCCTGGATCCATTCCACATATGGTCCATAGGCTCTACAATCGCTCTTGCCCAAAGAAGATTTTCCTTCACGGTGAATTTTATTCCAAGCCTTTTCCAATATGATTAAGGTGTCAATGTCAATTAAACCAGTGAAATACAGAGATTCTTGTATTTCTTCTTCCTTCGGAGGTTCTCTTAGAGCATAACCAAACTATTGACTACGAGGGCAGGGTTATAATTAATGCCCCCTTTCCCCCAATCAGAGGAACATTAGGGAAACTACCACACCTGTAGACAATCTCGACACCTAAAAGGTCTCTGTTAGACCATACAATATTCTCGGAGGTTAAACCCATAAGTCTTTCCGACCAATCAGTAGTGACAGAGATGTCAACAAAAGGGCCAGACTTAGGCAGATGCGAAATAAACCATCTGTACAGGAGAGGCACACAGCAGGAAACACTCTTCCCTCTTCTGTTCTCATTCTTATAGTGGATAGAATGATAAACATCTCCTAAGAGTGTTGGCACAGGATTCCTGGAGGAGAAGATATGGAAGGCATCCAAGTTAACAAAATCTGGGATATTGGGGAACAATATTATGCCATAAATACAGAGAGCCAAAATAGCATTGAAAGCAATCCAACATCCTTCCTTTTCAAAATGCTGAGCTCTGCTCACCAAGAAAGGTAACGGGAATCCAGGTACTCCATTCCTCCAAATCAACTTTTCATCTAATTCAGAAACATCCAAGTGAATGGAATTTGCTAACTTTGTCAAGTTGGGCTCTGCTTCAGAATAGTAAAAAGGCATTTGTTCTTGAATTGGGATTCCTAACAGCATGGCAAATTCTTCCAAATTAGGCATTAATACATATCCTGGGAAGGTGAAACATCACAGCTGAGGATCATAGAACTGAAGCAATGTATGAAGACCTCCTAACTCAAACAATGAAGCTTTGCAGACATAACTCAGAATCTTCCCATAGTCTTTCTTGAAATCCTCCATCACACTGTGATCAGTTGCAGAGACCAAACTGAGCAAGGACCCTATATCTGGTGTTGGAAACTTGTACACTACTCTTCTTTTCAAGTTGGGCTTCATGCTGACAGTGGATTAGATTACTAGAATCAAGAAGAAAATATGCACCTGAAACACAAATACATGTGAATGTAAAAATGCAAATAAGTATGCAAATGCAATAGATGATCAAGATTGTTGTGCTACTGACTGAGATGAACCAGCGCTTTGCTTTGGCGAGAAAATAACACAACACTGATATAAGGAACCCCATTGTATCAAGGACCAAAAGTTCACACTGACAAAAAAATCGGGTAGGTTGAAGGTCAAAGTTTTCTGCATAACCCTCCCCACTCACAGGTGTGGACCTATCTCTGATAAGGTTCGACATCCTATGCGGTCATCAGCGTCATAGACTTTCGAGAAACGATGATACGTTCACCATTTCTGGTTGGCATCATAGTCTAACGAAGCGGCCTCACTTAGCTTACTTCCAATTGAACGGTCCCCAGAGTCGACAATCCTCAGATCCAACATCCTCTCAATTATCCGAAACAGACTGGAAAGGTAGTCATCAAAGAGAATGTCGTCTGAGCACGAATTTCGTGAGGACTAGTGTATGCTGCCATACAGGTCCATCACTACTTCCCACTTCTAATGCTAAGGTTATACTCAAGCCTGGGTTTAGGCTTATCTCACAATGGAACCATCCGACCCAATAGCACAACAAAATGATAATAATGCAGAAGATAAAATGAAAATGCGATAAGATACAGATACAACACAAATACATATATACACACCCAAAGATAAAACACACAAGTGCTAGGATTGACTCGCATAGGGGATGGGAAGAGTCCCCAGTAGAGTTGCCAGCTGTCGCATCTGCGAAAAAGGGCCGACAAAGACAGAAGAGTCGCCACCGTTCGTTCTTTATCCCAAAGAGAGGGAAAGGAAACGATCAGAGAAAACCTACGAAAAAGGGAAAAGACAGGTCATCGCAACCAAATCTTGGGTTCAAGAGTCGGTTACGCAAGGGGAAGGTATGAGCACCCCTCACGTCCGTTGTACTCAATGGGATCCACGCTTGTTATCTATCTAAAAGGGTGTTAATCTATCAAAAGACTGGGTCACAAGGACAAAAGAAAAGAAAAGAGACTCGATAGAGCATCACCGCTCTATGCCTACATACTCCCTCGTGCAATGGGAAAGTCAGAGTTAACGTAGTTCAGAAAACTATGGGTGAAGGGGGGAAGGTTGCTCGCCAAGACATCACCGTGTTGTGCCTACGTATCCTCGTTTGGTACGAGAAATCAAAGCAAACGTAGTTCGGGCTGACACGACCACAAATTGGTTCAAGTGTTTTAACTGAGTAGGGTTAAACCTTCGTTCTAGCAGTTAGGGACGATGCCTATTTATGGTAGAACCAAGACATAACACATTCTTTCTGAAAATGATTTATGAAAGTGAATTGAGTTAAGTTTGTAACTCATGTTGCACTAAAGACTATGACTTGAGAGCGAATGTGTCGCATATCGCCCAAAGGGCATACGCTAAACACTCTAGATAGGGTGAGAGGAGGCCCCCCACCTATCATTCCTCAAGCACTTAAGGCTTGTAGCGTACAACATTTGTTATCCTTTATTAAGTGTCTTAAGGGATTATGAGATGAGAAGAGAAGACACAAACTCTAAGGGGAAACTAGATCAACCCTAATGTTATCATGCAAAATGCTCCTAAAGTTGGGATTGAAAGGGGAAATCTATCCTAATGTTTTCATGCAAAGGATTGAATACCTAATGTCTCTCCTACTCCCATCTTAAAGAGAGGGACTAGGAATCCTAAGGGATCATGGCAAAAGACCAAGTAAACACTTAGCAATTCAATCACAAGATGAAAAGAGATGAAATAATTATAAGATGCGAACATGAAATGCAAACACAAAAGATGCAATAAGAAGGATGAGATGAAATGGGAGAAGCAAGCTCCTACAACCATTACCATCAATAACCAAAGAAGAGTGGGAGGAAAAAGTGTGGGGCAGCCACCACCACAAGCACATCTCAACCAAATAATTCTTGAAATCAAGCAAAGCAATGCAAATGATCAATGCAAAACAAACACCAATGTTCATGACAAACTCAAAGTGAAAACACAAGCACCAAATCATCATGAACAAATGTCAAATCACATGGGGCAGAAGTGAACCACAAATGGAATGATCCAAATTCAGAGTCGATACAACAAGCAAGCACAAGAATGATCATGTCACATTGAAGAACCAACGTTCAAATAACTATCTCACACTTTGAACAAGTGGAAAGACATGATTCAAAGAACACTTGTGGAAAAAGGTATACATCCAAGAATGAGGAAACATGTCAAAATAATCCACATAAATGCATCACATCAATCCATGAAGGTTACATGTGGAAAGAAACCCAAACATGCTTGAAAACAACCAAACACTGCATTATGGTTCAGTGTTAATCGATTAACCCTATTGGTTAACCGGTCAACCCCTTAAAAAATTTTGAAAATCACACTGGTTAACCAATTAACCAGTTTGTACTACAATTGCTTAACCGATTAACACTGCACTAGAAGCAGAAAAGACAGCAATCCAAAAGCACTTCCAGCAATTAATCAATTATGCAATAATCCAAATGATCATGCAATCAAATATGCACAAATTTAACACAAAAATAATTGATCCAACATCAATCCAACTCAAACAAGCATTGAGCTCCAAATCACCAAGATCGTAATCAACAAAATCAAATAAAACTTGAAGATCTACAATGTGATTATGCAAATAAGCTCAAAACAAAATCGGATATAGAATTGCCAACCTACAAAGCAGAGATTTGCTTTGGTGAGTGTTGATTCACTTGAAATGAGCAGATCCAAGCAAGAAACCTAGATATTCTTCAAGATCCAAGAGCTTTCTTGTTGTAGAAGTGAAAATCAAGTAAGGTCAAGCTAAAACGATCCAAATAAGCACTTCCAGATTAGCTTCAAAATTCAGATCCGAATCCAAATGAAAATTGAATGGTGAAATGAAGATAATGGAGATAAATGATGGAGGTTTAGCTATAGAATTCTATGATTCTAATGAAGAATCAAAGAACTCAAGTAAGAGCTCTAATGGAGGTTTTGGAGAGAAAAAGTAGAGAAAATTGAGAGAAAATTCTCAAGAGTAAGAGTGAATTCTGAAAATAAAAAGTAATTGTGAGGATTATTCCTTGAGGTTTAGAGCAAATTCACTTAAATATGCTCTAGGTTTGGAGTAAAATGTAGTTTGGAGTGAGGTTATGAAAATTGTAATGGGATTAGGAATGGAAAGATGGAGGGAATTTGAATTAATTTTGAAAATTAATCCAAATTAGAGTGATTCTAGATCCTTCTTTTGGTGTAAAATCAAATTCACATGTGATCAAAATGAACCCCAAAAAGTGGAAGCCTTGAAAATTCATGTACAGGGAAAAATTTGCTATGGTTAACTGGTTAACCATTTTGGTTAATCGGTTAACGCCTTGAATATATGAATTTTGGCGCCTTTTGGAGGGAATCTTGCACATTTGCCTGCTTTTACCCGTTTCGAGCCCCGTTAAGCCTCTGAAACTTGCCTTTGCATATTATAACTGCAAGGACACCTAAGATAGCATGGGTGTTGTCTCCTGATTTGAAAAATATCATGGTGAATAAAATAAAATTGACCACTCGATCGCTGGGCAAAATAAATGTTGGAACCTCTGATGCTCTCTGTTTAGACTCTTGCGCTAAAAGAGAACCCTGAGCCACATAAATACCTTGATCCCCTTCCTCAAGAACAAATGCTATGATATGAAGAAATGCGAAAATGCAACAAAACATAAGCCAAGTACAAGAACTGGTTGGTCAAATTTTGGGGTACAATAGAGGACTGTACCCGACCGAATTTCCTCGACCAGATCGAGTTCCTCCCTTAATTCCTCGTCCTTCATCTACTCGTCGAGGGGAGATTTGGTTCGCCTAGAAGGTTCTTTGATTTCCACTAGGATAACTGCCCCGGTTCCATAGGTCATTCGGAAGGGAGTCTCCCCGGTGGTCGAGTGTGGAATCGTCCTATAAGCCTAGAGTATGCTATATAGCTCCTCGAACCACCTTTTTTTGGCCTCACCCAATCTTTGTTTGAGGCCTCGTAGGATCACTCTATTCGCTGCCAAAGCCTGTCCATTCGTTTGTGGGTGCTCGACATATGTGAAATGTTGTTTAGTGCCTAGCTTAGCGACGAAGTCTTGGAAGTTCTTGCCGATGAACTGTGTCCCGTTGTTGGGGATGAGTGCCTACAGGACTCCAAACCGAGCAAGTATGTTTCTCTTGTAGAAACATAGTATGTTATGCATGGTGATTTTGGCGAGGGTCTCAACCTCTATCCATTTTTTGAAGTAGTTGATACCGACTATCAAATATTTGTTCTGGTACGACCCCATGGTGAAAAGTATGAGGATATCCATCCCCCACCATGCAAAGGGCAACGAGGACGAGATTGTTTTGATCTCGTTGGGAGGTACCATGTTCATGTTGTAACACCCTTTTCTACCCGACAATTAAATGGAAAAATATTCACATATATTAGAGTAAAATATTAAACTCAATAAAAACCACCTCAAAGGGCGTACATTTCCCAATAAATCAAATAAAAGTCAAAGCTTCGTAAACAACGGGTTTTCTCAAAAGATATAAAAAATTGCAGTAGCACTCAAAAGGAATCATCCAAAGTTTTCCTTATACGGGAACATAATTAAAATAACCAAATCAAATAAAATAAGGTATGACTCAAAGACCCCAACTCGATGTTACACTATCAGAGCATGACCCTCTAAGTCAACCACCATGGCCAATGACCAAAAACATCAAAAGCTCTCGATGGCATCCACGGCTAAACCTGATCATCTGCATGTTACCCATGTGGAGGCAACATTCAAACAGGCAGGGTGAGTAAAACGATTCATAATAATCAATGTATGAAAATCAACATATAAAATGACGTCATAGTCTTATTCAACATCATCATATTCATCAATAGGCCTCCAAGGCCACAACATCGTAAATTATTCCAAATCACTCATAAATGCAAATGCAACAAGGCTCAATGCATGTGGTTCCAATCATCACAGTGTGATGGACACTGGGCCATCTTTCCTCCATGGATGACCATCAATAGGATCAATTCTACTAGAGAACCATAGCCCATCAAAACACATCACATCCGCACAATGGGGTTGAAGCCAAAGTAATCGAGGTCAAAATAACATCAATGAACACAACCACAAACTTGTCCAAATAAGGATGGAAAATCATGTTCATGTAATCCACATGGTGCATTAGTCACACCAATGGCATCACGAAATACTCATAATGTCCATACCTCATTCTAAAAGCAGTCTTATGAATATCTTCAGTCTTCACACGAATCTGATGATAACCAGATCTCAAATCTATCTTACTAAACACACTTGCAACAACTAAATAATCCATCAAATCATAAATCCTTGGAAGTGGATACATATTCTTGATAGTCACCTAGTTCAATTGTCTATAATCTCACAGAACCTTCTTTCTTCTTAACTAAAAAAATTAGTGCACCCCAAAGTGACACACTTAGAGAAATGAATCTCTTCTCAAGCAAATCTTCAAGTTGACTCTTCAACTCTTTCAATCCCAATGCAGACATACGATATGGAGCCATCGATATCAGACTAGTTCCAGGAACTAAGTCGATCACAAACTCCACTTCACGTTCCGATGGTAATTCACTTATCTCATCAGGAAAAACCTCCGGACAATCACAAATAATTGGCACACCACCAACTTCTCCACTTTGTTAACACTCAAAGTTTCCATCAAAATAAACATCTCAACACCATTTTGTACTGACTCACCAAAACAATATGTAAGCACTTAGCTTAAATCAAAACAATTCACTGCACATGTCATCTAAGCTTGCAAGACACATCTATCCCATCCAGCATGACTCCGTCTACTATCAAAAAGAGATTAAGGGTGATCAAGTCCTCAATTTGTCAATAGACAGCCGAAAATCATGATGGGGGCATAAACCATATTTACCAAACTATAAGAGCGTTCATCGACACATTGAGCCACCACTCCACACTTGAAGCATCCTGGAGAAGCACGAGCTTCTCCCCCACTTGTTTCATTCCCACTTCTGCAGACAAAGGTTAGAAAACAAACGTGTACTGACAATGTTTTCACACACATGTCGCATACAAGGGAGCAACTTGGCCGGACGGACCAACCAGACGCTGATACCACTAATGTAACACCCTTTTCTACCCCACAATTAAATGGAAAAATATTCACATATATCAGAGTAAAATATTAAAATCAATGAAAATCACATCAAAGGGCGTACATTTCCCAATAAATCAAATATAAGTCAAAGCTTCGTAAACAACGGGTTTTCTCAAAAGATATCAAAAATTGAAGCAGAACTCAAAAGGCATAATTCAAAGTTTTTCTTATATGGGAACATAATTAAAATAACAAAATCAAATAAAATAAGGTTTGACTCAAAGTCCCCAACCCGATGTTACACTATCAGAGCATGACCCTCTAAGTCAACCACCATGGCCAACGACCTAAAACATCAAAAGCCCTCGACGGCATCCACGGCTAAACCTGATCATCTGCATGTTACCCATGAGAAGGCAACATTCAAACAGGCAGGGTGAGTAAAACGATTCATAATAATCAATGTATGAAAATCAACATATAAAATGGCGTCATAGTCATATTCAACATCATCATATTCATCAATAGGCCTCCAAGGCCACAACATCATAAATTATTCCAAATCACTCATAAATGCGAATCAACAAGACTCAATGCATGTGGTACCAATCATCACAGCGCGATGGACACTGGGCCATAAACCCTTCATAGATCCCCATCAATAGGATCGGTTCTACTAGAGAACTGGAGCACATCAAAACACTTTATCAAGGTCCTGAACTGAAGTTCGGATGCACATGAATGCATGATGCACACGTCACAAATCATCCTCATAATAACATCATAGGTGCATCATCATTCGTCATAATCATCATCATCAAAATCATATCAGCATAGCTCATCATAATAATCACTATCATACATCATGTCATCATAGTCATCATAATAATCATCATCATACATCATGTCATCATAGCTCATCATAGTAATCATCATCATACATCATGTCATCGTAGCTCATCATAATAATCATCATCATCAAAATCATCATCATCATCATCATATACATATCACATAGAATTCACAGTCATACTCATGTTAATTCATCATATTATCACATATTAATCACATAGAATTCATAATTATACTCATGGTAATCATCATATTATCGTATATTAATCACATGGAATTCCCGGTTATACTCATGCTAATACATCACAGATATCACAGAATCAAACATCAAGGCATCGCTGCACGCAATCAACATTGACGAAACTCGGCTACGTTCGCTATGATGTTCGCTAGGCGAGTCTGGAGCGAGTTTCTTCGTTGTGTGAAGGATTCTTCGCTAGGCGAGTCTGGGAACAACATTGTTCGTTGTGCGAAGCATTCTTCGCTAGGTGAACAGTGCGATGACAGCAAATTCTGCTACGCACCAGAAATTAATTCAACCTAAAAGTCCATACGATTCACTTCCCCAATGCCCCCAAAACATCCCTAAGGTCTTACGACGGTAAAGGCACAAAATCTACGGTTCATTAGGCCAATCCCGTATCATATTCACGCCCTAAATCACAAATTCCTTACAATTACTCTACAGGCATCAGAGTTACTCACTATCTAATATTCTTATCCCTTGAGGGTTAGACAAATAACAAATCATGGTTTTGGCCACGAAGGCCTAACTTTCCCTTTTCCCCAATGAATTCCACGGTTGGATTCACAATAATAGATTTAGGCCACGAAGGCCAAAGATCACTAATTCTCATATCCACCCTCAAAACCCTTAAACCTTAAATCGACCTTAAATAAATTGAAAGTTACACATAGAAAATCATGAAGGTAATACTCCTCATACCTTAATTGTCGATCAAGGTCTTCTCAAATATTTTAGGGAACCTTTCAAAGCTCTTGCCTCCAATCTTCCTTCTCAGAGCTCTGGCCTCAATTCTTTTCACGGTCTAGCAAATGAATCCTAATATCTTCACAATTTCCTTTTTGTTAAACCTAGTCTTGGGCCTCACAATTGGGCTTTTCCCAACATACCCTCACTAACTCCTCTTAAATATCCAACTTTCCCTTAGTCAACTTGTATTTATTTTAATTAATAATAATATTAATATATTCATATTATATACTATTATTCAAAATAAATAACCCAAATTCCATTAATTTCCAATATTTCACAAAACCATCTAATATCATCGAAATGCGAATATTCTTATTTAAATAATTTAAATAAATATTCTAATTAAATTTGGGGTGTTACACATGTCCCCATGTCGCTGACATTTGTTGTATTTCTTGACATGCTCTTTCGCATCCTGCTACATGATGGGCTAGTAGTATCCTGCTCGCAGAGCCTCTCAGGCGAGGGATTTCCCTCCAAGGTACTAGGCATTTATTCCTTCGTGGATCTCCCTAAGTATGTGGAGGACCTTGGTCTCCTCGACACATTTGAGAAAAGGATAGAGAATCCTAGTATGTATAGTTTATCCTCTATCAAGATGTAAGAGCAAGCTCTACACCTGACTGGTCTAGCCTCTTTGGATTCGGGGGGCAGTACCCCTGTGGTAAGCTATGTGTACACCGGGTTCATCCAGCAGTGGCTAATGTCGATGACGTTCATGTTCATGGTCAAGCCAGGTTTCTCAATGCTCGGTCAAAATAGTACCTCCTGGATGACGGAGTTGTTTCCTCCCTTCTTCTTCGTGCTCGCGAGCTTAGACAAGATGTTCGCCCGAGTGTTGTGTTCGTGGGGAACATGTTGCACTTATGTGGAATCAAACTTTTTCATCCTTTCTTTAACAAGGGCCAAGTACTCAACGAGGTTGTTGTTTTTGGCTTGGTACTTTCCCCATATCTGAGAGGCGACTAGCTGTAAATCGATGAAGATCTTCTCCTCCTTTACACCCAGATCCTCGGCCAAGCGTAGCCCTGTGTTACGGTGAGAATCGTGATACCAAGCTATTGATTAACTTGAATCTTAATTCATTAAATTCACAATCAGACTTTGATTTATCCAAAGGAAAGGTTAAAGAAAGAAAAACCTTTTGCATGATGTAAAAACAACGCTAAGAGATCTGGGATCGGGGGTCAGTTATGCCTAGGGTAGGTATTTCACATCCTAAACATCTGTAGTACTCTACAGGAACCTTTTGTATGTTTGTATGCTAAGCTTGCTAAATGTTTGCTATGGCTTGGGATTAGGGTATAAGGTTAGGTAATGACCTAAGGATAGTTTCTAAGTTTGCTCACAAAGATATCACATCCTCTGCCTATGTATCCTAACTAGGATAGAATCAGAGCAACCATAGTTTACCTCACTAGGGATAGAAAAACACTTGACCATGATTCTTGTTCAAAGGGGAGCAAACATAACAATGCTTGCGTAGAGTTTAACAAAACTCTCTATTCTAAGTTGAACACTAAAAGGTTTTGACTTTTATAAAAGTCAAGAGGGGAATAAGTAATCATGACTATGATTCTTAAATAGAGTTAACAAACTCTATCTTAGAGTTCTAGTTGAAAGATACTCCTAACAAGGGGTAAGTCTTTTAGACTTAAAGCAAAAGTCTAATGGCTATGGGTTGTAACTTAACTAAGGTTCAAAATGACTTGACAAAGTCCAAGAGGGGGTAATGAGCTATATATGACAGAGAAGTCAATATAGAGGCTTTCCTTTGGAATCGGGAAAAGATGGGGCAACTGGATGAGAACTAACAAGTTCTATCACTTGGGGAATAACTTAACAAAGCAAAAAACAAACATAAACATTCATTTAAACATGAGGAACATATAAAACGACATGGTAACAACCAAAGAAGAGATGCAAGTATGTGACAACATCAAGCTAAGATTTCAATTAAGTCAAATGGTTACAACCATAACACACAAATATATTACAATATATAGAAGGGGATCATGGTAAAGGTTCTTACAAGACCAATCATGTGAGGTAAAATTAACTGAAGCATCTTAACAAGGATGAAGGAAAACATGGTAACAACCATCAAGACAACAACATTTAATTCAAACAAGTTTAAGTTCAAGCAAGTAACAACTTGGGGCATGCATATATAAGGATCAAGGAACGTCAAGTACAAGTAAGCATACAAAAAGTATCACAATAGTTCAAGTAAGGAAGTTCACAACTTCATGGGGAAACATACAAGTTCATGGAATCATACATTGATTACAATCAAGTACAAGCAAGTCCCAACATATTAGAGTTCTAACAAGACATCTAAATAAGTAGGGAAGTCATGGAGAATTTACTCAAGAGGTTACAATATCAAGAGATAACATGATTCACAAACAAAATTCAACAGTACCAATCAATTTGATGCATCAAAAGCAAGGATTTGAATATGAAAGGACCTTGAGTTTAAACAAAACTCAAACACTTAAACAAGTTAACAAACATGTGTAAATCAAGTACAAAACAATTTCACAGGATTAAATCAAGAAGAAGTTTGAGAAAAATTCAACAAGACACAAGGTAAAAACCCGAAAAGTACAAGAATTTCAAGTGATATAAAGTTTTTCTAGGATGAACATCCTTGAATTCTTTTCTCACTATGTGTAAGTAGACATGATTAAAAAGAATGGATCAAAAATGTTGAAAAATGGTGAAGTTATGAAGTTTTTAAGTTTCTGAAGAAAAAAATGCAAGTGATTAAAAAGAAGGAATGCACATGGTAGGTGTTGAACCCACAACCTTTGGGTCACCAACCTAAAACTTTGCCAATCCTGCTAGTGTGTGCGTGTGAAAAATCATGGAGATAGAGGAATAAATGCCAAAACATGAAAAATGCAAGAAAAATCAAAAAGAGTTTATCTCCACACGGATCGAACTCAGGACAAGAGGCAAGGCAAGATACGTGAGCGCATAGGTCACAACCACTATAGTGGTGATACATCCAGTGTATCAAACCACCCTAGTGCAATGTATACTTAAGCGTGTGGATTTCTGGGCAACCTTGGCAGGCCAAAACAAGTGAAAAATGGCAAAACGTGAAGCCTCAAAACAAGTCAAAACATCATCAAATTTAACAAAATAAAGCCTATCTTACATGTTTTTTAACAAGGAACAAGATGGAGCTATTGGTTTTCTCAAATTGTGTTCATAAATTGAAACCCGATGGCAACTACAAAAATGGTGTTTTTAAATGCATTTCCAAAGTGTGAGTGAAATGTAAACATGCTTACATTGATTTAAAGGTATGCACACATAAAACCATAGTATATACAAGATCTGAACATAAATATGGTTCAAAATTGTGCTAGAATTGAAAGTGACGTGTGAGTTGCAAAATTTGTTCTTGAGTTGAAAGTGCAAAATAAAATGTTACAAATCCAAACAAACATAGCTTCAAACATGACACATTCAAACACAACATGAACCAGTACCTATGAACCTCTAATTCTAAACTGTTAGCAAAAGATTCAAAGTCTAATGATGTTGTTATGGCATTCTCAAAGCTGGTGCAGCAAACTCAAACACTACAATCTCATCACATTTGTATCTAATGCACAATGACTTATGATGACAATCAAACAATCAACTCATGACAAAATTAAATTCATAATCAAACATAGGACATATGCATATACAAGACCTAATCAAAATAGGTTTGCACACACAAGACATGGAAATATGCATATTGTTTCAAAAAAACAAAAGCTGGTCTAAACTGAACTCAAGTAGAAAATAACAAGCACATTGAGAGCAAGTTTCAAGAATGAACTAATAAGATCCTCAAATGCTAATGATCTATCACCAAAATTTAGACATCATTCCCGGACTACACAGAACCAGCAGTAAGGTTCCAAAGTAGAACAGCTCAACCTTCAAATCCACCATCCATATCCAATAACAGTTGCAAGAAAGTCCTTCTAAAGTTCATACATGACTTTCAAAAGTTGGAATATAACAGTTCAATATTAGGATGATTAATAAGATGTTTCACCATGATGATGAGTAAAACAAAACCAAATCTGGAAGATTCGCACATGGACTCTATTTGCATTTAAACATATATCATACCAAGCATACCAATCATGTTCATGACAGTTCAAGATATGGATAGTGATCACTAACCTCTTGTAGACTTCCAAGCAGGCTATACAGTAGGAAATACCTTCAAATTGTTCCAGTTGATATCTAACCAATGCCTTGATGAGGAGTCAAACATTGATACACCTAAAACCAAAGGTTTTTGGGGTGTTGAGATGATTAAAATAGGTTTGAGAAAGGTTTTATCTGATTTTGTATGAGGAGTCAAACTTTGTTAGGTTGAAAGTTGACTTTTGAAAATATGAAGTTTTGGACGGATTTAAGAGCTTGAACACCTTCCACACATCATTTGTGGATTATGCAGATGGTTTTTGGTGAGTATTAGTGGATGGAAATGGTTTTAGTATGCAAACTACTCAAGATAAATTATGAGTAGTTTTGGTGAGTTTGCTTGATTTCTAAGAAAAGTGGAAGGCAAGGTTTTTAGTGAGCTTCCTCTAGTTTAATGAGCTTGCTCTTGTGTATATCATCTAGAAAAGGTCTCTATTTATAGAGAAAGTGAGGGTCTTGTCAGATTTTGAAAGTGCTTTCTCTTTTGGAGGGAGAAAAATGCAAATCGTCATGAATCTTGGATGCAGTAAGTATTTTGTGTTTTTAATGCGTTATGATGCATAAAATAGGTTGTATGCAAGCCATACGAAGTGATTGAAGTGTGTTAAAAGAGTAGGGGCCCTGCTGCTCCAGATTTTCCTCAAAAAGTTTCTCTTTCCTCTTGGATTTTCTTTGAATTAAACAATGAAACTTGACTAGATCTTGGCTATGCTCTTGGATTTCTCTGCATTTCCACTCATCATAGACTCTAATTTTTAGATCAAAGGCCAATCAAAGGTTGGGAATCAATTGGATAGTTGGCAAATTGGTTTATGTCAATTTTGAAATTGTGCACTTCAAGTGTTTGAACCCCAACTTCCCTCCTTTGAAACTCCTAGCTCACAAATGCTATGGAGGAGTTATTTTACGTTTTGGAAAGCCCTCATCATGCTCTATAACTTTCATGTTTTAAGTTTTTTCAAATTAAAAACGGAACTAGGTCAAAAACCCTCTTGAAGTTGGTTGAAAACATGACTTGATCATAACTCCAAATCTATTCATTTTTTGCACAATGGTCAGTTTTTCACTTCTGTAGGACTCCTCAAGACCTTTCTAACAAGATTTGGACCACTCCATTTGGATGTGTGATTAAGAAGTTATGGTCTTGCCCCTTTAAAAACCCTAATTTCCCGATTTCTCGATTACTCCTCAATCCTTGATCCAATGGTCATCAAACTTCATGAATAGATGTGCTATAACATTAGGAACATAATTACCTTCAATTTTGGGTCAAAACCCTATTGGTCAATGAGTTGATGTTTGGATTCAATGTAACCTTTTTCATGTAGCCATTTTAAATTGTAAATGTTCTATGGAATATTGTCATTTGCAAGATTCCATTCTTGAATAAAATCATATTTTTGGGTCGTTCATCTGTTTGCAATTTACTGTCTTCCCTACTTTTTCTTTGTTATGCAAATCATCGTTTATTGATCAATAATAATTTTGAAAGAAAAAGGGTCAAATTTAAAAATTGTTTTTTAAAGCTTAACAAACATAAAATTTCTTTGGCTCATGGAAAGATTCAATGGAAATCAGGTGCTTTTCACAACTACGAAAAAGGGAGCCGGCAAACAGACAGAAGAGTCGCCACCGAACGTTATTTATCCCAAAGAGAGGGAAAGGAAACGATCAAAGAAAACCTTAGAGAAAAGGAAAGACAAGGTCATCGCAACCAAATCTTGGGTTCGGGAGTCGGTTACGCAAGGGGAAGGTATGAGCACCCCTCACGTCCGTTGCACTCAACGGGGTCCACGCTTGTTGTCTAATCTATGGGTGAAAACTATGTAAAAGCTATTGTTAAACGGGGATGAAGAGAAAGAACAGACTCGATAGGAGATCGCCGCCCTATACCTACGTATTCCCTCGTGCAATGGGAAATTCAGAGTCAACGTAGTTCGGGAAGGTTGCTCGCCAAGACATCTCCGTCTTATGCCTACGTATCCTCATCTGATTTGAGAAATCAGAGCAAACATAGTTCGGGAAAACAAGACCACTGGTTGGTTCAAGAGTTTTAATGAGTAATGTTACATTTCAATTCCAGCAGTTAGAGACGATTCCTGTTTGCGGTAGAATGGAAATGCAACATACTCTTTCTGAAAATTAGGTTTGAAACAATCCCGAAGGATGAAAAGGTTTGAAATTTTGTTTGTGTTTTTTAGAAGAAGTGAATTTAGTTAGATTTGAAACTCATGTTGCACTAAAGACTATGACATAAGAGCGAATGCGTCGCATATCGCCCAAAGGGCATACACTAAACACTCTAGACAATGTGAGAAGAGACCCCCCACTCATCATTCCTTATGTACTTAAGGCTTGTAACGTACAACAGTTGTTATCCTTTATTAAGTGTCTTAAGAAGTTCTGAGATGAGAAGAGAAGACACAAGACTCTAAGGTGAACTGATAAACCCTACTGTTGGCATGCAAAATGGTCCTAAAGTTTGGATTAAAAAGGGAACTACCTAATGTTATCATGCAAAGGATTGAAAGCCTAATGTCTCTCCTACTCCCATATTAAACAAAGGGACTAGGAATCCTAAGTGATCATATCAAGATGCACAAGTAAACACAAAACATAATCAATCACAGATGAAAATGCAATGAAAGACTTAAACAAGTCTTGAAATATGAAAAAAGATATGAAATGAAAACACAAATGCAAACATGTAAAGGGAAGACTTAAACAAGTCAAAAGAAGATGAGATGAAATGGGAGAAGTAAACTCCTACAACCAAGTACCATCAATCATCAAGAAGCAAAGGTGTTACACAAAGGCACAAAAAGGATGCATAACCAAAGAAGTGAGGGAGGAAAATGAGTGGGGCAGCCACCAACTCATAATCAACTCAACCAAACACTTACTTAATGACCAAGTAAAGAAATACACCAAAACAAATCAAAAGAGTGCAAATGTTCATGACAAACTCAAAGTGAAGTCAACACCACCAAATCATCATGAGAAAGTCCAAGTCCACTAAGGGAAGAAGTGAAACACAAATGTAAGACCTCAAATTCAAGATAAAAAAGGAAGGCAAGCACAAGAATGATCAAGTTCAATTGAAGAACCAAATTTCAAACAACTATCTCACACTTCAAACAAGTGGAAAGGCATGATCAAAAAGAAACTTTTGGCACAAGGTACACATATGATTGACCTCTAAACATGCAAGGCAGCATCTAAAGCATGTTAACAAGAGCTAACAAGGCTTAAGAGTTGCTCAAGGGATCACTCATGATCATGTCCCAAAATTAGGTTCAGAAAGGTATGCATACACATGGTGAAAACAACTTGAATTTGAAATATCCACTAAAAATGGGAGAAGACTCCAATAAAATACAAATAAAATACCCAAATCAATTTGAATCAAGCATAGGTCAGTGTGCAAAAACTCAAAGCAAGAGTCAATTCAAAACATCACCAACTAGGTCAAACAATGCAACATGTCCAACTTGTCGAGCAAGCATCGAGGGTCCATAAAAAACCAATGAGAAACAATTTAAAAATGATCATTAGGACTTAAAACCAACCCTTAAATATACCTCAATTAATCACCTAAGTGTGAGAGGAAATTTGGTCCTTGGGGGTTTTCAAATGAGGGTCAATGATCAAGTTCAAAACAAGGTATAAACCATAAAACACTTTTAATCATTAAATGAATTAAAAATAATAAAAATAATTGGAAAATAAAATAAAAATATTGAAAAATAACTGAACATCTTGAAATAACATGAAAGCATTTTTTGGGATTTTTGTGAAAGCTAAAACTATTTTTAAATGAATTAATTTGAAGTTGCAATAAAAGAAAATAAAATTGAAATAAAAAGGATTGAGGGGTGTGTTAGCAACTAGGGTTTGAACTGAAACCCTTTGGAAACACGCATCTGGGCCAAACAAGGGGAGCGTGGAATTCAAATTTCCAAGGCCCAAACACAAATGAACTCAACTTCTAAATGAAACGCTGAGTTTTATTAATACACGTGAGATTCCAAATCAGATTCAAGCAACACATGGCAAGGTCAACATGCCAACACATGCAGCCACCTCAGCTCAAGCATGGACGCCGGAGCCCTAGCTCCGGTCGTCTTCTCAGGTGAGCTTCACCGGAGCTCGGTGAAAACCAACATAAAAATCAAAACATCTTGCACCATTTCAAAGGATTTTTCACGAGGAAAAAGAATATGGAGTTGTTTTTTGAAAAAGGTTCTTGCAACATCATGAAAACATGCCACAAAGATTTGAGGTTCAAACTAAATTTTGTTCAAACACACACCAAAAAGATCCAAACTTGGCCTACATGGAGTAGGGCATCAGATGCACCAGTTATGAGCCTAATTAAGTGCCTAGAATGGGAGATTTAAAGTGTGAAAAATTACCTAACGGAGCTGCTCCGTTGGCCCTTCAAACACCTTGCAAGCTTCAATTTATGGGTGCTAATCTCTTCCTTGATCCTAAGTGATGATGAATTGAATCAGCAATGGAAGCAAAACTCAGTGGAATGCGTGATTCAAAGAGAGAGAGAGAGAGAGAGAGAGAATTCAGAATTTTTTGAGTGAGTCTTGCTATTCTGGCTAGCTCCTTGTGTTCTGAGCATTTAGGGTTTCATTATAGGTTATATATGGTGGGTTTTGAAGTCCCGTGCAGACCCATGTTGGCTTAATCATTTGATTTCACAATTTGCCAAAAACTTCAAATCATGTGCACCCACGGGTTTGAGGTGTTGTACATCCCCTTGGTCAGCAAAAATTGAACATTTTGGGTGTGTCAAAATGAATTTGGGATGTTTGAGAAGTTGGATATCATCTTACACCAAGTTTGGACAAATGTTTCTTATCGTATGATATTTGAAAAAGTGACTTGTAACAAGGATTCATGTTGGTTCAAATGAGGTAAAGAGCATCATGGCTATGATATGATGATGTTATGGTGTGAAAAACACAAAAGTAACTTCACTTAGTAGCTTGTGATGAAAGAAACTCAAACCATGTCCAAAAATCAACCATTCATGCTCATTAAGGCTTAAGTGATCTTATAATTCATCAAAAATCATGGAAATTGGATTCAATATGATGTTAAGGAAATGTGACACAACTTTCATGTGCCACAAAATTGGATCAGAAGTCATGAAGTTCATGGAATTGGTCATTGAAGTGAATGACCTATAATGAAGTTTCCAAAAATACCCTTGATTTGTGAAGACCATAACCTGAGATACACATATGAGAATGATGACTTATAGTACTTTTTGGAAAGCTAAGACAATGAGGAAAAACTTTCATGTTTGATAAAAAGTGAGGAGGAGCTTGGTTCCATGTGAAAAGTGCCTTGGAAGTGAGTTAACTTTGAGTACCTCAATATTCTCTTCATCTGATGACACCAACTTGTTGACACCATAACTTGAGATGTACAAACCCAATGGATGAGTTCTTTTACTCAAAAGAAAGCTTGAAAGATGATGAACAAGTCTCACGTTTGATAGAAAATGAGACAAGACTTGTATCATAATGAAATTTGTCCTTGAAGTTAGAGACCTAAAGAGGGGATTTTACACTGAAATCAATTGAAACCCTAATTTAGCAACTTCTTGAACTCTTGAATCTTCTTAATTTGATCTCAACATGACATCCTAGATGCTTCATGATTAGTTCACATGGCCTCAATGATCAAGAACCAAGTCTTGAACCCTCTCAAGTCCACAGTTGACCTTCTGTTGACCAAATGAAACCCTAACACCATATCCATTGAGTGAGGCTCTTGCAGATGATTTGAATGGCCATACACACTCCATAAAGAACTCTCAAGATGCACATTGAGCTCTTGAACCATGTCTTACCCAAATATATGACCTCATGACCCTATGATGATACTCAATATAGGAGGTAACACCCATACACACACTTCTCCTCTCAAGGAGCTTTGATACCCAGTCTGATGATGAAGAACCCTTGTTGAGATGAATAAATACCCTTGCTTGAGTTTGAACAAGAAATCTTCCCTCTTGAATGACAAATGTAACACCCCCTTTCTATACCCCCAAATAAACAATTAAATCATTTAGGCACTTAATAAAAATTTTCATCAGAGTATAATTAACACATGGTATAAAAGAGGCACGTCACATTATCCAGGAAATTCAAAACACATACAACACCTGCTCATAAAGACATCCAGCAAAGGGTAAATCACCACAATGGAACTTAGTCCTTAAAACCCACACATCAATATTTAGAATAAAAGCGGAAACATCTAAACATTGAATCACTTCGTTCATATAAACATTGTATACATCAACAGTTTAATTCAAGTCATAAATCATGTTTACAAAACATTCCCAGCAGATACATACACAGATGTATCACAAAAGAACCAAAAGAATTCCTAACTACCCGGTGCTACATATCATAACAAACAATGCATATAATATATATATATATATATATATATATATATATATATATATATATATATATATATATATATATATATATATATATATATATATATATATATATATATATATATATATATATATATATATATATATATATATATATATATATATATATATATATATATATATATATATATATATATATGTGTGTGTGTGTGTGTGTGTGTGTGTGTGTGTGTGTGTGTCTATATATATATATATATATATATATATATATATATATATATATATATATATATATATATATATATATATATATATATATATATATATATATATATATATATATATATATATATATATATATATATATATATATATATATATATATATATATATATATATATATATATATATATATATATATATATAGACACACACACACACACACACACACAAATATATATATATATATATATATATATATATATATATATATATATATATATATATATATATATATATATATATATATATATATATATATATATATATATATATATATATATATATATATATATATATATATATACACCAACATAGAATACACATACCACATTTCTCACCTTAATGCATCAAAATTCAATCATATATACATCGCAACACATATACAATTCACCTAGCATATCCACCATGCAAACATTCACTGCTAAGCATATACAATTATGTTTAGTTCAACACCAATATATCATATGAAGGTAATAATGCACTCATAGAGACCGACTCACGACTCTATGTAGATGCAAATGCGGTACCGACTCATTCAGCGGGTTCAATTGAAGAACCAAATGGAACCATCGCTCGTTACCGAAGTAACTCCCCGTCGGGCCTACGATGTTCACCCATCGCTCACACCCCACATGGGCACACGATGTTTCAAGATGCTCACACCCCGCATGGGCACACAATCCGATTGCTCACACCCCACAAGGGCACACAATCGTTCTGCAGATTCTCCACGGAATCAAATATAAACTATCGCTCACACCCCACAAGGGCACACGATCATTTTTGCAGATCCTCCTAGGGATCAAAGATAAATTGTCGCTCACACCCGACAGGGGAACACGAGGTTTCTGCAGATCCTACGCAGGACCAGACACACAAGAATGCAATCATGATGCTTCACAAACAAAACGAATCCATACACTCTTGAAATGCATACATATTCACAAATATACTCATGCATTCATCACATCATACCAATACATACAATTATGCATATTCACATCAATCTCATCATGCATTTACACTCAATTCAAACAAATGCACAAAATTGCCAAACGGCCACATTTCACACTTCACGATTCACAATCTAGGATTCACGCCATACGGCTACCCACAACATCTCATATGACACACACAACTATTCATAATAAGAAAGGATTAATCATACTTGAACCGAAGAATCGACATGGAAGTGAAAACACAAGAAAATAACATCCTGCTACACTCGCTACCCTGCTCGCCTCAGCGAAGACCTAGCGAAGGCAAACAGAAGCCACTGACTTAATTCGCTACCCCGCTCGCTCAGCGAAGACCTAGCGAATGCTCGCCACCACCCCTTCGCTACCAGCGAAGAACACCAAAACCATTATGTCCAAGTCTGGGACCGTTCGCTACTGGCTCGCCACAGCGAATGCTCGTGACCTGCTCGCCTAGCGAACGTGCTATCGAGGGTCTGCTAACTCAGAATTCCCCACTGTCCAAAACTCTGAAACTCATCGAAATCTACCCGATTCAATCCTAACTCGTCTCAGTAGCCTTAGCCCAACATTCCTCGACTAAACTCTACCACTCATTCTCATTCTTAACCGTAAAAACTCAGTTTCTATCGATTAAATCAAATTCAACCTAAAACGAAAAATGAGCAAAACTCTCCCCAATCCAAAAGCAAACCAATAGAAACATACATAATCATACACATCGAAAGAATAATAAAGTTTAACACTCTTACCCGATTAGTCGAAGCTTAGAAGTTTGATTCTTGATGATTCTAGGTTTTCTTCTCTTCCTCCTCTTTTCTTCTCTTTTCTTCTTCTCTCCCTTCTATTTCTTTCTATCTCTTTTCTTTTCTCTCTATTTCCACTTATACTTTTTCTATTCTATTTCTCTCAAGTATCTACTAATTACGGATTATCTAAAACACCCTCTAATTAATTCCCAAAATCTCCGAATAATAAAATAACATAACACGCACACATAACATATTAATGTTCAAATTCCACAATTAAAAGAATAATCAATCAAAATAAATTAAAAGACTCAACAAAAATGGGAAATTCAAAATCAGGGCATTACAACAAACACAACCTCTTGATCCTCTGTCTAGAACCAATGCTATGCAAATTCTAATGCTAAATGATATGAAACATAAGCCAAGCTAAAAGAAAAGGTTGGGAAAATTTTGGGGTGCAACAAGGGGTAGTTTGCTCGCCAAGACATCGTCGTCTTGTGCCTACGTATCCACATCTGATATGAGAAATCAGAGCGAATGTAGTTCGAGAAACCTAGACCACTGGTTGGTGTTTTTTTATGAACAATGTTAAACCTCCATTCTAACAGTTAGGGACGATGCCTGTTGTAACACCCCCTTCCTATACCCCCAAATAATACAAATAATCACTTAGGCACTTATTTAAAATTTCATCAGAGTAATTCACAACACAGTATAAAAGAAGTATGCCACATTATGCTTGAAATTAAGCATACATACAACACCTGCTAATAGAGATATGCAACAATGGGCAACACACAAAATAGGAACTTAGTCCTTTCCCACATCTCAAATATTTAGAATAAAAGTGGAAAATCTAAACATTTGAATCACAATCGACATGTATTCACATATATACATATTCACATCATCCAGTGTAATACATCAACAACATTCATGTTTACAAAACATGCAACACCAATAATACATCTACAAATGTATTCATCAAAAATAGCCCAAGGCTTCCTATGCTACCCGGTGTTACATATCAGAGCCATCTGGCCAAAACTAATGAAGACGCGCTTCATAAAAAGGGATCACCAGCACCTAATCTGCAATGCCTCATAGAGCATCATAAAACAGCAGAAGGGTGAGAAACAATATCATAATATTCAATGCATAAATCATATATATACATATCATTAGTTACGCATCTTCTGCATTCACACCAAAACTCACCTCAATCAATCTATACATCGCAATGTATCCATATAAGTATCTATATATAAATAGAACATCAAGCATATACAATATGCAATCACCAATGTTTATACCAATCCATATAACCCTACATATATACATATATTCACACACACACACACACACACACACACACACACACACACACACACACACACACACATATATATATATATATATATATATATATATATATATATATATATATATATATATATATATATATATATATATATATATATATATATATATATATATATATATATATATATATATATATATATATATATATATATATACACACACATATTTTCAAGCATACTCACTCATGCCATTATCACAATTCGCATTAATTCACATAAACATACACAATATGTTTATATCATCACAAATTCACATAAACATCCACATACATGTTTATTTCACCAATGCATCATATAAAGATGATAATGCAACTCATAGAGACCGACTCACGACTCTATGCAGATGCAAATGCCATACCGACTCAATTCAGCAGGTTCAATTGAAGAACCAAAATGGAACCATCGCTCGTTACCGAAGTAACTCCCCGTCGGGCCTACGATGTTCACCGATCGCTCACACCTCATACGCGCACATGATGTTTCAAGATTGCTCACACCCTACATGGGCACACAATCTGATTGCTCACACCCCACGTGAGCACACAATCGTTCTGCAGATTCTACACGGGATCAAATGTAACCATGGCTCACACGAGGTTCTACAGATCCTACGCAGGATCAATTAACACAAATGCATATCATGATTCTTTAAATGAAAACATGACTCAATCAACTATAAACCATCGCTCACACCCCACATGGGCACACGATGTTTCTGCAGATCCTATGCGGGATCAATCAACACAAAATGCATACATATTCGCAAATATATTATCATGCATTCTTCACACTCATCACAATTACCATGCATTTTTATTCAATTCAAACAATGCATACATTTGCCCAAAGGCCAAAATTCACAATCGATTCATACACTAGGATTCACGCCTTACGGCTACCCATAACACAACAATTAATAACACACAAGTTATCCATACGAGACGAGACCGATCACAACCGGACGCTCTAGCTAGTATAAGCTCTTCTCACTCAAAATCATTAATTCCGACTAATCGGTAAAATTGGCTGAAAGTAGGCTAAAAATAATATTTCTTTTCACCCAGTTGTAGAACATATTATTAGCTTCAGTTTGATATAAAGAACGTCAAAGTCCGATAAACGGTGAAAAAGTTATGAATTTTCGAAGTTTTGAAAAATAATATTTTCTCACACTTACAGTGTTAATCGGTTAACGCATATGGTTAACCGATTAACCACTCCAAAAACTCAGTTTTTAGGCCCCTAACACTGTGTTAATCGGTTAACGTATATGGTTAACCGATTAACACTTGAAAAACATGGAAAAACAACTACGGATTTGGGCTTGAAAGCCCCAAAAACCCAACCGATTAAATGGTTTTCACCCGATGAAATGCGTATTCATCCTTACTAATCATATATGGACATTTTAGGGTCATAAAACTCGACTTTCACGACATCTGATTTCCACTCAAAATCTTAACCTCAATTTAACCAAAAATGGTGAAACTCACAATATCACCCGATTTTCGCCAAACTAGTTCCAATACTCTAAGTCTAACATATCCCAACTAAATTACGAAGGTTATTCTTGATTCTAACCGTTCAAACAACGATATCTACCGATTAAACAAACTTCAACCTAGAAATGGAAAGTGTAGAAAACTACCAAACAATCCACACAACACATACATGATCATACATATAGGTAGAATAATAAAGTTTCACACCCTTACCCGATTAATCGAATGCTTAGATGTTGGTTCTTGATGATTATAGGTTTTGCTCTTCTTCCTCCTCTTTCTCTTCTCTTTATCTTGTTCTTTCTCTCTAACTCTCTTTTCTTTCTTTCTATTTTCCTCTTATACCTTTCCCCTCAATTCTATTTTTATCAAAAGGACCAAAATGCCCTCCAATCTAAATTTTACCCGAAACTCTCCGAAACGGTAAAATATTAAAACATACTAAATTAACACATCAAATTCACAATTAAAACAATTATTACTCAATTTAAATAGAACACTCAATAAAATGAAATAATCGAAATCGGGGCGTTACAACTCTCCCCCACTTTAGAAATTTTCGTCCTCGAAAATATTACCTGATTCAAACAAGTCTAGATACGTCTCTCGCATCCCACTTTCCAATTCCCAAGTCATATTGCCTTCAGAAGTGCCTCCCCACGCTACCTTCACAAGTGCAATATCCTTGCCTCTAAGTTTCTTAACTTCTCGATCCAAAATCCTCACCGGTACAACTTCTACCATAAGGTTATCTCTCACCTCAACCTCGTCCATAGGAACAACATGTGACGGATCCGGAACATACTTCCGAGGTTGCGAAACATGGAACACATCATGCCAATTCGAAAGATTCGGAGGCAACTCTACACGATAAGCCACAACACCTACTCGTGTAGTAATCTGATAAGGACCAGTAAAACGAGAAGTCAACTTCTTCGACTTCAAAGCACGACCCACACCCGTAACTGGTGTAACTCTCAAAAACACATGGTCGCCTTCTTGAAATTCAAGATCCTTCCTTCTCTTGTCATGGTAGTTCTTTTGTCTATTCTGAGAAGCCTTCATCTTCTCTCGAATAAACATCACTTTCTCCGTAGTTTGTTGTACCAACTCCGGACCAACTACCGACCTCTCAGTTTCATGCCAACACAAAGGTGTTCGACATCTCTGGCCATACAAAGCCTCAAATGGTGCCATACCAATACTTGCATGAAAAATGTTATTATAGGTGAACTCAATCAATGCCAAATAAATATACCATGCACCACCTTGCTCTAGCACACAAGCATGCAACAAGTCTTCCAATGATTGAATTGTCCTCTCAGTTTGACCATCCGTCTGCGGATGATACGCCGAGCTCAATCTCAACTTAGAACCCAAAGCACTTTGTAAACTTTCCCAAAATCTTGATGTAAATCTAGGATCTCTATCTGACACAATACTCCTAGGAACTCCATGCAACTACACAATCACATGAACATAAATCTCGCCTAACTTTTCCAAAGGATAACTAATATCAATCGGAACAAAGTGAGCAGATTTAGTAAGCCTATCAACAATTACCCAAATAGCATTATGACCTCTTTGCGTATTCGGCAATCCCGTAACAAAATCCATGGATATACTATCCCATTTCCATTCCAGAATGTCTAACGGTTGCATCAATCCACTAGGCTTCTGATGCTCCACCTTAAACTTCTGACAAGTCAAGCATGAATACACAAAACGAGCAACATCCCACTTTAACCCGGACCACCAAAAGATCTTCTTCAAATCTTGATACATCTTATTCACATCCGGATGAATACTTAAGTTGCTTCGGTGTCCTTCTTCCAATATCATCTTTTTCAATTCCGAATCATCGGGAATACAAATACGACCACGAAATCTCAAAACTCCAAAATCATCAACCTTGTAATCCTCACTCTCATTCATCATCAAATCAACAAACTTCAAATCTAACTTTTGCTTTTCACAAACGGTCGCAAGAAAATCATTCATAACATGTAACTAACCAAGTTTCACGCTTACCGGCGTCATTTCACAAATCAAACTCAAGTCTCTGAAATCTTCCAAAGGTTCCCATTCTTTCACCATCAACATGGACATATGTAACAACTTCCGACTTAAGGCATCGGCCACTACATTCGCCTTACCCGGATGGTAATTCAAACCAAAGTCATAATCTTTCAAAAGTTCTAACCATCTTCTTTGCCTCATGTTCAATTCTTTCTGGTCAAATAAATACTTCAAGCTATTGTGATCACTAAAGACTTCAAATCTTGCACCATATAGATATTGTCTCCAAATTTTCAAAACAAACACCACGACCGCTAATTCTAAGTCATGGGTAGGATAATTCTTTTCATGCACTCTCAGTTGCCTCAAAGCATAAGCCACAACTTTCCCATCTTGCATCAAAACACCACATAAACCGGTCAATGACACATCACAATACACCACAAAAGGATCCGTAGGATTCGGCAAAATCAAAACTGGCGTCAACGTCAACTGTCTCTTAAGTTCCGTGAAACTCTCTTCATAATGAATATCCCAAACAAAAGCTTTTCCTTTACAAGTCAACTGTGTCAAAGGAAGTGCCAACTCCAAAAATCCCTCAATGAACCTCCGATAATAACCCGCCAATCCTAAAAAGCTTCGGATTTCCGTAACCGACTTAGGAGTCTCCCATTGTCTCACTGCATCAATCTTGGATGGATCAACACTAATTCCACTACCGGAAATAACATGCCCAAGAAAACTTACTTTCGACAACCAAAACTCACACTTAGACAACTTAGCATACAATTGCTTTTCCTTCAAAATTTGCAACACAATCCTTAAATGCTCTTCATGCTCCTCTTGAGACTTAGAATAAATCAAAATATCGTCGATGAACACAACCAGAAAACGATCCAACTGCTCATGAAAGATACGGTTCATGTATTCCATAAACACACCCGACGCATTAGAAACTCCGAATGGCATCACGAAGTACTCGTAATGACCATACCGTGTCCTAAAGGCTGTCTTCTGAATATCTTCCTTTTTCACACGAATCTGGTGATAACCTGATCTCAAATCGATCTTGCTAAAAACACGTGCACCAACCAATTGGTCCATTAAATCATCGATCCTAGGAAGCGGATACTTATTCTTAATTGTCACCTTGTTCAATTGTCTATAATCAATGCACAAACACTTACAATACCGGAGCACCCCAAGGAGAAACACTAGGTCTTACAAACTTCTTGTCCAACAAGTCATTCAATTGTTTCTTCAACTCTACCAACTCCGATGCTGACATACGATACGGTGCCATCAAAACTGGTCTAGTACCCGGAACTAGATCAATGGAAAATTCAACTTCTCTTTCCGGCGGTACATCCGTAATATCCTCCGGAAACACTTATGGAAAGTCACACACCACTGGAAAAACATCAAGTTCCATCTTACTTTCCACGGACAAAGATGCAAACAAACCGAACAATTGAGCTTCATCCTCTAAAAGTTTCTTCAACTCTTTAGTGGATAGAAAACTTACCTCTTCATCGTCTTCCAAAGAAGGAAACCTTACTAACTTGTGATAGCAATCTATATGAACTCGATTAAACGGCAACTAATTCATACCCAAGATCACGTCCAAACCTTCCAAAGGTAAACACACCAAATCCATAACAAAGTCTCTACCATACATGGTCAGAGGACAACTTACACACACCGAGGACGTAGTTACCGACCCAGAAGCAGGAGTCTCAATAACCATCTCGCCACCCCAAGAAGTCACAAACAAGTCCAAACACTTAGTGCACTCATGAGAAATGAATGAATGAGTCGCTCCCGTATCAATAATAGAAATTAAAGGCGTACTATTAATAAAGCATATACCTTTAATCAGACAGTCTACACTGGTAGTATCCTTCCCAGCTAAAGCAAACACTTTACCACCTACCCGAGCTTGCTTCGGCTTAGTAAACTTAGTACTAATATGCCCCACTTCTCCACAATTAAAACATTTCACCACATTCCTTCTACAATCAGTTGTTGCATGACCAATACCTCCACAGTTAGAACACTTTGCCACAGTCTTTCCGCAATCAAAAGACTTATGCCCCATCTCACCATACTTGAAACACTTAATCATACCGGAACCTCCACCTCCGGATCTCCTATCGAAGTTTCCCCTATGTTTGCCCTTATCAACAGGCGTCACATATGGTCCACTACTTACTTGTTGTTTCCCTTTCCTCTCATTCACACTCTTATAATGTGTGGAACGAGCTTTGCTATCTTCTTCAAAAATCCTACAACATTCGACCAAATCCGAAAACCTCCAAATTTTATGATACCCCACCGCTTGCTTAATCTCAGGGCGCAAGCCATTCTCATACTTAATACATTTGGAGAATTCCGCCGTAACTGCCGTATAATGAGGATGAAATTGAACCAATGTCACAAACTTCGCCGTGTAGTCTACCACGGACATGTTTCCTTGCTTCAACTCAAGAAATTCCATTTCTTTCTTCCCCTTCACACTTTCAGGATAATACTTCCTCAAGAATTCCGTACGAAACAAATCCCAAGTGAATGTTTCCTCATTCACCTCAATAACTTGTCGCATACCGACCCACCAGTCGTCGGCTTCTTCCCTCAGCATGTGAGTCCTAAGTCTCACCTTGTTTCCCTCAGCACAATTCATAACTCTGAAATCTCTTTCGATTTCTTTCAGCCAAATCTAAGCACCGTCAGGATCGAATCTTCCTTTAAAGACCGGTGGCTGATTCTTCCTGAACTCATCATTCTCATTCGCATTCGGCGCACCCTGCACCGCTCTGATACCACTTAATGTAACACCCCCTTCCTATACCCCCAAATAATACAAATAATCATTTAGGCCCTTATTCAAAATTTCATCAGAGTAATTCACAACACAGTATAAAAGGAGTATGCCACATTATGCTTCAAATTAAACATACATACAACACCTGCTAATACAGATATGCAACAATGGGCAACACACAAAAGAGGAACTTTGTCCTTTCCCACATCTCAAATATTTAGAATAAAAGCGGAAAATCTAAACATTTGAATCACAATCGACATGTATTCACATATATACATATTCACATGATCTAGTGTAATACATCAACAACATTCATATTTACAAAACATGCAACACCAATAATACATATACAAATCTATTCATCAAAAATAGACCAAGGCTTCCTATGCTACCCAGTGTTACATATCAAAGCCATCTGACCAACACTAATGAAGATGCGCTTCACAAAAAGGGATCACCAGCACCTAATCTGCAATGCCTCATAGAGCATCAAAAAACAACAGAAGGGTGAGAAACAATATCATAATATTCAATGCATAAATATATATATATATATATATATATATATATATATATATATATATATATATATATATATATATATATATATATATATATATATATATATATATATATATATATATATATATATATATATATATATATATATATATATATATATATATATATATATATATATATATATATATATATATATATATATATATATATATATATATATATATATATATATATATATATATATATATATATATATATATATATATATATATATATATATATATATATATATATATATATATATATATATATATATATATATATATATATATATATATATATATATATATATATATATATATATATATATATATATATATATATATATATATATATATATATATATATATATATATATATATATATATATATATATATATATATATATATATATATATATATATATATATATATATATATATATATATATATATATATATATATATATATATATATATATATATATATATATATATATATATATATATATATATATATATATATATATATATATATATATATATATATATATATATATATATATATATATATATATATATATATATATATATATATATATATATATATATATATATATATATATATATATATATATACAAATCATTAGTTACGCATCTTCCGCATTCACACCACAACTCACCTCAATCATTCTATACATCGCAATGTATCCATATAAGTATCTATATATAAATAGAACATCAAGCATATACAATATGCAATCACCAATGTTTATATCAATCCATATAAACCTACATATATACATATATTCACACATATATATATATATATATATATATATATATATATATATATATATATATATATATATATATATATATATATATATATATATATATATATATATATATATATATATATATATATATATATATATATATATATATATATATATATATATATATATATATATATATATATATATATATATATATATATATATATATATATATATATATATATATATATATATATATATATATATATATATATATATATATATATATATATATATATATATATATATATATATATATATATATATATATATATATATATATATATATATATTTTCAAGCATACTCACTCATGCCATTATCACAATTCGCATTAATTCACATAAACATACACAATATGTTTATATCATCACCAATTCACATAAACATCCACATACATGTTTATTTCACCAATGCATCATATAAAGATGATAATGCAACTCATAGAGACCGACTCACGACTCTATGCATATGCAAATGCGGTACCGACTCAATTCAGCAGGTTTAATTGAAGAACCAAAATGGAACCATCGCTCGTTACCGAAGTAACTCCCCGTCGGGCCTACGATGTTCACCCATCGCTCACACCCCACATGGGCACACGATGTTTTAGGATTGCTCACACCCCACATAGGCACACAATCCGATTGCTCACACCCCACATGGGCACACAATCGTTCTGCAGATTCTACGAGGAATCAAATACAACCATCGCATCATACGAGGTTCTGCAGATCCTACACGGAATCAAATATAACCATCGCTCACACGAGGTTCAGCAGATCCTACGCGGGATCAATTAACACAAATGCATATCATGATGCTTCACATGAAAACATGACTCAATCAACTATAAACCATCGCTCACAACCCACATGGGCACACGATGTTTCTGGAGATCCTACGCGGGATCAATCAACATAAAATGCATACATATTCGCAAATATATTATCATGCATTCTTCACATTCATCACAATTACCATGCATTTTTATTCAATTCAAACAATGCATACATTAACCCAAAGGCCACGATTCACAACCGATTCATACACTAGGATTCACGCCTTACGGCTACCCACAACACAATAATTAATAACACACAAGTTATCCATACGAGACGAGACCGATCACAACCGGACGCTCTAGCTAATATAAGCTCGTCTCACTCAAAATCATTAATTCCGACTAATTGGTAAAATCGGCTGAAAGTCGGCTAAAAATAATATTTCTTTTCACCAAGTTGTAGAACATATTATTAGCTTCAGTTTGATGTAAAGAACGTCAAAATCCGATAAACGGTGAAAAAGTTATGAATTTTCGAAGTTTTGAAAAATAATATTTTCTCTCACTTACAGTGTTAATCGGTTAACGCAAATGGTTAACCAATAAACCACTCCAAAAACTCAGTTTTTAGGCCCCTAACACTGTGTTAATCGGTTAACGTATATGGTTAACCGATTAACACCTGAAAAACTTGGAAAAACAGCTACGGGTTTGGGCTTAAAAGCCCCAAAAACCCAACCGATTAAATGGTTTTCACCCGATGAAATGCCTATCCATCCTTACTAATCATATACGGACATTTTAGGGTCATAAAACTCGACTTTCACGACATCTGATTTCCACTCAAAATCTTAACCTCAATTTAACTGAAAATGGTGAAACTCACAATATCACCCGATTTTCGCCAAACTAGTTCTAATACCCTTAGTCTAACATATCCCGACTAAATTACGAAGGTTATTCTCGATTCTAACGGTTCAAACAACAATTTCTACCGATTAAACCAACTTCAACCTAGAAATGGAAAGTGTAGAAAACTACCAAACAATTTACACCCTTACCCGATTAATCGAAAGCTTAGATGTTGGTTCTTGATGATTCTAGGTTTTGCTCTTCTTCCTCCTCGTTATGTTCTCTTTCTCTTGTTCTTTCTCTCTAACTCTCTTTTCTTTCTTTCTATTTTCCTCTTATACCTTTCCCATCAATTCTATTATTATCAAAAGGACCAAAATGCCCTTCAATCTAAATTTTACCCGAAACTCTCCGAAACGGTAAAATATTAAAACTTACTAAATTAATACATAAAATTCACAATTAAAACAATTATTACTCAATTCAAATAGAACACTCAATAAAATGAAATAATCGAAATCGGGGCGTTACACCTGTTTGCGGTAGAACAGAAACTTAACACACTCTTTCTGAAAATTAGTTTTGAAACAATCTCGAAGGATGGAAAAGTTTGAATTTGGTTTTGTGTTTTTTAGAAGAAGTGAATTGAGTTAGTTTGAAACTCATGTTGCACTAAACATTATGACATAAGAGTGAATGCGTCGCATATCGCCCGAAGGGCATACGCTAAACACTCTAGATAACGTGAAGAGAAACCTCTCCACTTATCATTCCTCATGTACTTAAAGCTCGTAGCGTACAACACTTGTTACCCTTTATTAGGTGTCTTGAAAGAGTTTTGAGATGAGAAAGAAGACACAAGACTCTAAAGGGGACTAAGAAACCTTAATGTTATCAAGCAAAGTGGTCCTAAAGTTTGGATAGAAGGGAACTACCTAATGTTATCATGCAAAGGATTGAAAGCCTAATGTCTCTCCTACTCCCATCTTAAACAGAGGGACTAGGAATCCTAAGGGATCATGTGAACAAGCACAAGTAAACACAATGCAAATCAATCGCAAAATGAAACAAAAGAGAAGACTTAAACAAGTTTATTGCAAGATGAACAGAAATATGCAAAAGCAAACAAAATATGCAATCATGAAGCATTCATCATGGACAAACACAAGTCACATTCAAATCAACAAGAGAGAAGACATAAACAACTCAAGAAAGATGAGAGGAAATGAGAGAAGATAGCTCATACAATCAAATGCCATCAATCATCATAAGAAGAAAAGTGTTAAACAAAGAAGCACAATCAAGTAAGTGAGGGGAGAGATAGAGTGGGGAAGAAACCACATCATGAACATCTTAATCCCACATTCACTCATGATCAAATATAGAAAATTACTCAAACAACTCAAAAGAAGTTCAATTGTTCACAACAACCTCAAAATGAAACAAAACATCACCATAGCATCATGAACAAGCACATGACCATCAATCTCAGAAGTGAACTCAAGTGATAAACCTAAAATTTAAAATCAAGATATCAAGAAAACACAAGAATGATCACACTCAAGTTGAATTATCAAAGTCCATACAACAGTCTCACACTTCAAACTTAAGTGGAAAGACTTGATCAAATGAAACTTGTGGCACAAGGTACACATCCAAATGACCTACAATCAAGCAAGGTAGCACCTCAAGCATGTCAACAATAGTTAACAAGACTCATGAGGTTCTCAAAGGATCACACAAGATCATATCCCCAAAAATAGGTCAAAGCATGCACACAAACACATGGTTAAAACACTTTGAATTTGAGGCATCCACCAAAAATAGAAGCAAGCTCAGATAAAATCCAAACAAATTCGCAAATCCAAGTTGACTTAATCACAAATCAGAGTGCAAAAGATCATCACATGAATCAACTCAAAGCACCACCAATTAGGTCAATCCAGACAAGGTGTTCCACTTATCGAGCAAACATCGAGGATCCAATAAAAGTCAATGAAAAACTACCAAGGGATGATCATCAAAAACTTAAACCAACCCTTAAATATGTCTCAATCAAACACCTAAGTGTGAGAGAAAAATGGGTCAAAGTGAATTGAGGTGAATGATTCATCCCAAAATCAAGGTATCAACCATAAAACCACTCTAACAATTAAATTAATTAAAAATAACAAAAATAATTGAAAAATAAAATAAAAATGACAAAAAAATCCTAACATCCTAAAATGTCATAACCGTATTTTTTGGGGTTTTTATAAAGTCTAAAACTATTTTAAAATTATTTAAAATGAAAATGCAATAAAAAGAAATAAAAAAAGAAAATAGAATGAAAGAGGGGTGCATAAGTAATATGGACTTATAATGCAACCATGTTTACACGCAAATGGGCCTTAAAAATGGGAGTGGGAATACCAAAACTGCACAGCCTAAAACCAAATCAAACTCAGTTTTAATGAAACACGTCGTTTCATTAAACGAGTTGTCCAACACGTCAGATGGTCCACGCCCACGCAAGCCAGTCAAAATGAAAATCAATGCCACATCAGAGACAACTCAGCATCACCTTAGACGACAGAGCCCTAGCTCCGGTCGTCTTCTCCAGTGAGCCTCACCGGAGCTGGCTAAAAAACGTGATAAAAATCCAAACTCTTGGCATCATTTCAAAGCTTTTTTCACGTACAATCCAAATATGGCCATGGTTTTTGAAAAAGGTTCCTAGATTTAGGTGAAAACAGGCCACAAAAGTTTCATTCTCAAACTCAAATAATCTTAAACAGACACAAAAATGATCCAAACATGGCCTACACGAGGTAGGGCTTCAGATGCAGCCAATATGCTCCTAAATGCAAGCCTAAAATGAGAGATTCAGTTCATGGAAGTTTACCTAACAGAGCTGCTCCGTGGCCCTTCAAACTTTGAGCAAGGTTCAACTTCAAGCTTCCAATCCAACCCTTATGCTTCAGTGATGATGAAATGAACCAGAAATGGAATGGAAACTCAGTGAAGAATGCAATTCGAAGAGAGAGAATTTTGTGTGATTTTTGATGGAAACTCTCCTCTCATGCAGGTATCTCCAATTCTATGGCATTAGGGTTTATTTTCCACTTAAATATGAGGGCTTAGGAATGTCCATGCAGGCCCATGTTGTTTGATTCACTTGATTTTCTAATTTTGACCAAAAAATTTCTCTTGAGTGCACACACGGGTTGGAGGTGTTATCACTCATTCCATTCATTCTTGCTGACCAAGTGGGGGTGAGGAAAAAAATTGTGTTGGTTTGGGGAATTGAAAATGAGTTGGTGCAAGGTTTTGAACAATTACTCCTTATGGCATGAAATTTGAAAAATGACTTGAAAATGAAAGTTATGTTGGCTCAATTTGGGTAAAGAATGGCATGAACATTATTTGATGATGATAAGGCATCAAAAGTTCAAAAATAACTTCATTTAGTAACTTGAATTGGAAGAAACTCATTCTAAGTCCAAAAATAAAGTTTTCATGCTCATCATGGCCTAAGTGATCTCAAAATTCATCAAATGCCATGTAATTTGAGGTCAAGATGATGTTTAGGTCATTTGACACAACTTTCATGTGGCATGAATTTGGATTAGAGGTCTTGAAATGGATGAAATTGGTCTTTGAAGTGAATGACCCTAAACTTGGTTTCCAAAAATACCCTTGACTCGAGAAAGCCATAACTAGAGCTCCAAATATTAGAATGATGAGTTCTAGCACTTTTTGGAAAGCCAAGACAATGAGGAATAACTCTCATGTTTGATAAAAATGAGGAGGATCTTGGTTCCATGTGAAAAATGCCTTTGAAGTGAGCTATCTTTGAGTGCCTCTAAGCATATCATGTCATTGCATCTAAGGGAAAAATTTCCAGTTATCTGTATTTAAATATCTTCCACCATGATTTCATGAGGACTTTCATCGCTCATGTCATCCGGTGAGAATATTTAAATAGGGGCAACTGTCATACCCCAAATTTTACCCTCAGATTCTTTGATCTTTTGCATATCATTCTAGGTCGATCATACTGCATAACTAACCAATCTCTAGACTCTTTGTTCTCTTTGTTTATTTTATTAATCAGGGGTCAGATTTCAGAAGCTTCAAGTTTGTTTGAATTAGGGTTGGACATGAGGTTTTCTGTTGATTTGGAGTTCCATTGTTCAGAGTTAGTTTCTTTCGGTTATGGTACTCAAGCTTTAGGCAGAGGCGTTGGGTTTTCAATTGTCATGAGTAGTTCCTATCAGAGGTTTACCAAGGCACAACTTCAAGTTCTCTAAAAAACACCAGGGTGTCTTTTATTATGGTCTCATCAGTGGTATGACTTGAAAGATCCTGAATTAGGATTCTAGAAAATTATGGTTTCTCACCTTTGGATTTTATGATGAACAAGTGTCATTCATTTGAGTTTCATTTGAAGCTAGCAGGATAAGTGTATGTGTGAAGTAGTTTATTGTTTAATTGGATGTGACTTTAGCCTTTTTCAGGAAAGTGAGATTTTTTTCATTGAAGTCGAGTTGCAGAGCCTTTAAAGAGGTCAAGGTAGTTGGTACATTTCGAGTGGTGTACAAATATTGGTTGTGTGGTTCAGGTTCTTGATATTGATCCAAACAGCTCAGGCTTGTTGTCCATTTCATATCATTTCAAGATGGTTTTAAGGTTATGATGCCATTAATTAGAAGATGATCCGAGGAGGATTTTCTTCGACTTAATTCAAGAGTTGTTGCATTCGAGTTCATTTTTCATGGATTCAAGTGTTGTTCAAGCGGGAGACGCATTACCATTACTCACATCCGCTCCCGTAACCACTTTCCCATCCATTTCACATCCAATTTCACAAGAAATCCCGTTCTTGATTTCATAACTATCCCAAAATTCACAATTCGTTTCTTTTAATCCAACTTCCCAATTTCTAAACCATTTTACTTTTCAATTATCCATTTCCTTTTACATGCGCATTTTTCATTTTTTTTCTATCCAAACCATTATCCATCTTAAAGCAATTTCCCTTTGTATATGTTTTCTAAGTCCACTTCAAGGCTATTCTAAATCATAACCAATATTCATTTAAACCAAATTTCAAAAATCTTTTCTTTTAACCCATCCAATTTCCATCTATATTAATGTTCCATTTTAATTACATTGCCAATCCCATTTACTTCATAGGCCATCACAATTGAAAAAAAAACCAAAGATACAAGAGAAAGAATAAACTTACTGTCTGTATTATTTATTCATTTTTCACAACCAAAGATTACCATATTCAATAAGAAATAATGAAGATCAAAACACTACCAAATAAAAACTCATTAACCCCATATTACCCAATTCTGGCACGTCCTGTACAACCTTACTGCACATCACTAGCCTCCAAAACCACAACCCAAAACTTATCGTAACAACTTAAATATCGGTGTGCAGGTAGGCGCCAGGTTAGAAATGAACCTGGAGATGTAATTTAGCCATCCAAGGAAACCTCTGACCTATTTTTCTATTTGAGGAGCGGGCACTTCTTGAATTGTTATGACTTTATCGGGATCTACTTCGATTCCTCGTTGACTAGAAATGAATCCGAGCAATTTTCCAGAACGAACCCTAAATGTGCACTTAGCTAGATTTAGCCTCAGCTGATACTTTCGGAGTGTCTTGAACAACTTTATCAAATGATCCAAGTGGTCTTCTTTATTTTGAGACTTTGCAATCATATCGTCTACATACACTTCAATCTCCTGATGCATCAAACCATGGAAGAGCGCGACCACAGCTCGTTTATACGTTACTCCTGCATTTTTCAAACCGAAAGGCATGACCTTATAACAATAGGTTCCCCAGGGTGTAATGAAAGTTGTTTTTTCCTTGTCGGCCAGATCCATCTTTATCTGGTTGTAGTCGGAAAATCTATCCATGAATGAAAATACTTCAAAACTGGTTGTGTTGCCCACCAGGGTGTCAATATGTGAGAAAGGGAAATCATCCTTCGGACTAGATATGTTCAGATCCCTGTAGTCCACACACATTCTGACTTTTCCATCTTTCATTGGGACATGCAAAATGTTGGCCACCCATTCTGGGTATTTCGATACTTCTAAAAAGCCTGCATCAATTTGCTTCTTAACTTCGTCTCGGATTTTGAGAGCCATGTCAGGTCTGGATCTCCGAAGCTTCTGCTTGACTATGGGACACTCTGACTTCAAAGGGAGCTTGTGCATAACAATGTCGGTGTCCAATCCTGGCATGTCTTGATAAGACCAAGCGAATACATCGACGTAATCTTTGAGAAGTGTTATCAGTCTGCTTTTGACTTCTGACCCTAACGATTATCCAATTTTGAATTCTCTCTTTTCTTCCTCAAAGCCCAAGTTGATGATGTCAATCTGCTCTTTGTATGGCTGAAGATAGGCATCTTCGTATTCAGTCATCCTCATTAATTCTTCAGGGACCTCAGACTCTTCAACACTCTCTTCTTCGGCTTGAAAGACGAATTGACCACTAACAGAAGGAACCGGATGATCAATGGATTATGTGAGTGATAGAGGTGTTCTGCATGGTTTTACAGGTTTGAGAATGATCAAACACACATACAAACATGCAGATGATGGGTTGATTTTAAGTTTTCAAAAAAAGTTTCCATTTTTCCTTTTAACAAAAAGTGAAAATGATATGGAGAAAATAAAACAAGAGTTTTAACAAAAACACTATTCCATTCATAGATCTTTTCAAATTACAAAGTGGCCCATACAAAATGATTCACTAGCCTTGGGCAAGACCAGTAATTTAAAGAAAACAAAGCTAACAAGCAAACATAATACTCTAAAGGTAAAAAGATAGGAATTTCCACAGTTTCTCGGTTGCACAAAGCTGCTCCACCTCAGATCACCAGGCTGCCAAGGTTGCTTTCTTCCTCTTCAGCTACAACAAAATTAACTTGAACTCCACTGCTCATGATCATCTCTTTCAAGGACTTCTTCTTCATGACGTTTTCTTCAGGTGCATCTTTTAGAGTTGGTGTGTAATCTAACCCTTGTCTGTCGTTTTTTGCACGAGCGTTGACTTCTATGACCTTTCCCCATCCCAGTGGGAGTCCTGTCTTCATTGCAGCCTTTATACTTTGAACGGAAGCAAAAGATGGACCACGGGTTATTGTTGACTCATCAACCAATATAGCATGAGCAATTTCCAAAGCTTGGAAATCAGTTTCAAGCGCATCTTCATCAGCTTCTATGTATCTGAAGGAGGACAAATTGATCATCATCAGGTCCTCTTCTCCATGAATTATGACCAACTGGTCATTAACGACGAACTTCATTTTTTGGTGTAGAATGGATGTGACATCGCCTGCTTTGTGTATCCATGGTCTTCCCAGTAGACAGCTATAAGTCGGATTGATATCCGTCACCTGAAAGGTTAATTCGAAGATCTGAGGGCCTACCATGATTGCTAAATAGAATTCTCCTATCACAGTTCTTCTTGACCCATCAAAAGCTTTTACGACTAGAGAGGTAGGCCTCATTTAAGCTCCTTGGTAGGCCAATTTGGCTAAGGTCCTTTTGGGCATAACGTTGAGCACAAACACTGTATCAACTAGCACTCTGGCGAGTGTGTCCTCTTCACATTTGATGGATACATGCAAGGCATGGTTGTGCTTGCGTTTCTTAGCCGTTAGATCACTATCATCAAAGCTCAAAGTGTTGCATGTTGTGATATTTGCGACAACTGAGTCAAACTGTCCTATTGTAATATCCTTTTTTATGTGAGCTTGCGCCAATATCGTCATCAAGGCTTGACGGTGCACAGGGGAGCTTATCAACAGTGACATGATGGAAATTTTAGATGGCGTTTGGTTACGTTGATCCACCACTCGATAATCACTTCGACGGATTATTCTCAATAATTATTCCTCGTCATCTTTGAGGACCTCCTTCCCTTTTCTGGTGGGTTCTTTGGCAATCACATCTTTTGGAGCGATTTCTTTACGAACAACGATAGTAGATTTAGGAATGGCGGTAGATTGAGGAACGATAGGATTTTCCCGGGGCTGATATACTCGACCGCTCTGAGTCATTCTGCTTGCCCCAACAATGTTAGTGACATCCCCTTGCTTCCTTCCAACGTCATGTCATACCAAGAGTAATCATACTTGGGAGTTATAACTCTAGGATAAGGACCGGGTCCTCTTCTTGGCTCAAACCTGGGTTGGTCCTTTCCAAACATAGGCGCAGGATCGTTGCGAAACACCGGCCAGACAACTTTGTGCCTCTTTGCATTGTTGTTGTTATTTATGAAAATCGCTTTTTTGTTGGATTCTCCGGGCATATTAAACACTGGCTCGATTACTGCCACATCTTTTTTCTTCTTCCTGCTACTGATCTGCAGCATTCCTTGATTGATTAATGATCGAACATCCTTTTGGACAAGGTCACAATCTTGTGGATTCAGTCTGCATAACTCATAGTCTTCATGAGAACTTTTGAGTACCCATGCTCGAGCAAGCCTTTTATGCAATTCTACCCATGGTATCCTTATTTCAGAGGCCGTTGTGACTGTCCTCATTTCAGGCTCTTCCCCTTCTTTGGTTATTGCATTTACCCCACCATTATTTAGTAGAGTATTGTCCTTCACATTTGGGTGATTGTCTTCGAACGACAATATATTCATCTTTATTTATTCTCGAACGATGTGCTGAAGTGCAAAGCAACCTTCCAGATCATGTCCCACGACATTCTCATAAAAAGGACAATATGCATTTGGATTGTAGTAATGGGGTAAAGGATTAGGCAGAGCACCTAATTTCCTTTGTTCTGACGAGCCCTCTTTCTACCAGCATAGGAAATAATTCGGTATAACTCATGTGTACGGGTTGTATCCTCGACTTCCCACTTCGATTGTTTGATCTGGAAGCCTGAGCTTGAGGTTGCTGCGTTTGTTGATTGTTGTACGATTTTCGATTATATTGTTGATACTGATTGGATGCCCCTTGTCGCATCACTGCGAAAAAGGGCCGGCAAACTAGACAGAAGAGTCCCCACCGTTTGTTATTTATCCCAAAATGAGAGGGAAAGGAAACGATCAAAGAAAACCTAAGAGAAAGGGGAAAGACAATGGCATCACAACCAAATCTTGGGTTCGGGAGTTGGTTACGCAAGGGGAAGGTATGAGCACCCTTCACGTCTGTTGTACCAAATAGGATCCACGCTTGTTTTCTAAATCTATGGGTGAAAAATTATCTAATGCTACTGCTAAACGGGGGTGAACGGAAATAACTGACTCGATAGAACATCGCAACCCTATGCCTATGTATTCCCTCGTGCAATGGGAAAGTCATAGTCAACGTGGTTCAGAAAACTACAGGTGATGGGGGGAAGGTTGCTCGCCAAGACATTGTCGTCTTGTGCCTACAAATCCTCATTTGGTAATCAAAGCAAACGTAGTTCGGGCTGACACGACCACTGGTCGGTTCAAGTGTTTTAATGAGTAGGTTTAAATATCCGTTCTAGCAGTTAGGGACGATGCCTGTTTGCGGTAGAAGAAAAACTTAACCCACTCTTTCTGAAAATTAAGTTTGCAAACAATCCCGAAGGATGAAAAGGTTTGAATTTTGTTTTGTGTTTTTTAAGAGAAGAAGTGAATTGAGTTAGATTTGAAACTCATGTTGCACTAAAGACTATGCCTTAAGAGCGAATGCGTTACATATCGCCCAAAAGAAATACACTAAACACTCTAGACAGTGTGAGAGGAGGCCCCCCACATATCATTTCTCATGTACTTAAGGCTCGTAGCGTACAACAATTGTTATCCTTTATTAAGTGTCTTAAGAAGTTATGAGATGAGAAGTGAAGACACAAGACTCTAAGGGGAACTGATCAACCCTAATGTTATCATGAAATGTGATCCTATAGTTGGGATTGAATAGGGAACTACCTATTGTTATCATGAAAAGGATTGAAAGCCTAATATCTCTCCTACTCCCATCTTAAACAGAGGGACTAGGAATCCTACGGGATCATGGCAAAAGAGCACAAGTAAACACATAACAATTCAATAGATGAAAACAGATGAAGAAGACTTAAACAAGTCAATGCAAGATGAGATGCAAACATAAATGCAAGATGAAATGAAAACAAGACTCAAAACAAAGGAGACTCAAACACAAGAGATGACTTAAACAAGTCAAAAAGAATGAGATGAAATGGAAGAAGTAAACTCCTACAACCAATTGCCATCAATTTTCACAAAAGAAGAATGTTAAGCATAAAGTAAAAGCAAAGAAGCATGATCAAAGAAATGATGGGAGAAAAATGATAGGGAAGCAAACATATTAATGTTATCTCAACCAAACATTCACCTTTGATCATAATAAAACAATGCAACAAAACAGTGCAAAAGGAGCACAATTGTTCATGACAAACTCAAAGTGTATTCAACATCACCAAATCATCATGAACAAGTGTCTAAACCAACTAGGGCAGAAATGAATCACAAATGGAATGATCAAAATTCAATGTCAAAACAAAAGGCAATCAAAAGAAGGATCATGTACAAATGAAGAACCAAAGTTCGAACACAATCTCACACTTCAAACAAGTGGAAAAACATGATCAAAAGGTAACTTGTGGCACAAGTTACACACACCAACGACATATAAACAATCAAGGCAGCACCTCAAGCATGTTAACATGAGTTAACAAAGCTTAATAGGTGCTCAAGGGATCACTCATGATCATATCCATAGGATTAGGTCAAGACTAGCATGTGTAAACACCCTTAAAATGACTTGAATTTGCAATATTCATCAAAAATAGGAAAAGACCTCAATAAATCTCAAATAAAATACTCAAGGTAAGATGGAACAATCACCTTACAGAATGCAAAAGCTCAAGTCCAGAGCTCAATCAAAGCACCACCAATTAAACCCTAAAAGGCAAGGTGTTCCACTTTATCGAGTGTGTGTTGAGGGTCGCAAAAAGGCTATCGAAACCAAATGAAAAATGATCATGAACAATTCAAATCAACCCTCTAAACTTCCTCAATCCATCACCTAAATGAGAGAGAAAGTTTGGTCCTAGGAGATTTAGAATGAAGGGTTAATGATCAATTCAAAATCAAGTGCACACCAAAATACATATTAAATCTTAAATTCTATAAAAAATATTAAAATAAATGGAAAATATAAATAAAAATATTGAAAAATTAAATAACATCTTAAAATATCAGAAACAAAATTTTTGGGATTTTTTAGAACTATGGAACTATTTTTAAAACAATTAAATTCAAAATGAAAACAAAAGAAATAAAAATAAAATGAATAACCAAGAGGGGTGTAGAAGTAAAAAGCCAAAGGAACTAAACACAGTTAAGCACACATCTGGGCCTCCTAACAAGGGGGTGTGAATATCAATGTGCAAAGCCCAAGACCCAAAGGATTCAGAGTAAAGTGAAACAACACGTTTCACTTAATCCAGTCAGGGTCAAATGCCCACACAAGCAAAGTCAAGCCAATCATACGCGTGCCACATCATGAGTCAAAAAGTCCACCTAGCCAACTCATCCTTCCATCTGAGAATGAACCAGACACCGGAGCTAGGGCTCCGGTCGTCTTCTCCAGCCAGCTCGCTGGAGCTCAGTCATAAAACCACAATAAGAATGACAGATTCTTACACCATTCGAAAGCCCTAATCACAAGGAACATGAATCCACCATCCATTTTCATAAAAGGTTCTTAAAACCACGTGAAACCAAGACATGAATTTTGAATGCATAAACTGAAATCTAAACAAACAAGTGTGAAAATGATTCAGATATGGCCTATATTACATAGGACTTCAGATGCACCAGTAGTGGACCAAGAAATATGCCTAGAATGAATTTGGAATCAAAGAATATTACCTAACAGAGCTGCTCCGTTGGCTCCATAAAATGGTTCCAAGCATTGCTCTGATGATGCTAAACCAATCCTTGCCCTTTAGTGATGATGAAATGAGCACCAGCTTGAAGAAAATCTCTAGGAAATGTCCAATTCAAAGAAGAGCAAATTTGTGAAATTTTTGAGTCATTTTCCTCTCTCTGCGCAACAAGTTTCACACTAACCAATTAGGGTTGAATTTGAACTTATGTATGAGGGCTTAATGCACTCCATGCAAGCCCATGTTGGCTGTATGAGTTGATTTCAATTTTTGACCAAAAATTTCCACTTCATGCACACACGAGTTATGGCTTCACACACTCCTTTTTGGGTCAGCAACAAGCATAATGGGATGTGTAGAAATGAAATGAATGGCTTTAGTGAATTGAGGAAAGGTTTGTACCAAGTTTGCAACATGACTTTTTATGGAATGGAAAGTTTGAAAAATGACCTATAACATATACCATTGTTGGTCCAAATGAGGCAAGATACATCATGGTCATGTAATGGTATTGGAATGATGCCAAAAGTTCAAGATCAAAGGCATTTTATGGCTTGTAATGGAAGAAACACTTACCATGTCCAAAAATCAATTTTCCACTTCAAAAATGGCTCAAAAGATCACACAATCCATCAAACATCATGGATTTTTAGCTCATTGTGAAATTAAGGCCATTGGACACAAGTTTCATGTTGGAAAAAATTGGATTTGAGGCCTGAAAGTTCATGATAATGACCCATAATGAAGTTTCCAAAAATACCCTTGCCTTGTGAAGACCATAACTTGAGTTCCATACATCAGAATGAGGACTTCTTGAACTTTTTGGAAATCTAAGACCATGAGGAATAACTTTCATGTTCACTTAAAAGTGAGGAGAAGCTTAGTTCCACGTGAAAAATGCCTTGGAAGTGAGTTGACTTTGTGTACCAGAATTCCTTTCATCTGATGACACCAACTTGTTGACACCATAACTTGAGATGTAAAAACTAAATGGATGAGTTCTTGTACTCAAAAGAAAGCTTAAAGGATGATGAACAAGTCTCATTTTTGTTGGAAAATGAGGTTGAGCTTGCATCATAAGGAAAATTGTCCTTGAAGTTAGGCACCAAAAGAGGGGATTTTACACTGAAATCAACTGAAACCCTAATTTAATAACTTCTTAAACTCTTGAATCTTCTTGATTTGATCTCAACAAGACATCCTAGATGCTTCAATATTACTTCCCATGTCTCCAATGGTCAAGAACCAAGTATTGAGTCCTCTCAAGTCCACAGTTGACTTTTTGTTGACCAAATGAAACCCTAATACCATACCCTTTGACTGAGGCTCTTGCAGATGATTTGAATGACCATACAAACTCCATAAAGACCCCTAAAGATACACATTGAGCTTTTAAAACATTATTTATCCAAACAGGTGACCTCATGATCCTCTGATGATCCTCAAGATAGAAGGTGACACCCATACACAAACCTCTCCTCTCAAGGAGCTTTGAAAACCAACCCTGATGGAAATGAACTCTTGTGGCTTACAAATGATACATTTGCTTGATCTTGAACAAAGAAGCTCTCGTTTTGAATGACAAACACAACACCTCTTGATCCCCTTATTAGAACCAATGTTATGCAAATTCAAATGCTAAAATGAAATGAAACATAAGCCAAGTTAGAAGGAAAAGGTTGGTCAAATTTTGGGGTACAACAGCTGCCCCTATTCAAACGACTTGGACCTGAAGGGATGAAAAGTGAATGGCTTTCAAACATTCAAGGTAGAAGGTGGTTGAATACAAAAGAACCCAGAAATTTGACAACTGCAAAATAGTAAACTGTAGAATGGTCCACCGGAGTGGAATTAGAATCATAGGAGAAATGTATCTGATAGTTGTAGGAAAGTGAGCTAACCTACCACCAATTAGAAAGCATTGACACAGAATCGGGAACAAAACATCTGCTAACATGCAGGCAACGACACTAAGTCAGCTCGACACTCGGTCGGTAAAAACATCTGCTAACACGTAGGCATCTGTTAAATAAACTAGGAAACGAACCATAAGGTCGGCTCGACACGAAGTGGGTAACATCTGCTATCCAAAGAAGGCATCCGTTAATCAAAACAGGCAACGAACCCTAAGTTCGGCTCAACAAGAAGTTGGTAACATCTTATATCCAAAGCAACCATCCGTTAATCAAAACAGGCAACAAACCCTAAGGTTGGCTCAACACGAAGTCGGTAACATATGCTATCCAAAGCAGGCATCCGTTAATTAAAACAGACAACGAACCCTAAGGTCGGCTCAACACGAAGTTGGTAACATCTACTATCCAAAGTAGGCATCCGTTAATTAAAATAGGTAATGAACCTCCAAGAAGCCGAAGAGATGAAGCCAACTCCACGAGGGATAACTGGGTGTGCCAAATACGATTGGACTTATGTTGGGGAAAACAAGCCCTGGATGGCCTCCAAGAAAAGAACATTCTTAGGTAAAACTGTTATGCTGAGAAGAAAATCCACTCCGCTGGGGATCACATCAACTCTGATATGGAAAACAGTCCTAGATGGGCTTCCAGAATACAACTCTTATGGGGAACAAAACCACTCGACTGGGGAAAATAGCCCTGGATGGCTTTCGAGAATACGACTCTACTGTGGAGTAGGTAAACCGCTGGAGGAATAAATCCACTCTGCCGGGGATACCACTCTGCCGGAGATTAAATCTAATCTGGTCGGGATTAAGAATAAGATTTACTGGGAAGTTATCCCAAACTCTCTCTACTGAGGGTTGAGAATAACATTCTTTGGGGATAATCCCGCTCTACGGGGAAGAAACCTACTCTGGTGACTTCACTGGGGATTAGGAAAAAGATTAATTGGGGAACCCTCCCAAAAAACTTGCTTTGAAGAATACCAATAACCATGTGGATTTTACTGCGGAAGATGCCCTGACTGGCCTTCCAGAATCACACTCTTCTGGGGAACGATCGCACTCTGTGGGTAAAGAAAATCCACCCTGAGGGGAATTGAGAAAGACAATCTTTCTACTGAGGATAAAATCCGTTATGCTGAGGATAAAAATCCGCTCTGCCGAGGATTGAGAGAAACAAACATCGGGAAATCATCTTAATACCTCGCTCTGAGGAAAACCAATAACTATTGGATCCTGCTGCGAAAAACAACTTCATCAGGGAAAACCCATTGAGGGAATCGACATCAACCTCTGCTTGGGGAAATGAGAGTAAACTCAACAATATCAACCTCTGCTTAGGAAAATAAGACTCATCAACCTCTGCTTAGGGAAATCGAGTCTCAGACTCTGTGGGGAAAACAACACTGAATTCGTCCCACTACTGGGGGAACGGTCCCAAATCTACCGCCAGGGATAAGTCCAATCTCAACCAGCTGGGGAGAAACTAGTCCTAAACCGCTGGGGAGAAACTAGTCTCAACCTGCATATCATCGCTGGTGGGATACTTCTGATCTGACACCAACACTTTGTGGGGATAGAGACATGGTGACTCCACTAGGGATGCACCTCTGAAACAAATCTCAATGATGAGAGTCCTACAAATGACAAACAAACAATATGTCTTGTATGCAATAAAGGCTATTTCGGTCATCATCCATGACATTATTCAATGTTTCAACTATGATTAGCAAAGCCCCAAAAGTTTATGTACGCAAAGTTTTATCAAAACGTCAGGTGTCTTTTGCAAACAAAATAGTAAAAGCTAAAAGAAGAAAAGAAAGCTTTCTGGATAATATACTCATTGATTGAAAATGGCCTGTAAATAGGCAGATTTACATAAGATGCAACTCTTGAAAAGAGAAAGTTGCGCAAAAAATACAGAAAATACAATAGCTATACAAAATGTCGGCAATATGGTATAGACAACCACCATGTGTCGATTCGACTATGACTCACATGACTTCTATGCTTTTTCCAATGCTTTGTCCACTGAAAAGACTGACTTGTTAACTCTCGGGTTCTCCAAGAATTCACTATGCTTACAGGATCAGACGCAGACCACAGTCGTTTGGTTTTAAAATCCCTGACTTTTACCCAAATTACCTTTTCGGGTTTTCAATTCACCAGGATACCCATTTTTGCCAAATTCGTCTTTTCAGGTTTTCAACTTTGCGGATTTACATTCTTTTTCTTTTTATCCCTAACTTTTGCCCGAACCCAATCTTTTTATGGTTCGTCGGGATGCCTCATTTTTGCATGGATTTTCTTTTTATTCCAACGGGTCTCTTTTAAGCAGAGTATTTTCTAACTACGTTTGCGTTCACAGGGGACGTAAAATCTTCTCCATCCATAGTTGAAAGTAGTAAGGCTCCTCCGGAAAAGACATTCCTTACTACGTATGGACCTTCATATTTGGGAGTCCATTTGCCCCTGTGATCTGTTTGTGGAGGGAGAACCCGCTTCAACACTAAATCACCTGCCTGAGAGCTTCGAGGGCGCACCTTCTGATCGAAAGCTTTCTTCATCCTGCTCTGATGTAGCCGACCATGGGCGATAGCTACCAATCTCTTCTCGGCAATCAAGCTAAGTTGATTCAATCTATCTTTCACCTATTCCGCCTCATCAAGGTTCACATCAACCAACACCCTCAGGGAAGGAATCCCGACTTCTAATTGTAGGAGAACTTCCATACCATACACTAGCGAGAAAGGCGTTTCCCCAGTTGAAGTATGTACCGAAGTACGATATCCATGTAATGCAAAGGGCAACATCTCATACCAATCTTTGTAGGTAACCACCATCTTCTACACAATCTTCTTGATGTTCTTATTGGCTGCCTCAACAACACCATTCGTCTTTGGGCGATAAGGAGAAGAGTTGTCCTGTTCGATCCTGAAACTCTGGCATAGTTCCTTCACCATCTTGCTCAAATTTGAACCATTATCAGTAATGATTCGTTTGGGCACTATGTAACGACAGATGATGTCCTTTTTGATAAACCGAGCCACAATCATGACAATGATCCTTACATAGAGTTCACAAACTCTATCTTCAAGTTCTAATTGAAGGATACTCCTAACAAGGGGTATGTCTTTAGACTTAAAGCAAAGTCTAATGGATATAGGTTCTAACTTAACTAAGTTAAAGTACCTAATGACTTAACCAAGTCAAGGGGAGGGGTAATGAGCTATCTATGACTGTGAAGTCAATAGAGTGACTTTCCTTTGGAACAAGGGATAATACAACAACTGGATGAGAGTTAACAAGCTACATAAATCAAGTAGAGGTAACAACCAATACATCTTTGAACAAGGGCGTGACATGTGTGATAGCAACATGTGAATTGTGGTGAATCATGTTAAACAAGAAGGTAACAACCAACATGGGCAAGCATGAAACATGCATAACAATAACATTTTCATCAATGGTATTCAAACAAAACTCATGCAAACAAGTTACAACTTGAACCAAACATGGTATATGAATCAATCAAAGACAAATGTAACACATCTAAACATGTTAAAGACATATTTATGACAATCAATCATGGATAGGCAAGAAAAGTAACAACAATTCAGGCATGGATTCAAACTTCACAAAGGGAAACATACACAAGATACATGGTAACTTTCAAAGTAAGAAACAACCCTAAACATGTTATGGTTCTAACAAGACACATAAAAAAGTAAGATGGGGGTGAGGGATCATGTTCAATAGGTAACAACATCAAGAAACATATCATGGTTCACAAAGAAGTTTCAAAGCATTCTTTTCACATTCATGCATTCACAAAGGCAAGTACAATCATAGTAAAGCAAAGAGCCAAGTGTTTTCAAACATATAAACATGTTAGACATTTAGCAATGATTAATACAAGATCAATCTTTCAAGAAAAATCAAGCACCATGTCAAGAAAGTTCATGAAAACCAAAGAAAAACCCTAAAAAGGCCATGTCATTCAAGTGGACCAAGGTGTTTCAAAAATAACAATTCTTGAATTATTTTTTCACACATTGAAACTAGACATATTAAGGAGCATAATGCAACTTTAATTTTTGTAATTTTTGACAATGGGATTTGCCCTCCATTTTGGATATATACTAACTTTAATTTTATGCAGTGCATGCTTTATGTTTCTATGTATGAGTTGTATTTCTATTTGTTTTCTTGCTCGACCTGTTTGATGCCCGACAGTGCGGGGAACTTGTCGGGTGATCAGAGTTAGCATTCAATTGGTCATGGAGCCAAGATCTCGGTTGAGGTCTTTTTCCTGGGCGTAAACCTCCCATCGCAAGCTGGGTGTTTTGCCCTAATGGTACGACAGCAGTGGAGCTCGGTAGAGGGCCCCCCGCTGGATCAAGGGCCTTGCCCGCACCCGCAAAGGGATGACTCTTATCTTTTTTGTTATAAACTTTAGGAGTCATGTTTGTACCATATCGCGCCCTTGTGGTTGCGACGCTAACGAGTCGCGGGAAGTGTCTAACTGTAGTATTGTTTGAGTTTTTCTGCATTCCATGGTCGAGCAAGTTCTTCCCCAATTGCCCGTTTTGTTTCGGACACAATAAGAGCCTTCCCAATTTGCATCGAGATTGCCCTCGCGTGAGTCCTTTTGGTTCCTTCGTAGGACTAGGCTGCCCACCTGGAACTCACGCTTAATGACTTTGCTGTTGTGCCGCAAGGTTATCCTTTGTTTTAGTGAGGCTTCCCGCAGGGATTCCCCCGACCTGATTTCCTCGACCAGGTCGAGTTCTTCCCTTAGTGCTTCATCGTTCTCCTAATCGGGTAAGGGGGACTCGGTTCCCTAAAAGGTTCTCTTATTTTAACCGGGATCACTGCCTCTGTCCCATAGGTCATTCGGAATGGGGTTTCCCCAGTTGTTGAGTGCGGAGTGGTCCTGTAAGCCGAGAGAACGCTATGTAGTTCATCGACCCATCCTTTCTTGGTGTCTCCTAGCCTTCACTTCAGTCCGTGCAAAATTACCCTATTCGCGGCTTCGGCACGCCCGTTTGTCTGCGGGTGTTCGACTAGCATGAAGTGTTGCTTCGTGCCTAGCCTGGCGACAAAGTCCCGGAACTTTTTGTTTGTGAACTGTGTCCTGTTGTCAGTGACGATGGCCTGGGGTACTGTCGCATCGCTGTGAAGAGGGGCTGGAAATGACAGAAGAGTCGCCACCATTCGTTATTTATCCCAAAAGAGGGAAAGGAAACAATCAGAGAAAACCTAACGAAAACGGGAAAAGACAGGCCATCACAAACATATCTTGGGTTCAGGAGTCGGTTACGCAAGGGGAAGGTGTTAGCACCCCTCACGTCCGTCATACTCGACGAGATCCACACTTTGTTGTCTATCTAAAAGGGTGTTTACTATCTAGCTACAGGCCATAGGGACAAAAGAAAAGAAAAGAGACTCGATAGAGCATCGCCGCTCTATGCCTACATATTCCCTCGTGTAATGGGAAAGTCAGAGTCCACGTAGTTCGGAAAACTACGGGTGAAAGAGGGGGAAGATTTCTCACCAAGACATCGTTGTCTTGTGCCTACGTATTCTCGTCTGGTACGAGAAATAAGAGCAAACGTAGTTCGGGCTAACAAGATCACCGGTTGGTTCAAAATGTTTTACCCGAGTAGGGTTAAAACATAGTTCTAGCAGTTAGGTGTGTGCAGCTCGACCATTGGAGACTTAGGCGTTACCTGTTTGCGGTAGAACCAAGAGTTAACAAAACTCTCCTTATGAAAAATGTAATGCCTCGATTATGAATTCCCATTAATTGTTGAGTCTTTTAATTTATTTAATTGATGTTTGTTTTAAATTGAGAAATTATATATTATTATGTGGTGTTTGCTTATTTTATCTATTTTTACCGATTCGGAGAGTTTTCGGGGAATTAGAGTAAAAAGGGCATTTTAGACATTTAGCAATTTAGTGTGAGAATTGATTGGTAAGTATTGGAAAGAATTTGAGAGGAAAGAAATAGAGGTAGAAATAGAATAAGAGAGGAAAAGAAAGAAAGAAAGATAGTAACATAAGAAGAAAAACAAGAGAAAGAAAAGAGGAGAAGAGAAAGAGAAGAGAAAGTGGAGAGGAAAACCTAGAATCATCAAGGGATCATCACCAAAGCTTGCAATTGATCGGTAAGGGTGTGAAACTCTATCATCTCTTTAATGTATATGATTGTATGTGTATGTGTTTGGATTTTGTAGAGTTTCTACTCTTTTTCCACTTAGGTTAGAAGTTGGTTTTGTGAGTAGAATGAGGTTTTGATCGGTTAGAACTCGGATTAGACGATGTAGTTTAGTCGGGTGATGGTTGGGTTGTGCCACTGAGACTGGTTTGGATTTAATCGGTTGATTTTGTGGAGTTTGGGCTCTTGAGACAGCCATGGAAGTTCTGTCTTCGCAGGCTCGCCAGGCGAATGGCAGCGAAGCTTCGCCCGGCGAAGCCCAGCGAGCTGTAGCGAAGCAAGTCAGAAGCTAACACCCTGTCTTCGTTGGCAAGTTCGCCAGGCGAAGTGAGTTGGAGAAGGTTCTCCAGGCGAGTGTGTAGCGAGCCTCAGCGAGTAATTCCAGAATTACTCCCAGTGGACTTCGCTGGGAAGTTCGCCAGGCGAAGGCCAGCGAGCATTCGCTGCGTGGCTTCGCCAGGCGAAGGTTGGCGAACCTGGCAGTGTTATTTGTTTTGCTGTTTGTTCATAGCATGATGTTTGGTTGATTCAATTATGATTAATGCATATATGAAAGATTGATGTGTGAATTGTTTTGACATGTCGTGCTGTGGGTGGCCGAAAGGCGTGAATCCTAGATTGTAGAGTCAATAGTGAATCTTAATCGTTTGATAATGTGGTGTGTTTGCTCGAATTAGATAGAAATGCATTGATGGATTAATAGGTATGTAAACCTTGTGTGAAATGGTGTATAATGTGAATGCATGATGAATACATGCGATATATGTGATAAATGCAATGAGTATGTTTGTGTGTTTGAATGATCCCTCGGAGGATTAGCATTGTGTAGCATCTTAGTGTGCATTTTTGTGTTGAATGATCCCTCGGAGGATTTGCAGAACCTCGTATGATACGATGGTTATATTTGATTCCTTGGAGAATCGGTTACGTTGTGTGATTCCTTGGAGAATCGGTTGCATTGTGTGATTCCTTGGAGAATCGGTCATAACATGTAATCCCGTGGAGGATTGATTAGAGTATTTGATTCCGTGGAGAATCTGCTGAGTACTTGATTCCGTGGAGAATCTGCTGAATACTCGATTCCTTAGAGAATCTGTTGAAATGAGTCGGTACCGCATTTGCATCTGCATAGAGTCGTGAGTCGGTCTCTATGAGTTGCATGAGTCATCTGTGTATGATGCATTAGTTGTATGAATGTAACTGTGTATGTTATATATGATTGTTTGGAGGAACATATGGTGAATGTTTATGAGCAAGTTTAGAGGCATGATTAATTGTATATGCTTAATGTGGTGAGAACATAATTTGGGTATAACTTGTGCAAATATGAGTATATGTATATATACAATTTTATGCATTAACTGTTATGATATTGTTTCTCACCCTTCTGCTGTTTTATAATGCTCTATGAGGCATTGCAGAGTAGGAAGCTGGAGGTTCTTTTTGTGAAGCGATGTCTTCATTCTTTTTGGTCAATGGCTCTGATATGTAACATCTGGGTAGTTAGGAAGCCTTTGGCTCTTTTGAAGTTATTTTGTTTTGATTCTTTTGTGATACATATGTGTATGTATCTGCTGTGAATATGTTGTAAAGCATGAATTGATTGAATGGTTGGATATACTTTTATGAATGTGATCGATTCAATATTTGGATGTTTCTGCTTTTATTCTAAATATTGAGATGTGGGTTACCCATTGTTGCATATCTATTTTGAGCAGGTATCGTATGTGTTTAATTTCATGATAATGTGATGCGCCTCTTATATACCATGTTTTAATTAAACTCTGATGAAATAAATTTTCTAAGTGCCTAATTGATTAAATATATTAATTTGGGGGTATAGAAAGGGGGTGTTACATTAAGTGGTATCAGAGCCAGTGTTGAGTCAGTCGTGTCTGTCTTGTTGTTGTGTTGGTTGAATGGTTGTTTAACCTTGTTGTTATTTTTGGGAATCCTCATAATATGGCAGGTCGTAATGACAATGCTATGGCAGCGGCGTTAGAGGCTATGGCCAGAGCTGTGCAGGGTGCACCTAACGTGAATGCGAATGATGAGTTCAGGAAGAACCAACCACCGGTGTTCAAAGGGAGATTTGATCCGGATGGTGCTCAGATATGGTTAAAGGAAATTGAGAGGATCTTTAGGGTGATGGATTGTGCTGAAGGGAACAAGGTGAGGTTAGGGAGTCACATGCTGAGAGAAGAGGCTGATGACTGGTGGGTCAGCGTGAGGCAAGTTCTTGAGGTCGACGATGAGGAGATTACGTGGGATTTATTTCGTACTGAGTTTCTAAGGAAGTATTATCCCGAAAGTGTTAAAGAGAAGAGAGAAATGGAATTTCTGGAGTTGAAACAAGGTAATATGTCGGTGGTGGACTACACCGCTAAGTTTACTGAGTTAGTGAAGTTTCACCCTCACTATGATGCGGTTACGGCGAAATTTTCCAAATGTATCAAGTATGAGAATGGCTTGCGTCCTGAGATAAAGCAAGTGGTGGGTTATCAAAGAATACGCAGATTTTCGGATTTGACCGAGTGTTGTAGAATTTATGAAGAAGACAATAGAGCTCGTTCTACTTATTATAAGGGTTTGAGCGAGAGGAGAGGGAAGCAGCAAGTACGAAGTGGACCTTATGTGACGCCTGCTGATAAGGGCAAACATAGGGGAAACTTTGATAGGAGACCCGGAGGAGGTTCCGGTGCGATCAAATGTTTTAAGTGTGGCGTGATGGGCCACAAGTCTTATGATTGTGGAAAGTTCAAGGCGAAGTGTTCCAACTTTGGGCTCCTTGGACATGATGCAGCAGATTGTAGAAAGAATGTTGTGAAGTGTTTTAATTGTGGCGAGGTGGGTCACATTATCCCGAATTGTACCAAATCGAAGCAAGCTCAGGCGGGCGGAAAAGTATTCGCATTAGCAGGTTCAGACGCTACTAATGTGGCGGATCGTTTGATTAAAGGTACATGCTTTATTAATGATATGCCTTTAGTTGCTATTATTAATACTGGAGCGACTCACTCGTTCATTTCTCTTGCGTGTGCTAAGCGGTTGGATTTGTGTATGGTTTCTTTGAGTAGTGGTATGGTTATTGGGACTCCCGCTTCGGGGTCGATAACTACTTCTTTGGTGTGTGCAAGTTGTCCTTTGACCATGTATGGTAAGGACTTCGTTATGGATTTAGTGTGTTTGTCGTTGGAAGGTTTGGACGTAATCTTGGGTATGAACTGGTTGCAGTTTTATAGAGTTCATCTGGATTGCTATCACAAGTTAGTAAGGTTTCCTTCTTTGGAAGATGGTGAAAACGAGAGTTTTCTTTCCACTAAAGAGTTGAAGAAACTTTTAGCGGACGAAGCTCAGTTGTTTGGTTTGTTTGCATCGTTGTCGGTGGAGAGCAAAGTTGAGCTCGACGTGTTTCCTGTGGTTTGTAAATTTCCTGAAGTGTTTCCGGAAGATGTTGCGGATGTGCCGCCAAAGAGAGAGGTTGAATATTCTATTGATCTAGTTCCGGGTACTAGACCGATTTCGATGGCCCCGTATTGGATGTCGGCATCGGAGTTGGTGGAATTGAAGAAGCAGTTGAATGATTTGTTGGATAAGAGATTTTTAAGACCAAGTGTTTCTCCATGGGGTGCGCCGGTATTGTTGGTAAAGAAGAAGGATGGTAGTATGCGATTGTGTATTGATTATCGGCAGTTGAATAAGGTGACAATTAAGAACAAGTATCCGCTTCCAAGAATCGATGATTTGATGGATCAATTAGTTGGATCCCGTGTTTTTAGTAAGATTGATTTGAGGTCCGGTTATCACCAGATTCGGGTTAAGGAAGAAGATATTTCGAAGACGGCTTTTAGAACACGATATGGTCACTATGAGTATACGGTGATGCCATTCGGAGTTTCTAATGCGCCGGGTGTTTTCATGGAATATATGAACCGTATCTTCCACGAGCAGTTGGATCGTTTTGTGGTAGTGTTTATCGATGACATTTTGATTTATTCTAAGTCTCGAGAGGAACACGAAGAACATTTAAGGATTGTGTTGCGGATTTTGAAAGAGAAGAAGTTGTACGCAAAGTTGTCTAAGTGTGAGTTTTGGTTGTCGGAGGTGAGTTTTCTTGGACATATTATTTCCGGAAATGGTATTAGTGTGGATCCATCCAAGATCGATGCGGTAATGCAATGGGAGACTCCAAGATCGGTTATGGAAATTCGAAGCTTTTTGGGCTTGGCCGGTTACTACCGGAGGTTTATCGAAGGATTTTCAAAGTTAGCACTTCCGTTAACGCAGTTGACTTGTAAAGGAAAGGCTTTTATTTGGGATGTTAATTGTGAAGAGAGTTTCATGGAATTAAAGAGAAGGTTAACGACAGCGCCAGTTTTGATTTTGCCGAATCTTACGGAACCTTTTGTGGTTTATTGCGATGCTTCTTTGTCAGGATTGGGTGGTGTATTGATGCAAGATGGGAAGGTCGTGGCATATGCTTCTAGACAGTTGAGAGTGCATGAAAAGAATTATCCTACTCATGATTTGGAGTTAGCGGCCGTAGTGTTCGTTTTGAAAATTTGGAGGCACTATCTTTATGGTGCAAGATTTGAAGTTTTTAGCGATCACAAGAGTTTGAAGTATTTGTTTGATCAAAAGGAATTGAATATGAGGCAAAGGAGATGGCTAGAACTTTTGAAGGACTATGATTTTGGTTTATATTATCATTCGGGTAAGGCGAATGTGGTAGCTGATGCCTTAAGTCGGAAGTCGTTGCACGTGTCTACTTTAATGGTTAGAGAGTGGAAACTTTTGGAGAACTTTAGAGATTTGAGTTTGCTTTGTGAGTTAACGCCGAGTAGTGTGAAGCTTGGTATGTTGCATGTCACGAATGATTTCCTTGCTACGGTGTGTGAAAAGCAAAAGTTGGATTTGAAATTTGTGGATTTGATGACGAATGGAAATGAAGATTTCAAAGTTGATGAATTAGGAGTTTTGAGGTTTCGAGGTCGTATTTGTATTCCCGATGATGCGGATTTGAAAAAGATAATATTGGAAGAGGGACATCGGAGTAACTTGAGTATTCATCCGGGAGCGAATAAGATGTATCAGGATTTGAAGAAGATCTTTTGGTGGTCTGGATTGAAAAGCGATGTTGCTCGTTTTGTGTACTCGTGTTTGACTTGCCAGAAGTCTAAGGTGGAGCATCAGAAGCCTAGTGGATTGATGCAACCGTTGGATATTCCGGAATGGAAATGGGATAGTATATCGATGGATTTTGTTACGGGATTGCCGAATACGCAAAGGGTGATTGTTGATAGGCTTACTAAATCGGCTCACTTTATTCCGATTAATATTACTTATTCTTTGGAAAGATTGGCCGAGATTTATGTTGGCACTATTGTGAAGCTTCATGGAGTTCCTAAGAATATTGTGTCGGATAGAGACCCTAGATTTACTTCAAGATTTTGGGAGAGTTTGCAAGGTGCCTTGGGTTCTAAGTTGAGATTGAGTTCGGCATATCATCCGCAAACAGATGGTCAAACCGAGAGGACGATTCAATCGTTAGAAGATTTGTTGCATGCTTGTGTGCTTGAACAAGGTGGTGCGTGGGACGGTTATTTAGCGTTGATTGAGTTCACCTATAATAACAGTTTCCATTCGAGTATTGGTATGGCACCATTTGAGGCTTTATATGGTCGGAGATGTCGAACACCTCTGTGTTGGCATGAGACAGGTGAGAAGTCGGTAGTTGGTCCGGAAATGGTACAGCAAACGACGGAAAAGGTGAAATTTATTCGGGAAAAGATGAGAGCTTCTCAGAGTAGACAGAAAAGTTATCATGATAAAAGGAGGAAGGATCTCAAGTTTCAAGAGGGCGACCATGTGTTTTTGAGAGTTACACCAGTTACGGGTGTGGGTCGTGCTTTGAAGTCGAGAAAGTTGACTTCTTGTTTTATTGGCCCGTATCAGATTGTCGCACGAGTTGGTGCTGTGGATTATCGTGTGGCGTTACCTCCGAACCTTTCGAATTTGCATGATGTATTCCATGTCTCGCAACTTAGGAAGTATGTTCCGGATCCGTCACATGTTATCCCAATGGATGAAGTTGAAGTAAGAGATAACCTTACAGTTGAAGTTTTACCGGTTAGTATTTTGGACCGCGAAGTTAAGAAACTAAGAGGCAAGGATATTGCGCTTGTGAAAGTGTCCTGGGGAGGTGCCGCGGAAGGCAACATGACTTGGGAATTGGAGAGCAAGATGCGAGAGTCGCATCCGGAGTTGTTTGAATCAGGTGATATTTTCGAGGACGAAAATTTCTAAAGTGAGGGAGAGTTGTAACGCCCCGATTCTGAATTCCCATTAATTGTTGAGTCTTTTAATTTATTTAATTGATGTTTGTTTTAAATTGAGAAATTATATATTATTATGTGGTGTTTGCTTATTTTATCTATTTTTACCGATTCAGAGAGTTTTCGGGGAATTAGAGTAAAAAGGGCATTTTAGACATTTAGCAATTTAGTGTGAGAATTGATTGGTAAGTATTGGAAAGAATTTGAGAGGAAAGAAATAGAGGTAGAAATAAAATAAGAGAGGAAAAGAAAGAAAGATAGTAACATAAGAAGAAAAACAAGAGAAAGAAAAGAGGAGAAGAGAAAGAGAAGAGAAAGTGGAGAGGAAAACCTAGAATCATCAAGGGATCATCACCAACGCTTGCAATCGATCGGTAAGGGTGTGAAACTCTATCATCTCTTTAATGTATATGATTGTATGTGTATGTGTTTGGATTTTGTAGAGTTTCTACTCTTTTTCCACTTAGGTTAGAAGTTGGTTTTGTGAGTAGAATGAGGTTTTGATCGGTTAGAACTCGGATTAGACGATGTAGTTTAGTCGGGTGATGGTTGGGTTGTGCCACTGAGACTGGTTTGGATTTAATCGGTTGATTTTGTGGAGTTTGGGCTCTTGAGACAGCCATGGAAGTTCTGTCTTCGCAGGCTCGCCAGGCGAATGGCAGCGAAGCTTCGCCCGGCGAAGCCCAGCGAGCTGTAGCGAAGCAAGTCAGAAGCTAACACCCTATCTTCGCTGGCAAGTTCGCCAGGCGAAGTGAGTTGGCGAAGGTTCGCCAGGCGAGTGTGTAGCGAGCCTCAGCGAGTAATTCCATAATTACTCCCAGTGGACTTCGCTGGGAAGTTCGCCAGGCGAAGGCCAGCGAGCATTCGCTGCGTGGCTTCGCCAGGCGAAGGTTGGCGAACCTGGCAGTGTTATTTGTTTTTCTGTTTTTTCATAGCATGATGTTTGGTTGATTCAATTATGATTAATGCCTATATGAATGATTGATGTGTGAACTGTTTTGACATGTCGTGCTGTGGGTGGCCGAAAGGCGTGAATCCTAGATTGTAGAGTCAATAGTGAATCTTAATCGTTTGATAATGTGGTGTGTTTGCTCGAATTAGATAGAAATGCATTGATGGATTAATAGGTATGTAAACCTTGTGTGAAATGGTGTATAATGTGAATGCATGATGAATACATGTGATATATGTGATAAATGCAACGAGTATGTTTGTGTGTTTGAATGATCCCTCGGAGGATTAGCATTGTGTAGCATCTTAGTGTGCATTTTTGTGTTGAATGATCCCTCGGAGGATTTGCAGAACCTCGTATGATACGATGGTTATATTTGATTCCTTGGAGAATCGGTTGCGTTGTGTGATTCCTTGGAGAATCGGTTGCATTGTGTGATTCCTTGGAGAATCGGTTGTAACATGTAATCCCGTGGAGGATTGATTAGAGTATTTGATTCCGTGGAGAATCTGCTGAGTACTTGATTCCGTGGAGAATCTGCTGAATACTCGATTCCTTAGAGAATCTGTTGAAATGAGTCGGTACCGCATTTGCATCTGCATAGAGTCGTGAGTCGGTCTCTATGAGTTGCAAGAGTCATCTGTGTATGATGCATTAGTTGTATGAATGTAACTGTGTATGTTATATATGATTGTTTGGAGGAACATATGGTGAATGTTTATGAGCAAGTTTAGAGGCATGATTAATTGTATATGCTTAATGTGGTGAGAACATAATTTGGGTATAACTTGTGCAAATATGAGTATATGTATATATACAATTTTATGCATTAACTATTATGATATTGTTTCTCACCCTTCTGCTGTTTTATAATGCTCTATGAGGCATTGCAGAGTAGGAAGCTGGAGGTTCTTTTTGTGAAGCGATGTCTTCATTCTTTTTGGTCAATGGCTCTGATATGTAACATCTGGTTAGTTAGGAAGCCTTTGGCTCTTTTGAAGTTATTTTGTTTTGATTCTTTTGTGATACATATGTGTATGTATCTGCTGTGGATATGTTGTAAAGCATGAATTGATTGAATGGTTGTATATACTTTTATGAATGTGATCGATTCAATATTTGGATGTTTCTGCTTTTATTCTAAATATTGAGATGTGGGTTACCCATTGTTGCATATCTATTTTGAGCAGGTATCGTATGTGTTTAATTTCATGATAATGTGATGCGCCTCTTATATACCATGTTTTAATAAAACTCTGATGAAATAAATTTTCTAAGTGCCTAATTGATTAAATGTATTAATTTGGGGGTATAGAAAGGGGGTGTTACAAAAAAGGTTAGCAATGCCACACGATAAGCCACAGCGCCCACTCGTGCAATAATCTGATACAGACCAATGAAACGAGAAGTCAACTTCTTCGACTTCAAAGCACGACCCACACCCGTAACTAGTGTAACTCTCAAAAACACATGGTCGCCTTCTTGAAACTCAAGATCTTTTCTTATCTTATCTTGATAGCTCTTTTGTCTACTCTGTGAAGCCTTCATCTTTTCCCGAATAAACTTTACTTTCTATGTCGTTTGTTGTACCATCTCCGGTCCAACTACCGACTTCTCTCCGGTTTCGTGCCAACACAAAGGTGTTCGACATCTCCGACCATACAAAGCCTCAAATGGTGCCATACCAATACTTGAATGAAAACTATTGTTGTAAGTGAACTCAATCAATGCCAAAAAACTATCCCAAGCGCCACCTTGTTCGAGCACACAAGCACGCAACAAATCTTCTAATGATTGAATTGTCCTCTCGGTTTGACCATCAGTCTGAGGATGATAAGCCAAACTCAATCTTAACTTAGATCCCAAAGCCTTTTGCAAACTTTCCCAAAATCTAGAAGTAAATCTAGGATCTCTATCAGATACAATACTCTTGGGAACTCCATGCAATTTCACAATCACACCAACATAAATCTCGGCTAGCTTCTCCAAAGGATAACTAATATCAATCGGAATAAAGTGAGCAACATTAGTGAGCCTATAAACAATCACCCAAATAGCATTGTGACCTCTCTGCATATTTGGTAATCCTGTAACAAAATCCATCGATATACTATCCCATTTCCATTCCGGAATATCCAACGGTTTCATCAAACCACTAGGCTTCTGATGTTCCACCTTAGACTTCTGACAAGTCAAACACGAATACACAAACTGAGCCACATCTCTCTTCAACCCGGACCACCAAAAGATTTTCTTCAAATCTTGATACATCTTGTTTCCTCCCGAATGAATACTTAAGTTACTCCGATGTCCTTCTTCCAATATCATCTTTTTCAACTCTGCATCATCGACAATACAAATACGACCACGAAATCTCAAAACTCCCTATTCATCAACCTTTAAGTCTTCATTCTCATTCATCATCAAATCAACAAACTTCAAATCCAACTTTTGCTTTTCACATACGGTAGCAAGAAAGTCATTCGTAACATGAAACATACTAAGTTTCACACTACTCGGCGTCACTTCACAAACCAAACTCAAATCTCAAAAATTCTCCAAAAGTTCCCATTCTCTTACCATCAATGTTGACATATGTACCAACTTCCGACTCAAAGCATCGGCCACCACATTTACTTTACCCAGATCGTAATTCAAACCAAAATCGTAATCCTTCAAAAAATCTAACCATCTTCTTTGCCTCATGTTCAATTCCTTTTAATCAAATAAATATTTCAAACTCTTGTGATCACTAAAAACTTCAAATCTTGCACCATAAAGATAATGCCTCCAAATATTCAAAACAAAGACCACGGCCGCTAATTCCAAATCATACGTAGGATAGTTCTTCTCATGCACTCTCAATTGTCTCGAAGCATAAGCCACAACTTTTCCATCTTGCATCAAAACACCACCTAAACCAGACAAAGAAGCATCACAATAAACCACAAACGGTTCCGTCGGATTTGGCAAAATCAAAACCGGCGCCGTTGTTAACCTTCTCTTTAGCTCAATGAAACTCTTCTCACAATAAATATCCCAAACAAAAGCCTTTCCCTTACAAATCAACTGAGTCAATGGAAGTGCCAACTTCGAAAATCCTTCAATAAACCTCCGATAATAACCGGCCAAGCCCAAAAAGCTTCGAATCTCTGTAACTGATTTAGGAGCCTCCCACTGCATTACCGCATCAATCTTGGACGGATCAACACTAATACCATTACCAGAAATAACATGCCCAAGAAAACTTACTTCTGATAACCAAAATTCACACTTCGATAACTTAGCATACAATTGCTTCTCTTTCAAAACTTGCAACACAACCCGCAAATGCTCTTCATGTTCTTCTTGAGACTTAGAGTAAATAAAAATGTCGTCGATGAATACAAACACAAAAGGATCCAATTGATCATAAAAAATACGATTCATGTATTCCATAAACACACCCGGCGCATTAGAAACTCCGAATGGCATCACAGAAAATTCATAATGACCATACCGTGTTCTAAAAGCCGTCTTTTGAATATCCTCTTCTTTAACACGAATATGATGATAACTTGATCTCAAATCAATCTTAATAAAAACACGGGCACCAACTAATTGGTCCATCAAATCATCAATTCTAGGAAGCGGATACTTGTTCTTAATAGTTACCTTGTTCAACTGCCGATAATCAATACATAACCATATACTCCTGTCTTTCTTCTTTACCAACAACACCGGTGCACCCCAAGGTGAAACACTCGGTCTAACAAACCTCTTTTCCAATAATTCATTCAATTGTTTCTTCAATTCCACCAACTCTGATGCCGACATACGATACGGTGCCATTGAAATCGGTCTAGTACCCGGAACTAGATCAATCAAAAACTCAACTTCTCTTTCCGGCGGTACGTTCGTAATGTCTTCCGGAAATACTTCTGGAAAGTCACACACTACTGGAACCATATCTAGTTCAACCTTACTCTCTACCGACAACGATGCAAACAAACATAACACTTGAGTTTCATCCGCCAAGAGTTTCTTCAACTCTTTGGTGGATAGAAAACTCTCTTCCTCATCATCTCCCAAAGAAGGAAACCTTACCAACTTGTGATAACAATCAATACGAACTCTATTATACTGCAACCAATTCATACCCAAGATCACATTTAATCCTTCTAATGGAAAACACACTAAGTCCATAATAAAGTCCTTACCATACATGGTCAAGGGACAACTTAAACATACCAAGGACGTAGTTACCGACCCCGAAGCGGGCGTATCAATAACCATATCACCACCACAAGAGGACATACACAAATCCAAACGCTTAGCGCACTCAAAAGAAATGAACGAATGAGTCGCTCCGGTATCAATAATAGCAACTAAAGGCACATTATTAATAAAGCATGTACCTTTAATCAACCGATCCGCATTCGTAGTGTCTGAACCTACTAATGCAAATACTTTCCCATCTGTTGGAGCTTGCTTTGGTTTAGTGCACCTTGTACTAATATGACCAACTTCCCCACAGTTGTAACACTTCACCATATTCCTTCTATAATCGGTCGTAGCATGACCCGTGCCTCCACAGTTAGCACACTTAATTACCGCATTCTTACACTCAAAAGATTTGTGCCCTAAAGCACCACACTTGTAGCACTTAATGGTGTCGCTTGCGCGAAAATAAGGTGCCGGCATGATAGAAGAGTCGCCACCTTTCGTTATTTGTCCCTCAGAGCGGGAAAGGAAACGATCGGAAAAACCTGACGAAAAAAGGGTAAGACAAGGTCATCGCAACCATTGTCTGGGTTCGGGAGTCGGTTACGCAAGGGGAAGGTATTAGCACCCCTCACGTCCGTCGTACTCGACGGGATCCACGCTTGTTTGTTTACTGGGACGGGTTGGTTATAATCTATCTACCTATCAAGGCTGGCTGAAAAAGAAAAGAAAAATGACTCGGCAAAGCGTCGCACTTTATGCCTACGTATTCTCATCAGAGAATGAGAAATCAGAGTCAACGTAGTTCGGCTAACTACGGGGGATTACGGGGGAAAGGTTGCTCGCTAGGACGTCGCATCCTATGCCTTTGTACTTTCATCTGGTATGAAAGATCAGAGCAAACGTAGTTCGGGAAACTACGGGTTATCTCCTGAAAGAAGTGTTTTTTATGGTGTCTTTGCGATCTCAACCGCACTAGAGACTATGACCTGAGAGGGAATGCATCCTTTCTCAGATAGCTTAAGGCTCGTAACGTACGAAAGAAATCATTCATGATTACTGTATTTTAAACTGCTTCGAGATGAGAAGAGAACAGGCCCAACTAGGAGGGAGACTATCAAGTCCTACTGTTATCATGCCATGGATTCATCCTATTGTTGAGGTTTGAACAGGGAACTCCTAGATGTTGTCATGCATAGGTTTCAACCTAAAAGTCTATCATCAAATCCTCATCAGAGGAAATGAGAGTCCTAAGGGATCATGTCAATGATACACCAAAACAGACAAAAGCATCAGCTTTAACAGTGAAATGCATGCAATGCAAGTGAGGGAGGAAATGTGTGTGGGGCTTCAGCCTCCACAAGCTCGTCTCGACCTCAAGCCAGTCATGAAATAACAGTAATCATACTGAAGATAAACAACATGCTATCAAGCAATGGACAACAAAAGAAATGAAGTGCCATCAGGCAAACAAAACCTGCTTGAGAAAGAATCATCTACTCTCTAATCCTAACCCTAACACAGAATCTGAATCAAAATGAAAGCAAAGCCCTAAAGCAAAACCTAACCAAAAGAGAAAACAATCCCAATCTTCAAGCTTCAAAACAAGCTTACCAAAGAAAGGGAGCTAAGTAAGCAGACTCATAGTGTCTTCCTCAGGAAAGCACTAGGAGGTGTATACTCAGGAGTTATATCCTATGTGGCTCAACCACTGTGATCAGTTTACATTCCTCCTCAGGAGAAACTAAACTCACAAGCAGGCTCCAACATCACTGGATATTTAGGAAATCCTATCTGAACTAGTGGAACTAAGTGAATAGACCCATAGGACCTTCCTCAGGAAAGTACTAGGAGGCTTCCACTTAGGAGTTGTATCCCATGTGGCTCAACAACATGTGATCAGTTTACATTCCTCCTCAGGAGAAATTAAACTCACAAGTTGGCTCCAACATCATTGGATACTTAAGAAATCCTAGATAAACTAAGGGAACTAAGTGAATAGACTCATAGGACCTTCCTCAGGAAAGTACTAGGAGGCTTCCACTTAGGAATTGTATCCCATGTGGCTCAACAACTGTGATCAGTTTACATTCCTCCTCGGGAGAAATTAAACTCACAAGTTGGCTCCAACATCATTGGATACTTGAGAAAGAGGTGAGAAGAAAGAATGAAAGTCATTCATAGTGCCTTCCTCAGGAAAGTACCATGAACTTCCTTCAAACTTCAGGATCTCAAACCTCACAGACAGGGAACAAGCCAAGCTCTGGGTCTCTGAGTCTTGATCTACAATCTTCACTTCATCATGCTCTCCAACAAGGTCTTCAAGACAACACAAGCCCCACAACAAATTCCCCAAAAACAACCCCCAGAGATGAACAGATAACCACAGCACAAACAAAATTATCAGGCAACTTCAGAAAATACCTAAAAATACTAAACCAAGGGGGAAAAATCTAACAATTATTCACAAGGGTCTACAACATCTACCCATAACATCCACATATGCCTCTACCCAAAAATCAAGACAAAACTATCTAAAGAAAATGAATTTCCTCACCTATGCACAACCTAAACCCTAATTAGACTATCCTAAGTTCAATTCAACTAAACTAATCAAATCTTAATCTAAAAATCTAGTAATAAATCCAGGGAATACTATGATTCATCATCTAACTATGCCAAAAAGAATGGCTCAAAAAGCCTAAGGGAACTATCCTAATTAAATTCTACAAGATCATGATATCAAACTAAACATTATAAAAGATATTTAAAAGAAAAATCTATTAAAAATATGAAAAGAAAATAAAATGGACATTTTATTTATTTAGAATTTTCTAGACAGATTTATTAACACATGAAAAAAACAAGAATTGAAAAATATTAAATTCTCTATTTTTTATGAATTTTACAAATGCAAGAAAATATTAAAAGAATTAAAAATAAAAGATAAAAGAATTAAAGGGGAGGGGGTGAAAATAGCAGTGCTCGCTAGTTGATATTTGAGTGGGCCAGATATAGGGTGGTGCGAATAGAAGTGGGATAAGCCCAGGCGCCCTTCATTAAACAAAACGACAGCGTTTTGGCTTTTTAAATTTCCCTACAATTTCTTAATGCATCTGGGCCGCACGATTACAGGAAAAGGTCAAAAGTCCATAGATATCCAACGGCCAACAGCCATCGTCCCCAAACTGGCCTAGGGTTTCCAGGTTCGCGTGCTTCATGCAGCATACTTCCAGCCATGCGTTATCTCTCCACAATTGATGAATTTCAAAAATTCTAAAAGCAAAAGTGATCTACTAAACACGAGGAATCCAACCTTACGTGTAGTTTTCATTAACTCCCCCTAGATCATTCAAACAGAGGACCTTAAGATCATGGTTCCGCCATGTTCATCTGAGATCAACCATGGTAAAGCTTCAACCTAAGGGCCTGATCTTGTTCTACATGTTACCCTAGTTAATCTAACCTACTCCATGCTAATTAAAACTCCCTAAACAGCTAGTTCTTGGAGTTTAAAGGATCATTCACCTGTTATGGAACCTCACGAATCTTGCTCTAACTCCTAGGGTTTAATCAACTAACCTAGTGCATCAATCCTATACCTAAAGAACTACTTGAAAGTGCATAAATTAGGAGAATTATGGAGAGAAACCAACCTGTCAAGTGATGATGGTAGGTGCTCGTGGGAATGGATTCAAGGCTTGTAATGGCTGCAATGAGATCCTCTTGTGATGCACAGGTTTCTGTTTGCACTTGTTGTGAAAGAGATGGCTTGTAGATGAAGATTTCTTGAATTGCTTGAACTTGAAGAAAGTGCTTCAATGGCTATTTCTCTCTCTCTCCCTCCTCTGAAATCTCTCTCTATCACCCAACCTTGAACTCCTTGTGGATCACTCTTTATATAATGATGGATGGAAGCTCTTGGATTCATCTAGAAAGATCTAGAAAGTATTGAAAATCTCATGTGATGGTAACTTGAATATCTCATGCACCATGCATTAAGCCTTGCAAAATGGCCTTAAAATGTCATCATAAGAGATATTGGAGAGATATGAGCAAATACAATGCTTTTCCTTGCCTTGTGTTGAAATTTCCAAAGATGACTTATAATGCAAGTTTCAAATTAACAAAGAATCACCCATTTTAAAGCCTTAAATCAAAATTCTATTTGAACCAATGTTCTCAAAATGATGTTTCCAATCAAAATGATATATTGGATGACCTATTTTGGATTTGTGGATCTTCCAAACCAATTTTCAAATTCACTTGAATTAAGTTATATGCCATTTTTAGTTCATTTTTGACCAATCATGAAAATCCATGCTATGAGCTTTTCCAACAATTCATGACCTTATTTCTAGACTTAAAATCACATTTTGAACAACTTTCATGTTTTGAGTTTTTCCATTTGAGGCTTGGAACTAGGAGATATGGCCTTTTCTCAAAATGACCTATAACTGACAAATGACCAAAATACCCCTGTCTTGTTCCAACCATAAGTTGAGTTCCACAAATCCTATCAAGGACTTCTACCACTCAAATTAAATCTGAGAAGACGCCCTCCAACATTCATGTTGACCAAGAGATCATAGGAATCATCCTACTAGAGCAAAAGTTGTCTGCAAGTTGGGTGACTTTCAAGGACCCAGATTCACACACCTCAGCTGACCTGTAATTTGTCAAAACCATAACTTGAGCTCTGTAACTCCTATCAAGGACTTCCACCACTCAAATTAAAGCTAAGAACAAGCTCTACAACATTCATGTTGTGGGGAAGATGAGATATCACTCACATCTAGAGCTAAAACTGCCTGGAAGCTAGGGGTCAAATTAGGGTTTTTTCACTGACAATCCTTGGAGACCCTAACTTGAAACTTCTCAAACTCCTCAATCATGATGAGTTGGTCTAGGAATCATCTTTATAACATCTCTATGCATCATTCCATGATCTCATGGCCCTTGGATTAGGTCTCAACCTTCTCCAAATCTTCAGTTATCCTAGGGTTGACCCAGTCAAAACCCTAATTCTACCATTCATGGTTGAATCTCCTGAATTCTTGCATAATGACCTCTCTGGGCTTCCTGGTGACTATCAAGACATCTCATAGGCTTTCTCAAAACATCAAGTTCATTCTCAAAGTTTCAGAATCATCTGAGGAGCACCCCCAATTCTCAAGCTATGAAGCATACAACCCTGGTTTCAACCAACTCCTCTGAGGATCTCTTGAACTTTCTGATGAAGGTATCAACTTTCAAACACTCCATGAATAAATAATTGTTGGTCAAATTTTGGGGTGCAACAGCTGCCCCTATTCAATCGGCTTGAACCTGACTGGGTGAGAAGCGAACGGCTCTCAACCGATCAAGGTGCGGGACGATTGAATACCGGTAAACCCGAAAATTTGCCAACTGCACGAGCACACGGTACTCTGCGAGGAACAAATCTTCGAATATTGCAATGCTAGCTGCACGGCAACTAGCTGGAGAGATATTGATCTGACATCGCTGTCAGTTATCCACATTAAATTCTTCTGATATTGCCTTCAGACAACCACAACATCCAACATCGCCGCTGGAAGACTAAATCACCTGACATCGCCGTCAAGAACAACCATAACTTTGAGAAACAAGCGTCCAACATCGCCGTCGGAGACCTAAACCTGAATCACCAAAATATCCAACATCGCCGCTGGAGAAAATACAACAATGAACAAAATACCCCGCATCACCGCTGGAGAGAATACAACACTGAACAAAATACCCCGCATCGCCGCTGGAGAAAAGACATCTGACAGAGTACCCCGCCTCGCCGCTGGAGAAACCAAAGGATCTGCATCACCTAACATCGCCGTCAGAAGACTGGATCACCTTGACATGCCCAACATCGCCGCTGGAAAACTGAATCTGACATCGCCGTCGGAAACAAACATCCTCTTAGAGACACTCGACATCGCCGTCGTAAAAACATCATCTCTACTGGGGATTTAAAGAGTATGACCTCGCCGTCAAACAAACATTCAACCTCGCCGTCGAACAAACATCCAACCTCGCCGTCGGACAACTGATGATCTGACCTCGCCGTCAAATCCAAACGTTCAACCTCGCCGTCGAACAAACATCCAACCTCGCCGCCGGACAAATGGTGATCTGACCTCGCCGTCAAATCCAAACGTTCAACCTCGCCGTCGAACAAACATCCAACCTCGCCGCCGGACAAATGATGATCTGACCTCGCCGTCAAATCCAAACGTTCAACCTCGCCGTCGAACAAACATCCAACCTCGCCACCGGACAACTGATGATCTAACCTCGCCGTCAAATCCAAACGTCCAACCTCGCCGTCGAACAAACATCCAACCTCGCCGCCGGACAAATGATGATCTGACCTCGCCGTCAAATCCAAACGTTCAACCTCGCCGTCGAACAAACATCCAACCTCGCCGTTGGACAAATGATGATCTGACCTCGCCGTCAAATCCAAACGTTCAACCTCGCCGTCGAACAAACATCCAACCTCGCCGCCGGACAAATGATGATCTGACCTCGCCGTCAAATCCAAACGTTCAACCTCGCCGTCGAACAAAAATCCAACCTCGCCGCCGGACAAATGATGATCTGACCTCGCCGTCGAACAAACATCCAACCTCGCCGCTGGACACCAAATCACCCTGAACAACTCTGATCTGGGGTTCACCCCTGGTAAATGGAACAAAAGGTACACTTGCGTATTTGAAACTACTCCGCTGGGAATGAGAGACTTAACCGAGCACACTCTGATCTGGGGTTCACCCTCAGAACCATAACGAGCATCGGAATACTGCTGCACATTGCCCGCCGTAGAACTTAAACATTAAAGGTATATGAAACCCTGGCCCCTGGCCATTTCCAGCTTCAGCTAGAAAAAATCTTCAAGTATTTCTAAAGATAGATGGAACCCTGGCCCCTGGCCACTCCAGATCCGCTGGGGAATCTTCAAGTTCTTCTGAAGATAGATGAAACCCTGGCCCCTGGCCACTCTGCAGGAGGTATCTTCGACTTCAGTCTAAAGAAATGGTCCTTGGCCTTTAAGGATACATGGATCTGCCTTCAGGCAACTCCACCTCTGCTATAGAGTATCCGTGACTTCAGTCAGGGATATATTTCGGCCTTCAGTCCGAAAAATGAATCCTAGGTCATTCATGACCTTGGGGATAACCTTGCCCTTAGGCACCTTCGCTTCAGCTCAGGAAATCTGTGACTTCAGTCCAAGAAATGGTATCATGAGCCATTCATGACTCTACGGGGATTCAAACCCTTTGCCTTCAGGCAAACCTCCGCTTCAGCTGGAGGAACATCTTTGACTTCAGTCAGAAGAAAAACTATCTACTTGATCGCAATCAATCATCTCCTCAGGACAACTGACTTGGTCTTCACACCAACACGGACCACTTCGCTATATCTACAAGCTTTGGAACCTTGTCTGCAGCCACACGTTGATTCATCAACAAGGAAATCTGAACTCACAGGAACCTTTTGATACCGCCCTCAGGCGTTTACGAAGTCAATCTTCAGATTAGACATCACGGTTGGAGCAGACATATCACGCTGCTAGGGGTTTCAAGAATCATCTTGAACAAACAAATTCGTCGGACATCGTCAAGAATCATCCTGAACTGATAACCTTTCTGGAGACTTTATTCTGCGGGGTATTCCAGGAACCTTCCTGGGCAACTCTTGCCGGGGACGCTACTGGTGAGCTCAAGCATCATACTGAGCAAACAACTCGGGAAGCTGTACTGAGGTCTTAAGAATCATCTTAAGCAAATGGCTCTGCTGAGGAATTCAAGCATCGTCTTGAACTGAAGACTTCGCTGGGGATCTCAAAAATCATCTTGAGCGAGCGACTGTGGTGATTACACCGGGGTCTTGGGAATCATCTCAAGAAAAGCGACCTTGTTGGAGAGAATGTCAGGAATCGTCCTGAGCAACTAGTCTCTTGGTGGAACACCTGTAAAACAAGGATGATAATGACCTAGATCATGTTTATGATGCGTATGCTTCTGCGCCATGCCCCACACGGTGGGAACGCTATGCGTTTATGCTAAATGTTGTGCAATCATGCACAATGCTATGCAACGTTAAATGCTATGCGGTATTAAATGCTATGCAGCCATGCACAATGATGCGATCCCATCAGCAAAATAAATGCCGAGGGGAATTCTCCTGTCAAGGAGAAAGAACTACTCAGATAGAGGAATCATCCTGCTGAGGAGAACGTGGACACGCCAATATCAATCAGGCTCTGTCTGGGGAACTGATCTTCCGCGGACTGCTGCATGGAAAACAAACTTCAGCTGATTTCTGCAGGGGACGAAGCTCTGCGAGAACCTGGACTTGCTGATATCAATCGCGAGAATGAACTGCGTAGCCGTCATGGCTACTCCTCTGGGGATAACAACTCTGTGGGAAAACAACTTCAGCTGCTCCACACTCCACTGGGGAAAATCAGTCCTGATCTGATCAAGGGCATCTGTAAACTCGGCTGAGGAAGGAGAAGTCATTCTGCTTCATTGGAGAGAGTGCAACTCTGGGGAAATACAGCATCGGCTGCCCTACGCTCTGCTAGGGAACATCCATTCATGGTCCCAACTGCTTCCAAGGATTCTGCTTTTCTGCGGACTCAGCCGGGGAGAGAAATCATTCTACTTCACTGGGGAGTACGACTCTGGTGCGGAATTTCAATTTCGCTGGGGAAGAAAGAATCATCTGACTTCGGGGGAGAGTACAACCCTGCAAGGGAATACAACATCAGCTGTTCCAACGCTCTACTGGGGAAGAGGGAATCATCCAACTTCAGGAGAGAGCATAACTCTGGTGGGGAATCTCAATTCCGCTGAAGACTTCAGTCTGGCACCATCAGTTACTGCATACTTCGGCATGAGAAGAGCTTCCTGCGAGACTTACATTTGCGACCCGGTGCTGGGGGGAGACACCTGCTTCGGCGACTTTACTGGGGAAACACGAGCTTCGGCACCCGAACACTTTTATGAAATCTGCACTTGTGACCCGGTGCTGGGGACATATGAGCTTCGGCCCTTGACTCAGCTGATGAGGAGACGTTCCTTCAGGATGCGTCTGCTTGGGGAAGAGAATCATCTCTGCATGGGGAGACATATCAATGCTCACTATCTTGCGTTCAGATTCTACGGAGGAGAGACTACCGAACTCTGCTGGAGAAGGAGGGCTCGCCTTGCTTCGGGGATATTAATCCTGGTCTGCTGAGGGTAATCTTGACCCTGATCTGATAAGGAATAAACGCCATCTCCATTTGCTGCAACCTCAAACTTCTCAGGGGAGACGACTTCAAACCGTACATCTCTGCTGAGAAACGATCCCGGTTCAACAATGTCAACACAGGGAACACCAGCTACCCATCATGGAACCAAGTAACTGGTTAGGCTGTAGGATAACAGTCCAATGACAATAAGGCTTCTTCAGAAGGCTCAGGTTTTGGAAAGATAATGACATGATTCCCCGATACTCACTTCTTGCTAGGGTGGACAAACTCACTTGAACAACTTGCCCCAGCGCGATTCAACTTGCCCCAATCCGACCTTCGGGAATAATTCATTCTGAGCCGAAAACAACTGGCAACAAGACAATCTTCAGAGGGCTTGCCCCAGCATCTGCACAACGGGAGGATTCATCCTCAACTAATCAACTCTCAGCATGGTCGGCTTCAATACCTCTGAAGTAGTTTGCCCCTGAACGAGCGATGAGCGACTCAACATGCTCTGATTGAACACTGGAGGGATCTGCCCTCAAATCGCAAGAACTCTGGATAACTGCCCCTGATTGGGTCTCGAGAAGATTCACTTCCGGCCAACTGCTTCTTGCATGAACGGCTCCATAATCAACTGATGCTTCGGGACTTGTCCTTAAACAAACTGATTCCGAACTCACTGGAAGTCATCGCCCCAAATTCACAGGGCTTCGCAGCACACCATTCTGATCCAGACCTCTGACGATTCAGTCCTGATTGACTATTCTCTGTTGAAGTCCCTTCGTATCAGCTACTAACCTGCAACTAAAATTGTTTATTCCCGAATAGTAATTTTAATGCAGTGTTCATGCAAATTTCGAAAAAATGTTGTACTGTCACTCATTTACGTGTCATGCTAGTGAGTGACGAATGAACCAAAGAGTTCAAACGTAGTGCTGATGCGATCAGTGAAAAATGCAATAAGGATATGATTAGCAAATCATGAAGGAGTCAGGTTAGTCAACCTTATCGTAATGCGCTTTCAGAATAAACCCTGCCTCAATTAGGTCTTTTGAGGGTTGTATCGTGGTCGGGTTCACGGTTCGTGAAACAAAGGATATTTGGCTCAAATTATGATTTGTACCCACCCCTTCTACGCGATGTTCTCCGATCCTAAAGTCCAGCTAACTTAGCTCGAGCGCTTGCCTCTTCGAGAGGTATGTTGAATCATTGGGAACAACTGGTTAAAGAACTCACAAGGTGTTTCGGAGTGACAATTACTCCTTTGGCGTCTGTGTCTACACGACTTCGTCCTTGTTCGAGGATTCTTTTGTTTTGATTCCCTAATTTTGCCTGGACTGACTCCTTTTGAGTTCTTTTCGATTTTTTCTTTTGAAGTCCAGCGGGATGCCCTGATTTTTGCCTAAGTATTTGCTTTCTAGCTTTTCTTCTTTACTTAGCGGGCTTTCTTATTCCTTTTTCTTTTGGAACAAGTCGTGAGACACTGGTTGTCTTGATTGCTTCGAAAGGCTTGTAACTGTCTCACTCCTGATTGGTGAGGTTTAACCATTGTGGTTGATGAGGTACGACCTCTAGCGAGGAATATGATGTGATTGGTCCTCGAAGGACAACACTCCTCTATAAGATTTGAACGCTCGATCAAGCTAACTGACAACTACCCTGCGCCGGGTTAAGATGTGAGGGTTCAAAAGTCTGAAAGAAACTCCTACTTCTCGGCTCGAAGTGGTTAACAAGGGATTCTCTTCCTTATCTCTCCGGTGTTTAGGGGATTTGAAACAATGCCTTGTACGTCATCGGCAAAGTTTTATCTGAAAGCAATACGATCATTGGCTATGAGTATTCAGTTTCATCATCCTCCCTCCGCTCATTGCTAATCATAGTAATAAAGTGGAGTAAATAAAATGCAAGTGTTAGTGCAATGCAGTAAATGAGTGACAACGACATAACTAATTCAGAAAAATGCATAGTCAATTTATTAACATCACCATTCGAAACATACAATGTTTAACAACAAGTAGCAACTAACAGAAAAGAAACTACAAATGCAAATGGTAAAAAGTCTGAGGACTGCCAATGCTGAGGACGTCTGCCTGTCTGGACCACTGGCTTCTGGAAGTAACCCTCTGAATCTGCGAGCTCAAACAGCTGAGAGGTTGTCACGCACAACCAAAACTCCTCCTGGGAAGGAAATACACCCTTGGTCGATCAATTGTTGCACTTTCGCCTGGAAAGCCTTGCAATCTTCAGTTGAATGCCCCGGAGATCCACCATGGTAACCGCACTGAACATGAGGATTGTACCCTGGAGGGTAAGGCTCTGGCACGGGCTTGAGAGCTTTTGGTTCCACCAAGGAATTCTGAATCAGCAGTGGAAGAATCTGGCTATAAGGCACAGGCACTGGATGGGAAGAAGCATCCCTTTGTTCTAAGTGGTTGCGAGGTCTCTTGTGATCCCGGTGTTGGTATTCCTTCCGCCCAGGAGCAAGAGGTCGTCGTTTCTGAGTGGCAATGGTCCCTTGTTTAGGCGCTTGCGTCCTTGAACTTGATCCAGGTAGAAACTGCGAGCGAGGCGGTCCAGTCACCAAAGGTCACGAGGCACATTCAAGACCTTTCTCAGCTTCAGGCAAAGGAGTGGAATCATTCACCTCTTCCGCAGGATACGGGATGAACTTTCCCGATGCTCTCATGCCGCCCGACACAAGCCTAATTGTCCTTGAGTCAATAAGGTCTTGAATCTTATTCTTGAGAGCCTTACATGTTTCAACATGGTGCCCTGGTGCCCCTGAGTGGAAATCACAACGTATGCTGAGATCAAGATCTGGTGACACGTCATCTGGCGGATCTGAGGTCCGAAGCTTGAGAACACGGTTCTGAACCAACAGTGGCAACAGCTGGGCATAACTCGCGGGTAGTGGGTCCACAGCTCTATCAAGTAGCTTCTTCTTTTGACCATAACCTTCCGGGTTATTCTGAGACGCTTGGCGCGGCTGCTGACGAGACAGACCTCGAGCTTCATGCTGTGTAGAGGGTCCATGAGGTCCACTTGGCTTCAGCACAGGTGGCACTGACGGTAACGGAGGAAGCACTTTGGGCTCCACCTTGGGTGCTCGACCACTCTCCTTATTTAGCATACCTCTCACCACTCCCATGAGAAAGCTCAACTGATTCTGCAGCTGCTGATTCTCTTCTCTGAGTACTTGCTGATCCAAGCGCACTGCCTGTATGTCATTCATGACCTGCCCCAGCTGGCTTTGGATTTTCCCCAGTTCAGCTTGTATCTGCTCCATTAGTATGAGCTGCTCGATTCTGAGTCAAACCTGCAAACACAAGGGTTAGAAGACAAGTCCCGGCTTCTGCCATGCAAGATGAATTATGCTAATGCCATGGGTGTCTGTACGTTTAGGAGATCACCCCTGATTCTGGTGTCAACGTGCCAACATAGTGTCAATGCAATGATAAGACTGGATCCATTCATGGAAGAAAATATCTCATATTGCTCGGGACACCAGGATCAGGGTACGAAACGCGCCTGTAGCACAGACACATGCTAATGGAATGCAAACATGAATATGCGAGCTAATGCAAAATGCAGGGATGCAACAATATATCCAGGTGGCTGCTGTGGAGATTCGGTATCAACAGTCACTGATGAGAAGGAAACCCCGGTGTAAGACCACCGATCTGATCTGCTGAAAATAACCATCTGACAGGATCGAGATCAAAATTCTGCTCTGTCGAGAGCAGATGTCTGATAACAAGGACCCCGGATGCGTGATCAAGAGATATCTGCTGATGAAGTCTTCAGACCCTAAATCAAAAATCTTCCCTCTCAAGAACAAATGCACAACTGCTGATGAGATCTTCAGACCTCACTCAAAATCTGCCCTATCAAGAACAAATAACATCTGCTGATGAGATCTTCAGACCCCACTCAAAAATCTGCTCCATCTAGGACAAACCTCTGATAACAATACTCTGATCGAAACCTGCTCTATCAAGAACAGACAAACACCCGATGATAAAAATCCTCTGATCAAAAACTTGCTCTGTCAAGAACACATCTGTAATTGGGAACCCAACATAACTGATTCACTGTCAAGAAAACCAGGTAGTCTGGAGGTCAAAGTTTCCTGCAATATCCCAATCCCACTCACAGGTATGGACCTAATCCATGGACAAAGGTACGGCATCCTCTGCGGTCATCAGCGTCACAGACTTTCATGAGTGACGATACGATTCCCAGAAGGAGTGGCATCATCAAGTCATGAAGAGGCCTCACTTAGCTGACTTCCAAATGATCGGTCCCCAGAGTCGACAATCCTTACGTCTGGACTCCCCTCAGATCCTCAGGACCGGAAAGGAGCACCTCTGCAAGAATCTCGTCTGAGCGCAGATTTTCGTAGGGAACTGTGCCTGCTCAGCAGACAGGTTCGTCTACTACTTCTCCGCAACTATATCTAGGTGTGTACTCAAGCCCAGGTCCGGCTTTTCACTCACAGTAACATCCCTCTCCCACAGCAGCACAGATAATCATATCATACTGGAAATAAAATGCGGGAAATAAAATGCAGGAAGTAAAAATGCGATAAATAAACGCAACCCAACAAGCAAACACACAAACGATAGGATTGACTCTCATAGGGAACCGGAGAACCAGAGATTCTGGGTTTTTCCCCAGCAGAGTCGCCAGCTGTCGCTTGCGCGAAAATAAGGTGCCGGCATGATAGAAGAGTCGCCACCTTTCGTTATTTGTCCCTCAGAGCGGGAAAGGAAACGATCGGAAAAACCTGACGAAAAAAGGGTAAGACAAGGTCATCGCAACCATTGTCTGGGTTCGGGAGTCGGTTACGCAAGGGGAAGGTATTAGCACCCCTCACGTCCGTCGTACCCGACGGGATCCACGCTTGTTTGTTTACTGGGACGGGTTGGTTATAATCTATCTACCTATCAAGGCTGGCTGAAAAAGAAAAGAAAAATGACTCAGCAAAGCGTCGCACTTTATGCCTACGTATTCTCATCAGAGAATGAGAAATCAGAGTCAACGTAGTTCGGCTAACTACGGGGGATTACGGGGGAAAGGTTGCTCGCTAGGACGTCGCATCCTATGCCTACGTACTTTCATCTGGTATGAAAGATCAGAGCAAACGTAGTTCGGGAAACTACGGGTTATCTCCTGAAAGAAGTGTTTTTTATGGTGTCTTTGCGATCTCAACCGCACTAGAGACTATGACCTGAGAGGGAATGCATCCTTTCTCAGATAGCTTAAGGCTCGTAACGTACGAAAGAAATCATTCAAGATTACTGTATTTTAAACTGCTTCGAGATAAGAAGAGAACAGGCCCAACTAGGAGGGAGACTATCAAGTCCTACTGTTATCATGCCATGGATTCATCCTATGGTTGAGGTTTGAACAGGGAACTCCTAGATGTTGTCATGCATAGGTTTCAACCTAAAAGTCTATCATCAAATCCTCATCAGAGGAAATGAGAGTCCTAAGGGATCATGTCAATGATACACCAAAACAGACAAAAGCATCAGCTTTAACAGTGAAATGCATGCAATGCAAGTGAGGGAGGAAATGTGTGTGGGGCTTCAGCCTCCACAAGCTCGTCTCGACCTCAAGCCAGTCATGAAATAACAGTAATCATACTGAAGATAAACAACATGCTATCAAGCAATGGACAGCAAAAGAAATGAAGTGCCATCAGGCAAACAAAACCTGCTTGAGAAAGAATCATCTACTCTCTAATCCTAACCCTAACACAGAATCTGAATCAAAATGAAAGCAAAGCCCTAAAGCAAAACCTAACCAAAAGAGAAAACAATCCCAATCTTCAAGCTTCAAAACAAGCTTACCAAAGAAAGGGAGCTAAGTAAGCAGACTCATAGTGTCTTCCTCAGGAAAGCACTAGGAGGTGTATACTCAGGAGTTATATCCTATGTGGCTCAACCACTGTGATCAGTTTACATTCCTCCTCAGGAGAAACTAAACTCACAAGCAGGCTCCAACATCACTGGATATTTAGGAAATCCTATCTGAACTAGTGGAACTAAGTGAATAGACCCATAGGACCTTCCTCAGGAAAGTACTAGGAGGCTTCCACTTAGGAGTTGTATCCCATGTGGCTCAACAACATGTGATCAGTTTACATTCCTCCTCAGGAGAAATTAAACTCACAAGTTGGCTCCAACATCATTGGATACTTAAGAAATCCTAGATAAACTAAGGGAACTAAGTGAATAGACTCATAGGACCTTCCTCAGGAAAGTACTAGGAGGCTTCCACTTAGGAATTGTATCCCATGTGGCTCAACAACTGTGATCAGTTTACATTCCTCCTCGGGAGAAATTAAACTCACAAGTTGGCTCCAACATCATTGGATACTTGAGAAAGAGGTGAGAAGAAAGAATGAAAGTCATTCATAGTGCCTTCCTCAGGAAAGTACCATGAACTTCCTTCAAACTTCAGGATCTCAAACCTCACAGACAGGGAACAAGCCAAGCTCTGGGTCTCTGAGTCTTGATCTACAATCTTCACTTCATCATGCTCTCCAACAAGGTCTTCAAGACAACACAAGCCCCACAACAAATTCCCCAAAAACAACCCCCAGAGATGAACAGATAACCACAGCACAAACAAAATTATCAGGCAACTTCAGAAAATACCTAAAAATACTAAACCAAGGGGGAAAAATCTAACAATTATTCACAAGGGTCTACAACATCTACCCATAACATCCACATATGCCTCTACCCAAAAATCAAGACAAAACTATCTAAAGAAAATGAATTTCCTCACCTATGCACAACCTAAACCCTAATTAGACTATCCTAAGTTCAATTCAACTAAACTAATCAAATCTTAATCTAAAAATCTAGTAATAAATCCAGGGAATACTATGATTCATCATCTAACTATGCCAAAAAGAATGGCTCAAAAAGCCTAAGGGAACTATCCTAATTAAATTCTACAAGATCATGATATCAAACTAAACATTATAAAAGCTATTTAAAAGAAAAATCTATTAAAAATATGAAAAGAAAATAAAATGGACATTTTATTTATTTAGAATTTTCTAGACAGATTTATTAACACATGAAAAAAACAAGAATTGAAAAATATTAAATTCTCTATTTTTTATGAATTTTACAAAAGCAAGAAAATATTAAAAGAATTAAAAATAAAAGATAAAAGAATTAAAGGGGAGGGGGTGAAAATAGCAGTGCTCGCTAGTTGATATTTGAGTGGGCCAGATATAGGGTGGTGCGAATAGAAGTGGGATAAGCCCAGGCGCCCTTCATTAAACAAAACGACGGCGTTTTGGCTTTTTAAATTTCCCTCCAATTTCTTAATGCATCTGGGCCGCACGATTACAGGAAAAGGTCAAAAGTCCATAGAGATCCAACGGCCAACAGCCATCGTCCCCAAACTGGCCTAGGGTTTCCAGGTTCGCGTGCTTCATGCAGCATACTTCCAGCCATGCGTTCTCTTTCCACAATTGATGAATTTCAAAAATTCTAAAATCAAAAGTGATCTACTAAACACGAGGAATCCAACCTTTCGTGTAGTTTTCATTAACTCCCCCTAGATCATTCAAACAGAGGACCTTAAGATCATGGTTCCGCCATGTTCATCTGAGATCAACCATGGTAAAGCTTTAACCTAAGGGCCTGATCTTGTTCTACATGTTACCCTAGTTAATCTAACCTACTCCATGCTAATTAAAACTCCCTAAACAGCTAGTTCTTGGAGTTTAAAGGATCATTCACCTGTTATGGAACCTCACGAATCTTGCTCTAACTCCTAGGGTTTAATCAACTAACCTAGTGCATCAATCCTATACCTAAAGAACTACTTGAAAGTGCATAAATTAGGAGAATTATGGAGAGAAACCAACCTGTCAAGTGATGATGGTAGGTGCTCGTGGGAATGGATTCAAGGCTTGTAATGGCTGCAATGAGATCCTCTTGTGATGCACAGGTTTCTGTTTGCACTTGTTGTGAAAGAGATGGCTTGTAGATGAAGATTTCTTGAATTGCTTGAACTTGAAGAAAGTGCTTCAATGGCTATTTCTCTCTCTCTCCCTCCTCTGAAATCTCTCTCTATCACCCAACCTTGAACTCCTTGTGGATCACTCTTTATATAATGATGGATGGAAGCTCTTGGATTCATCTAGAAAGATCTAGAAAGTATTGAAAATCTCATGTGATGGTAACTTGAATATCTCATGCACCATGCATTAAGCCTTGCAAAATGGCCTTAAAATGTCATCATAAGAGATATTGGAGAGATATGAGCAAATACAATGCTTTTCCTTGCCTTGTGTTGAAATTTCCAAAGATGACTTATAATGCAAGTTTCAAATTAACAAAGCATCACCCATTTTAAAGCCTTAAATCAAAATTATATTTGAACCAATGTTCTCAAAATGATGTTTCCAATCAAAATGATATATTGGATGACCTATTTTGGATTTGTGGATCTTCCAAACCAATTTTCAAATTCACTTGAATTAAGTTATATGCCATTTTTAGTTCATTTTTGACCAATCATGCAAATCCATGCTATGAGCTTTTCCAACAATTCATGACCTTCTTTATAGACTTAAAATCACATTTTGAACAACTTTCATGTTTTGAGTTTTTCCATTTGAGGCTTGGAACTAGGAGATATGGCCTTTTCTCAAAATGACCTATAACTGACAAATGACCAAAATACCCCTGTCTTGTTCCAACCATAAGTTGAGTTCCACAAATCCTATCAAGGACTTATACCACTCAAATTAAAGCTTAGAAGATGCCCTCCAACATTCATGTTGACCAAGAGATCATAGGAATCATCCTACTAGGGCAAAAGTTGTCTGCAAGTTGGGTGACTTTCAAGGACCCAGATTCACACACCTCAGCTGACCTGTAATTTGTCAAAACCATAACTTGAGCTCTGTAACTCCTATCAAGGACTTCCACCACTCAAATTAAAGCTAAGAACAAGCTCTACAACATTCATGTTGTGGGGAAGATGAGATATCAGTCACATCTAGAGCTAAAACGGCCTGGAAGATAGGGGTCAAATTAGGGTTTTTTCACTGACAATCCTTGGAGACCCTAACTTGAAACTTCTCAAACTCCTCAATCATGATGAGTTGGTGTAGGAATCATCTTTATAACATCTCTATGCATCATTCCATGATCTCATGGCCCTTGGATTAGGTCTCAACCTTCTCCAAATCTTCAGTTATCCTAGGGTTGACCCAGTCAAAACCCTAATTCTACCATTCATGGTTGAATCTCCTGAATTCTTGCATAATGACCTCTCTGGGCTTCCTGATGACTATCAAGACATCTCATAGGCTTTCTCAAAACATCAAGTTCATTCTCAAAGTTTCAGAATCATCTGAGGAGCACCCACAATTCTCAAGCTATGAAGCATACAACCCTGGTTTCAACCAACTCCTCTGAGGATCTCTTGAAATTTCTGATGAAGGTATCAACTTTCAAACACTCCATGAATAAATAATTGTTTGTCAAATTTTGGGGTGCAACAAACGGGACCCAAACTTATCCTCCGAACCTCTTAACAAAGTCTCCCCTATGCTTGCCCTTATCAGCAGGCGTCACATAAGGTCCACTCCTTACTTGATACTTTCCCCTCTTCTCACTCAAACTCTTATAATGAGTAAAACGAACCTTACTATCCTCTTCAAAAATTCTACAACAATCGGTCAAGTCTGAAAATCTTCTAATCATCTGATAACCCACCGCTTGCTTGATCTCAGGACGCAAGCCGTTCTCATACTTAACACACTTAGAGAATTCCGCCGTCACCGCATCGTAGTGAGGATGGAACTTCACTAACTCTGTGAACTTAGCTGTGTAGTCCACCACAGACATATTGCCCTGTTTCAATTCCAGAAATTCCATTTCCTTTTTCCCCTTCACACTCTCAGGATGATACTTTCTCAAAAATTCGGTGCGGAACAAATCCCAAGTTATTTCCTCGTCATCTACTTCAAGAACTTGTATCATACCGATCCACCAGTCATCGGCTTCTTCCCGCAACATGTGAGATCCAAGTCTCAACTTATTGCCTTCAGCAAATTCATAACTCTAAAGATTCTCTCAATCTCCTTCAACCAAATCTGAGCACCGTCCGGGTCAAACCGTCCCTTGAATACCGGCGACTGATTCTTTCTAAACTCATCATTGGCGTTCACATTCGGCGCACCCTGCACCGCTCTAGCCATTGCCTCCAATGCAGCAGCCATAGCATTGTCATTACGACCAACCATATTCTGATGATTCCTAAAAATAACAACAAGGTTAAACAACCGTTCAACCAACAAAACAACGACATAGACACAACTGACTCAACACTAGCTCTGATACCACTTAATGTAACACCCCCTTTCTATACCCCCAAATAATACAAATAATCATTTAGGCACGTATTCAAAATCTCATCGGAGTATAATTAAAATCACGGTATAAAAGGGACATGCCACATTATATGAAAATTCAACACATACGACACCTGCTCATGTATAGATATGCAACAACAGGGCAAACACCCACATCACAATATTTAGAATAAAAGCGGAATCATCTAAACATTGCATAATCTCCAAAACATGTATTCACACATATACATATCATTCAATTTGATTCACAGCATCATCCATATTTACAACAAATCATCAGCAGATACATACATCATGTATCACAAAAGAATCAAAACAATCCCTATCTACCCGGTGCTACATATCAGAGCCAACTGAACAAAAAGAATGAAGCCACGCTTCACAAAAGACCTCCAGCAATCTAATCTGCAATGCCTCGTAGAGCATTATAAAACAGGAGAAGGGTGAGAAACATTATCATTATAAACAATGCATAAATCATATATATACATAACATCAAATACGCATCTTACGCATTCTCACCGTAACTCACCTCAACTATACCATACATCGCAATGCATCTAAAAAAGTATCTATATATAAATAGAACACCAAGCATATAGAATATGCAATCTCCAATGTTTATATCAATTCATAAACACACATACACACACACACACACACGCACATATATATATATATATATATATATATATATATATATATATATATATATATATATATATATATATATATATATATATATATATATATATATATATATATATATATATATATATATATATATATATATATATATATATATATATATATATATATATATATATATATATATATATATATATATATATATATATATATATATATATATATATATATATATATATATATATATATATATATATATATATATATATATATATATATATATATATATATATATCTTCAAGCACCTTCATTCATGCCAATCATCACAATTCACATTAATTCAAATAAACATACATAACATGTTTAATTCATCACCAATCCTCATAAACATCTACATTCATGTTTATTTCACCATACATCATAAAAAGATGATAAATGCAACTCATAGAGACCGACACACAACCCTATGCAGATGCAAATGCGGTACCGACTCAATCATCTCAAGTTCACTCAGGAACTTATCCGGAACCATTGTGCACACCCCACCTGGGCACACAACATTCACCCATTGCTCACACCCCACCTGGGTACACAATGTGATTGCTCACACCCCACGTGGGCACACAATCCGATTGCTCACACCTAATTAGGCACACAATCGTTCAGCAGATTCTACGTGGAATGAATCAGCACAAGAATGTATATCATGATGCTTCACATGCAAAATGACTCCATACACTTCTTGAAATGCATACATATCTATAATGTTTCCATGCATTCTCATCTCATCTAATCTCATACAATCATCATACATCGCAATCTATATTACATGACATATTTGTCATTCATCTCAATTATCATGCATTTTTAGTTAATCTAAACAATGCACATATTTGCCAAACGACCACAATTCATAATATAGGATTCACGCCATACGGCTACCCACAGTACATCACAAACCAGCATACAAGCTACTCCTACAAGAAGACGTCGATCGCAACCGAAACCTCAAACTGATACAGCATGAAACAAACAAGAAAAAATCATCCTGTCACGTTCGCTAGCTTGCTCACCTAGCGAGCTCCTAGCGAATGTTCGCTACATGTTTTCCTAGCGAACTACTAGCGAGCAAAAACAGAGGCTACAGACTTTGTTCACTACCTCGTTCGCCACAGCAAAGCCTAGCGAGCAACTCGCTACCCCATTCGCGATCTACTCGCCTAGCGAACATGCTAGCGAGCGTCTGCGAACAACACATTTCCAAACTGTCCAAAATTCATCTGGGGCTCCCGATTCGCCCGATTACAACCAAACTCGTTCCAGTAGACTTAGCCTAACATATATCGACTAATCTACGCCATCTAATCACGATTCTAACTGTTAAACAACGATTTCTATGGATTAAATCAAATTCGACCTAAAATGGAAAATGAGTAAAACTCACCAACAATCCAAATCAAACCAACCAAAGCATACAGGATCATACACATTGATAGAATAATAAATTTTCACACCCTTACCCGATCAATCGAAAGCTTTGGTGTTGATTCTTGATGGTTCTAGGTTTTGCTCTTCTTTTCTCTTCTCTTTCTCTTCTCCTCCTTTCTTTCTCTTGTTTTTCTTTCTATGTTACTATCTTTCTCTATTTTTTCTCTTATCTCATATTCTATTTTCTTTCCTCTCCAATTCTTTCCAAACACTTACCAAACTAATTCTCACAAAATATTCCAACTTAACATTATTACTAATGCCCAAAATACCCTCCAACTTATTTTTACCCGAAACTCTCAAAATCGGCAAAAATAACACAATATGCAAACATAACATATTTTCACATAATTTCCACATCAAAAATAATAATCATCCAATTAAATAAAAAAGGACTCAATTAAAATGGGAATTCAGAGTCGGGGCGTTACATTGGGCATGGGGTTTTGCACGACGTTGGGAGCGTCGTGAGAAACGTTTATTGCCTTACTATCCACCAAATCTTGAACATTGTGTTTAAAGGCCTTGCAATTATCAACGTTGTGACCTGGTGTCCTGGAACTCACAACGAGCATTTGCGTCATAACCTGGTGGAGGCGCACCTGTCAAAGGAGCTAAGGTTCTCTTCTGGATTAACTGCAACTGTAACATAGTCTGAAGCAGCTGGGAATAAGGCATCGGAGGTGCGTCAAATTGTCTATTTGCTGTCCGACTCCGATCTTGAAACTTTCTATAACCCTGTTGATTCTGCTGTTGCGGCTGTGGTTGTTGTTGTTGCTAACGTTGAGGAACGACAGGAATTGTTATACTAGCAACCTGAGGTTGCTGCTACCGGTTTTTCATTGATCGTTGATATCTATTCCCTCGGGAACTAGACACTGAATTAGTCTCGCCTTCATGCTTCTTATTACCAAACATCTTCTTACCTCCTCCTCCAGCTGAGGAACTTTCACCAGATTGGATTTTTCCCAACTTAATGCCATTCTCTACTCTCTCCCTAGTGATGATCAAATCGGAAAAGCTCTAAGACATGCTACTGATAAGCTTCTCATAATAGACACCAGGCAACGTGGCCACAGACATATCAATCAATTCACGCTCCACCATCGGAGGCTGCACTCTTGCTGCAAGTTCACGCCACCTCTGGGCGTATTCCTTAAAGTATTCACCAGTCTTTTGAGACAAATTCTGAAGTTGGATCCTGTTAAGAGCAAGGTCGCTATTATACTGATAGTGCTTCACGAAGGCTTCAGCTAAGTCTCTCCAACTGCGAATATTAACAGGCTACAGTCCCATATACCACTCAAGTGAGGGTCAAGACAAGTTGTCCTGAAAGAAATGCATGAGCAATTTTTCGTCATCCGAGTAAGCAGACATTTTGCAGTAATAAGAACGCAAATGGACCCTTGGGCAAGTAGTTCCCTTATACTTGTCAAAGTCAGGGACTTTGAACTTCAATGGAACTTTCAGATCTGGGATCAACCCTAGATTAGCCATGTCTATCCCCATGGAATTTTGGTTCTCATAACTCTTCATTTTATACTCCAGCAGTTTGAACCTTCTATCAGTCTCAACTGGCAGCTCTGCACCAATATCCCTCATTAAAAAAGCATCCTCTTGTTGATCCTCATCCCATTGAGCAACATTCCCATGAACAGCACAAGGAATAGAAATAGGAATTGCAGCTTGATTTCCTCCGCCCAAAGGTACCACTGTTGTGGGAACAACGTTGGCACGTGGTGTACCAATCTCACTGCGGGGAGGGTCAGCAGCAACACCTCCATGAAGCACACCATTATTATCAACACGAGCAATCAATGGTTGGACCAGAGTCCTCAGTTGCTCCTGGCTGTTGGTGTAACGCCCCGCTTTATTCTAAATATTGATATGTGGGTTTTAAGCGCTATGCTTTGTTTTTAGTTGAGATTTACCTCTTTTGTTACATATCGTTATGAGCATGTATTATTTATGTTTCGTTTCGATGATAATGTGATGCGCCTCTTTTATACCATGTTTTAATTTATACTCTGATGAAACTTTTATTAATTGCTTATATGATTTTAGTTGATTAATTGGGGGTATAGAAAGGTGGTGTTATATTAAGTGGTATCAGAGCCAGTGTTGAGTCAGTTGTGTATGTCTTCTTGTTGTGTTGGTTAAACGGTTGTTTGACCTTGTTGTTATTTTTGGGAATCCTCAGAATATGGTTGGTCGTAATGACACTGTTATGGCTGCGACATTGGAGGCTATGGCAAGGGCGGTTCAAGGTGCGCCAAATGTGAATGCGAATGATGAGTTTAGAAAGAATCAGCTGCCTGTATTCAAAGGAAGGTTTGATCCTGACGGTGCTCAGATCTGGTTGAAGGAGGTTGAGAGAATCTTTAGAGTTATGAACTGTTCTGAAGGAAACAAGGTGAGATTTGGGACTCATATGTTGAGGGAAGAGGCTGATGACTGGTGGGTCAGCATGAGGCAAGTTCTTGAGGTGGATGACGAAGAAATAACTTGGGATTTGTTCCGCACTGAATTTTTGAGGAAGTACTATCCTGAGAGTGTGAAGGGTAAAAAGGAAATGGAATTCCTTGAGTTGAAGCAAGGCAACATGTCTGTGGTAGATTACACGACTAAGTTTGTGGAATTAGTGCAGTTCCATCCTCATTATGCAGCTGTTACGGCAGAGTTCTCTAAGTGCATTAAGCATGAGAATGGCTTGCGTCCGGAGATAAAGCAAGTGGTGGGTTACCAGAGGATACGAAGATTTTTGGACTTGACCGAATGTTGTAGGATTCTTGAAGAGGATAGTAGAGCTCGTTCTACTCACTACAAGAGTTTGAGTGAGAAGAAAGGCAAGCAACAAGTGAGGAGTGGACCTTATGTGACGCCTGTTGATAAGGGAAAGTGTAAGGGAAACTTCGATAGGAAATCTGGAGGTGGAAGTTCTGGTGCAGTCAAATGTTACAAGTGTGGCGTGATGGGCCACAAATCTTTTGAGTGTGGAAGTCTACGGAGAAGTGTGCTAATTGTGGAAGTTTTGGACATACCACTTCTGAGTGTAGGATGAATGTGGTAAAGTGTTTTAACTGTGGAGAAGTTGGTCATATTAGCACCAAGTGTACCAAACCAAAGTAAGCTCAGTCGGGTGGAAAAGTATTTGCATTAGTCGGTTCATACACTACTAATGCGGATCGCTTGATTAAAAGTACGTGCTTTATTAATAATTTGCCTTTAGTTGCTATTATTGATACTGGAGCGACTCATTCGTTCATTTCTCTTGAATGTGCTAAGCGTTTGGGTTTGCGCATGGTTTCTTTGAGTGGTGGCATGGTTATTGAGACTCCTGCTTCAGGGTCGGTAGCTACTTCTTTGGTGTGCGTAAGTTGTCCCTTGACCATGTATAGTAAAGACTTTCTTATGGATTTGGTGTGTTTGCCGTTGGAAGGCTTGGATGTGATTTTGGGTATGAATTGGTTTCAATTTAATAGAGTTTATTTATATTGCTATCATAAGTTGGTAAGGTTTCCTTCTTTGGAAGATGATGAAAGTGAGAATTTTTTATCCACTAAAGAGTTGAAGAAACTTTTGGCAGACGAAGCTCATTTGTTTAGCTTATTTGCATTGTTGTAGATAGAGGACAAGGTTGAACTTGACATGTTTCCAGTGGTGTGAGAATTTCCATAAGTGTTTCCCGAGGATATTACGAATGTATCGCCAGAAAGGGGAGTTGAATTTTCTCTTGATCTGATTCCGGGTACTAGACCAATTTCGATGGCACCGTATCGTATGCCAGCATCAGAATTGGTAGAGTTGAAGAAGCAGTTGAGTGATTTGTTAGAAAAGAGGTTTGTGAGACCAAGTGTATCTCCTTGGGGTGCACCGGTGTTATTAGTAAAGAAAAAGGATGGGATTATGTGGTTATGTATTGATTATCGACAATTGAACAAAGTGACAATTAAGAATAAGTATCCGCTTCCTAGAATTGATGATTTGATGGACCAATTGGTTGGAGCATGAGTTTTTAGCAAGATTGATTTAAGATCAGGTTATCACCAGATTCGTGTGAAGGAAGGAGATATTCAAAAGACGACTTTTAGGACACGGTATGGACATTACGGATATTTAGTGATGCCATTCAGAGTTTCTAATGCGCCAGGTGTGTTTATGGAGTACATGAATCCTATTTTTCATGAGCAGTTGGATCCTTTTGTGGTTGTGTTTATTGACGACCTTATGATTTATTCTAAGTCTCAAGAAGAGCATGAGGGACATTTAAGAATTGTGTTACAAGTTTTGAGGGAGAAGCAATTGTATGCCAAATTGTCGAAGTGTGAGTTTTGGTTGTCAGAAGTGAGCTTTCTTGGGCATGTTATTTCAGGGGATGGTATTAGTGTTGATCCGTCTAAGATTGATGCGGTAATGCAATGGGAGACTCCTAGAACAGTTACGGAGATTCGAAGCTTCTTGGGCTTGGAAGGTTATTACCGGAGGTTTATTGAAGGGTTTTCGAAGTTGGCACTTCCGTTAACGCAGTTAACTTGTAAGGGAAGGGCTTTTATTTGGGACGTTGATTGTGAGGAGAGTTTTATGGAATTAAGGAGAAGATTGACAATAGCGCCGATCTTGATTTTGCCGAATCCTACAGAAACTTTTATGGTATATTGTGATGCTTCTTTGACTGGTTTGGGTGGTGTTTATATGCAAGATTGGAAGGTTGTGGCTTATGCTTCTAGGCAGTTAAGAGTGCACGAAAAGAATTACCCTACTCATGATTTGGAATTAGAGGCCATGGTATTTGTGTTAAAAATTTGGAGGCATTATCTTTAGGGTGCAAGGTTTGAAGTTTTTAGCGGCCACAAGAGTTTGAAGTATTTATTTGATCAGAAGGAATTGAATATGAGGCAAAGAAGATGGCTAGAGCTTTTGAAAGACTATGATTTTGGATTAAATTATCATTCGGGTAAGGCAAATATGGTGGCCGATGCCTTAAGTCAGAAGTCTTTGCATGTGTCCGCAATGATGGTAAAGGAATGGGAATTATTGGAGAATTTCAGAGATTTGAGTTTGGTTTGTGATATGACGCCGAGAAGCGTGAGACTTGGTATGCTTCATATCACGAATGATTTTCTTGCAACTGTTTGCGAAAGGCAAAAGTTGGATTTGAAGTTTGTTGACTTGATGACAAAAGAGAATGAAGATTTCAAAGTTGATGATTTTGGAGTTTTGAGGTTTCGTGGTCGTATTTGTATTCCTGATGATGCCGAGTTGAAAAGGATGATATTGGAGGAAGGACACTGTAGTAATTTGAGTATTCATCCGGGAGCAAATAAGATGTACCAAGACTTGAAGAAGATCTTTTGGTGGTCTGGATTGAAGAGAGATGTGGCTCAGTTTGTGTATGCATGTTTGACTTGCCAGAAGTCTAAAGTGGAACATCAGAAACCAATTGGATTATTACGGGGTTGTTGAATACGCAGAGAGGTCATAATGCAATTTGGGTGATTGTTGATAGACTTACTAAATCTGCTCACTTTATTCCGATTGATATTAGTTATCCTTTGAAGAAGTTAGCTGAGATCTATGTTCGGGTGATTGTGAAGTTGCATGGAGTTCCCAAGAGCATTGTATCGGATAGAGATCCAAGGTTTACTTCAAGGTTTTGGGAGAGTTTGCAAAAGGCTTTGGGTTCGCAGTTGATATTGAGTTCGGCTTATCATCCACAAACAGATGGTCAAATCGAAAGGACAGTTCAATCGTTGGAGGATTTGTTACGAGCTTGTGTGCTAGAGCAAGGTGGTGTGTGGGATAGTTATTTAGCGTTGATTGAATTCACCTACAATAACAGTTTTCATTCGAGTATTGGTATGGCTCCATTTGAAGCTTTGTATGGTCGAAAATGTCGAACATGTGTTGGCATGAGACTGGTGAGAGGTCGGTGGTTGGACTGGAGATGGTACAGCAGACGAAGGAGAAGGTGAGGTTGATTCGAGAAAAGTTGAGAGCTTCTCAGAGTAGGCAGAAAAGTTATCACGATAAGAAAAGGAAGTGTCGCGGTGAAAATCGGATACCAAACTATTGATTAGTTTGAATCGTTAATTCAATTTGCAACCGAACTTTGATTTGTCCAAAGGAAGGGATAAAGATCGAAATTCCCACAATGCAATGCAAATGCAAGGTTTAGAGAGTTTAGGTTCGGGGGTTGGTTAAACTTAGGGAAGGTACTAGCATCCTAAGTTTCTGTAGTACTCTACAGGAACCTCTTGTTTTATGTTTGTTTACTGCTATGGTTTATCTGCTTAATGGTTAAAAGACCCTAGGGGTTTATTTCTAAGTATACTCGGTAAGATGTCGCATCTTATGCCTACATATCCTTACGGGAGTGGAATCAGAGTATGTTGTAGTTCACCCTAAAGGGTTAGAGGAGCTCTTTGACTGTGGTCAAACTTCCTACGGGCTTAGGGTAGTTGTTTTGATTGGGTTTAGGAGAAGAGGTGAGTCTTCATTTTAAGGGAGAGATAACCACCACAAATGTAAAGGAGGTTGTAGGAAATGGTCTTTGCATCGTCTTAAGAAAAGGTCTTACATACTCGGATGGTCGCCAAGTATGCCTTTATCGCTCTTAAGGCAAAGTCCCTACGTGTTTGATTGTATTGTTGTGGGGGTGAGGATTATATCTCGCTTAAGATGATTAACATCTATTCTCTATTGTGTTTGAAAAGTTTGCATTGTGTTGATTGTTTTGTCTAAGTTGTAAAGATAAAGACAAGGTCCTTCCTATGGGGTAGGTCCTAAACTTAAGCGATCGACTTGAATGGAATCAAGGATCGAAGGGAGATGATGCATATGATGCAACTACACACAACGTTGAATTATGTGTAGGTTTTTCCTTTGGACGGATGCGATGCAAAAAAATAAATTGATAACGTAAATGCAATAGAATAAATTGCAGAAGAGTAAATTGCAGAAAGATAAACCATACACGAACGGATGAAAGCGCTAAGTGAGTGTGTGTGCATTGTGAATAAGATAAAGCAGATAAAGATAAATAATATGTACGCATGAAAGCGCTAAGTGTAGGTGAGTGGATGTGTCGTGAAGTGCTCGAGTTTTACGATGTTGATTGATTGATTTTATTTGAATTTTAGGGAGGTTGAATTATTTTGATAAAAGTTGGTTTAATTTTAGGAGTTTATTTGATCATTTTTTAAGAAGATTAATTGGAGGAATTATTTAGGGAAAATATATAGGATTAATTTTTATTATTATGCAGAAAGAAGTTATTATTTTAAATTTAATTAGGAGAAAAGTTTTTAATTATGAAGTTTGACTATCATTATTAAATAGAAACAGTTAAGAAGGTTTTCTTTTAATTATAAGAATAAGCTATTTATTTAAACTAAGAAAAAAAATATTAAATAGAAATAATTGGTTTGAGTTATCAAAAATAAAAGACAAAAATTGATCAAGCTAAGAAAAAGAGTTGTTTATTCCAGAAAATAATTTAATTAATTTATAAAAACAGAGAAAATATTCAATTAAACAAATCATTAGTTAATTAATAAAAACGTTAGTTTTAATTTTTAGGGGAAAAAAAAGATTAAGGTTAACGGTGTGTGTGGTGTTAGTGATTAGTGTGTGTGTGATCAGTTACATTCAAAACGACAACCAAATGGAAAAAAAACGACAGAGAAAAGAAAAAGAAAGCTGCGAGCCCTAATCCCCAAATCAAACCCCTTCTCGTCGCGATCCCCCCCGCCGTCTCCTAGCGGTTTCTTCTTCTTCCATCATCAATCCTGAACACAATGAACTCACCCAATCAATGTTAGAAAAAAGAAACAGAGAAAGCAAGCATTACGGTTACAAGGGCGATGTTGGCTGGAGGTGAGCAAAGCGATCTCCGGTGATAACGAAGGTTTGCGGGTGGCGATGATGGTGAAGGTCTCGCGAAAGAGATAAGTATTTCCGTCTAATTTTTGAGCTCTGAGTTTTAGGGTTTTCTTTCGTGTGTCTCCCCCTCTTTTCGTTTCCATTCTTCCCTTTATATAGGCTCTACTTCTGATTTCTCGATTGAATTTGTTTTAATCACCATTGAATGTTGATTGGGAATTTTCCAAATATGGTTATGATCTGATTTGAAAAACATTCCCTTTTCGGTGAGATCGTGTTAATGTTTGTTGATGAGGAAATCTCAAATCTCTGATTCTTTGGATTATTCTTTGAATCTCTTATGGAATATTCCCTGTTTTGCTAATCTGATTTTTTGCATTTCCTGGCAGGTGTGGATAACAAACGAGTTGTTGGGCTGGGTGATGAATTAGAAGCCCGGAGGGAAAGGTTTCAAGCTGGATGCGCGTGCAAATTCCCGCGGAGAACTGGTGACGAAGAGCAACGATCTTGAACATTCACAGGGTGTACTCCTTCCAATCTCAAACTCTATTTCTCTGTTTTCGCTTCTTCGAACTGATGTGTGTTTGAACTGATAGGTTTTAGGATGCTCGGTTGATTCACAAACTTCAAACCTTCTAAGTCTGTTCTTGTTTTGCAGGTTTGGTGTTGTGCTTTCCTTTGCTATTACTTGCTGGTTGCAGTACTGCGGGGAGGCGTCAGTATTAGAACCATTTGGCATGTTTTACGTTCTTCTCTAGGGTATTCAAATCAGCAATAGCATCATTGATGCCTTCCCTTGACGGACCTGGACCTGAGCAGGATTTTTGGCCACTGAAAAGACTTTAATCCTTGTTCTTGGCAGCTGACATGTCTTGAAGTACCTCGCAACTCAACGTGCAATCGAGGCAGCATGTAGTAATACACAGAATTGGAAGCTCTGAACCAATGTTCTCCTGCTGTTTGGCGGTCATGAACGGCAATGACAATTCTTGATAAGCACTTGTAAACAGCATGTATCAGCTAGGCCTAAGTGTAGCGACGCCATACATTCGTGATTGTCTAGACCTCCTTGATATGTTTTCTCTAGCCTCTTTGTGGATACATGAACTCTAAAAGGTGGTGGAGATTGTTTCCTGGGCAGAATCGACAATCCGTTGAACTCTTCGAATGTAATATCCTTCTAATCCCTCAAAATTTAAATTTAAATGATCACTCACTAACATCACAATTTCTGCAAAAACACAGGCCAGCTTCCTGCATCTCCTTGGTTTTGGAAGTAATGCTAGACAGTGTGCGAGCTTCTTCATCATATCATGACTGCATCCTCCTGACACGAGTTTAAATATCGCGTGAACTGCTGCTTGTTGGTGCATTTTATCTGGGACTAAACCCGTATGTGCCGTATGGGAAATAGTAGTAACACGGTACATCTTCTTTTTCTCCTTTTATGCGATATAATCCTGGGGCAGTTTCTGCGTGAATCTGGCTAATGGTGTGGGCCTCCTTGTGGCAGGGTACGGCGTCTGCATAGTTCCCTTTGCCGCAGGTGGACTATTACAAGGTTGTCGTAAAGTGTTTAGTGTAGCCCTATAGTGTGAGTGAGGAATAACAAGGTCGTCGTTTCTCTCTTCGTTCTTATTCTTCGGGTCGAATTGAATGTATATCTAACATTCTTTCTTTTTTTTTTGTGTACTGGATGGCGGTAATGATGTTTGCAGACTTCTATTATCATTGATCCCACCATGTAATCTTTGGGATGTTTGGTTGTTTGCTAATGATCAACGGTTGTTGGTTTCTGTTTGCAGGATGTTGACAAGGCTACCGTTTGGTTAAAGTGCGAAACCGTAAATGTTAATGATGGTTGCGGCGTCACTTGTCTGCAAATGCTAGCCTGCGGATATGGCTGCTTACAAAATCTTGCCTGCTGATACGTAGCTAATGTGCGTAATCTTGAACCAATCTTGTCTGCAGATTTTCTTTTGGAGGAGACTTACTGTTGATGGCTTTTCAATAAGTAGGCTTTGTGCAGAAGGAGCTTTTTATTGATGTTGAGTAACGGGCTACGGTTGATACTTGTAAAGCCGGTGGATGGGGTTTAGTGAAACAGGAGTTATTAACTGGAAAAGTTCAACTGGAATTCATATATTCTTCAGTTTACTCCAAAACAAATCTTCTTCTGCTGCTTAAACGGCGAGGTAAACGTAGCCTACCAGCTTAATCCCCTCAGGTAGTTTGAGGCTATACTTATTCTGCCCCGAAATTCCTATCGGTATATCGCCGTAACTCGAATGTTTTTAGCTTTATTATTATGCGATACAATGGTTACGCATGCTTGCAGTGCTTTGATCTAACAGGTTTTTTTACTCTGCAGGTGGGATGTCCCTTCTCTAATGGTGGTGGTACCAAGGTGTTGTTGGCAAGAAGATCTCCCATACACCGAGATCGTCCTTAGTCATTACATATGCATTTGGATTCCAATTGTCGAGATCCCCGACTAATGCTGCTGAATTAGTAATCCCCAGCTTCCAATGATAACCCCGTGAACCAGGATGGAAGTAATGAACACTAGTTCCTTAAAACATGTTCAGGTCATCCAATGTAGTATTTGAGCCATGGTTATGTGCAGTATCCATCAGAACAAGCAGGCATAGTTCATGGGCTTTGTATATCAAAGACTTGAGACCTTCTGGAATTCCAGACCGACTGCTGGGTGCAAAGAAAATAGCAACATGGTACCCAAAACTAGCATAATAAGAATGCTCTTAGATAGCTGTAATCTGAAAAGCATTATAGCCAAGCCTTTTTTAATGCGAGGTAGTATATTAGCATACGTGTTGATTTTTGGCTCCAGGCTACTCATTCCAATGTGTGACTCATATTCTAATTGATTCTAGTCGCTTAAGTTGTAACCTGACTTATGAATAGCTTTAATTTGTATGCCTTCCAAATATAAACACTCGATTTTTATGGCTTGAAAAGAACCTTTGAGTGAGCATATGCATTAAATTGGGAGGAGTTTGAATTTAATCTTCTTCTCTTATCCTTGAAAACTTGAGAATGGGGCATCTTAAACTTGTAATCTCCTTTATAAAGGTTTGAAACATTCGAACATGAATCTTGTTTTCAAAACTTATTACTCCTTATGCCACAAAACCAAATATCACCCTCAAATAACCGTGCTTAAATCCAACTTCTTTTTATAAGTACACACTAAGGCTTTTAGGAGATACCGACAAGACTTCATACTTAACCTGAATCAAACCCAACTGTCCATGAGAATGAATACTGATTCACCTGGGAATTACTACATCTGCGCAACTTGGTTAGTCACAAAAAATGTAAATATTAAAATAAAGTCAAATAACAATAGAAAATACGCAAAAAGAGGTGGGATCTTACGGTCAAAAATTAGGGTGCAACAGATGCCCCTATTTAAGTTACTCCTATTCGGAGATATGGAGATTGAAATTTCCGTCTCGACGAGATAGGAGGGACTTAAATACAAACATTGCGCGAATTTTTGGCCATAAGAAACCACCGAATGCAAATGATAGGCAATGTTATGAAATGAAAGACACAGGTCCTGTGAGGAAAAGACACCACAGGGGAACAACTAGACACGACACGCGAGAGAAAAGGGCAACAGATTCGACAAGGCGGGGTCCTACGAGGATAGGAACAATCACCCATGGGAGATCTCCCAACGTGTAACGTTAACTCATACACCAAGGAGACAGTGATTTTGATAATTGGATTGAAAGATACTTCTTACTACCAGAGCGGTGGTCAATAGTAACTCAAAAAGGATCTTTTTTATTATTTTACATTTTGTAACTCAGCTGAAACGGTAAAATGTATAACCTCTCCTGGCATCATGGTACGGGGACCATGAGCTAGTCTCGGTCTTTGATGTCATTGTAGTTGTAGATGTTGTTGTAGTTGTTGAGCTTCCCCGAGCATCATGATATGGGAGTCATGCGCCGGTCTCGGTCTCTGATGTCGAACTTACCCTTGCACCATGGTATGGGAACCATGAGCTGGTCTCGGTTCCTGAAGTCGAACTTCCCCTTGCACCATGGTATGGGAACCATGAGCTGGTCTCGGTTTCTGATGCCGAACTTCCCCTTGCACCATGGTATGGGAACCATGAGCTGGTCTCGGTTTCTGATGCCGAACTTCCCCTTGCACCATGGTATGGGAACCATGAGCTGGTCTCGGTTTCTGATGCCGAACTTCCCCTTGCACCATGGTATGGGAACCATGAGCTGGTCTCGGTTTCTGATGCTGAACTTCCCCTTGCACCATGGTATGGGAACCATGAGCTGGTCTCGGTTCCTTCCCGAAATGATGGAAACTCGTGAGAGCGTCTTCAAAGAGGGGTTGTAAATTTGTTGATTGTAGATTGTATGTTGTGAATTGTAGAACTGTAGAATTGTTGATGTAAATGTTGTAGATGTAATCTGTAATTGTAGAATTTTGTAGATGTGATCTTGTACTTGTAATTGTAACTTGTAGATGCAATTTGTATTGTATTGGCAATTTGTAGAATATGCACCGGGGATCTTTAGATGAGCTGTAAGCCGGTTGATTTGTGGAGTGTCCTCTTATAAGGAGATATATCGTTGATAGTACTCGTAATGAGCTCTCTGAGGAAGATCGTTTCTGAGGAATTTCTTTGCTGTAATTGTAAAAATATGTAAGATTGTTGTAGCCGAAATTCTCAAATGGGGAAGTATCTGTAATGTCATCTGTTTTGACTTGATAATCTTGAGATAATCCACTGGGGAAGGATAGATTGTCTCGAGGAAATTGTTGTTTGTCGTTTTGAGAATAGATCTGCCCAAAACGAGTTGCTCGAATAAGGAGATCTTCTATCATTCAGCTGTAAGTTGTTGAGGAAATCTTGTAATATTGCTGGAGAAATGTCACGTCTTCAATGGTGGTCCTCATAATGTCAAAGTGCAAAATGAATGCACTTTTGATCCATGCTCAAAAGCTGGAGATGTTCATAGTGTGATTGTCGGAGACCGAAGTTCAATTCGGGAAATAACCGAAGAGAAACTGTCAAACAAGACTCAACCATAGAGGCATAAACTCCAATGGGAATGTACTGAAACAACTGTCTTCCACGAGGATCGAACTTCGTGGGGAAATAGAAACATTGAGTTTTTTTCTGCTTAGGGCTGACAACTCTATTTGGAAGGAGTAAGACACGCCCAAATACCTAAGGGTAAACACAATTGAAGAGATAGAGTAAAACAAACAAAGGATGCATAAAATGCAAATGTTATGCTATCTACTTACATGATATGTGTATGCTTATGCTGACAAGACAAACGAAAGCAACGACCGGAGATGGGATAAACATCTCGAAACAAACATCCGACCAATCTTCAAAGATAGAAGTACCACTGGGGTAGATGAAGAACTAAATATAGGATCCCAATCCTGCTTCAAAACTTCAAAATTCTCTTGAGGAAAAGTGATCAATCCGCTTGGGGATGTAACATCTTGATAATTTTGACATGTTGTATGAAATTGTAGACGGAGGTACCCAAACTGAAGTTTCATAGGGGATAAAATAAACATCCTGGGCCGTCATAGTTGTTGAATATGTTGGGGTTGAGCTTCCTGAGGATGAGATATACAATCTTGCTCCAATCTTCAAATGCCCCAAGTCACATAGTTTAAGAGAAAAGTCTCGAGAGGATTTTATAGAAAACATGATGTCCCAATGCCCCACTGTTTTCAAACTCTCTAGAGATTCGCCGAATCTTGACGTAACTGCCCCTGATTGGCGGTAAGTGGGTCCTTGAATTTCTTCTAGTTGAACCCAAGACTTGTGCGGATGAAAATTTCTTGGGAAGAATGACTTGCCCCAAGTCAGCAAGGTCTTCAAATATCATCATCAATGTCTGTATGTGGTCTTTCTAAGATGTCAAGCGTATTTAGCACGTTCGAAATATCCATTTTGAAATGGTTAATGCAACACGCGTTTGTCTGGAAGTTTTGAAAAGGGGTGTCGCAATAACTTGTGATCGAAACCATTAGTTAGGATACAAATTGAACCATTATTTATAAAGCCGATTTAAATTTGAGCATAGCTCAAGGAGTCAGGAAACAATATCTCATCGAGTATGCTTTCGAATTAAACCTTACTTCAATTAGGACTTTGAGGGACGTATATGGGTTTAATTTGTGACTGATAAAATGGAGGTAGAAAGGGTTAGTATATTTGTGCCCACCCAATTTTTGGAAGTTGTTCATCATTCTTGATATTACCCTGCCCCAGTTTAAGAAAATGAGGTTAGAACGGGTTTGGGAGAAAAAGAACGGGTCCTCAATCAAGGTTTTAAAAGAAAGGGTTGACTATGTTGGCGTTCAGGAGGTTTAAAATAATGCCTTACATCATCAGTAGGGTTTTTATTCGAAGCATACAACAAGAGATCATGTGTTTTACTTCATCATCCTCCTTCCAATTCTCTGTCAGAGCAAGAGATCGGGTAAAAAGTCGGCATTATAAATAATTTTGAAAAAACTATTTGAGTGAAAACGAATGGATTTCTTCAAGACAAACAGTTATTGCATTACTTATTCAAAACAGAAAGTTCTTACATGCCAAATATGCTTTCAATCAAAGAAATAAACATGGACAAAATGAAATAAACTTCTTCGGGGAGTCCTTTCCAGGATCTTTATTGTGCTTCCATGTAGAGGGGAAAGATATGCAGAAATGTCTGGTGCGCAGCTTTCAGACACGACGTTGACGACCTTGAACCATGCCTGGGGAGGACGAACCTTGTCGAGATAGGGGGCTATCTCGCACGTAAGGGACGGAACCCTCAAAGAACAAGACTCCACTTTTGACCAAATTTTGAACGTCCGCCTTCATGCCGTAACAGCTTTCAATGTCGTGCCCCGGAGCACCTTGATGATACAGGCAAAATTTGTTGGCTTTGTACCAGTATGGGAACTTCTTAGGTACCTTGGGTGGGGCTTTAGTCTGGATATGCCCTCTTTGAATTAGAGCTGGAAACAAATCAGCGTACTTCACAGGGATGGGATCAAACTGATGAATTGCTTCCCTTGGTGCATCTGGAGTCATCCTTTGATACCTTTTCCGAAATCGTCGATTCTGTGGTTGATCTGGAGAGGCCAACCCCTGCCTAGGAGGTGGTTGTTGTTCACGCTGAGCGGGCATCGCGTACTGGTGCTGAGGATGGGGTACCGGAGCTATGAATTCTCTGGAAGGTCCACAGTCATCTCTATTGTTTGGGGCTATACCCAAGTTATGATGGTATTGCTGCACAAAAGCAAAAGTTAAGTCTTCCCAAGACTGAATGCGATTCTTTTGTAGCTTCATATACCATGTCAATGGTGCTCCACACAATCTTTCTTGGAAGCAGTGAATCAATAATTGGTCGTTCCCGAGATAGGCGGTCATCTTCTGACAAAACATCATCACATGATACCTTGGACAAATTGTACCTTTGTACACTTCGAAGGCGGGTATCTGGAATCCTGGGGGGATAACTAAGTTTGGAACTAGGTGCGGGCCATGAGCATGAAAATCAGGCGCACGGTTCCTCTTCATCATTTTCCATCGTTCCTCGAAGTCACGAAATTCATTCTTGAATGCTGTAAGCTCTGGATCGTCCATTTCCTTTTCTTGCACAGGCTGAAGTTGCATAGGAACAAAGTTGTCGGAGGGACGGCGAAGTGTCGGATTAGACCTTACTCTGAAGCTAGTCATGCGATCCATGTCTTTGTTCTCCTTACTATCCTTTAATGATACTTCCGGCTTGGTCAGATGGTAGAGACGGCGACTGACAGCAAAAGATGGAAAACCGAAATGAGCCACAACAAAGGAAGGACACATGCACAAATGTAAAATGCCATGCTAAATGCAGAATGTTAATGCACAATGCAGATGCAGGAGGAGACTTCAAGAAACTCAAAGTGTTTTTCAGTATTATAATGTAGGATAATTGAAAAACTTTTTATTTTTGAGAAACTCTGTAAAGCGAAGTACTCTTTTAAGAGTTTATTACAACGAAAGCAAAAGAAAACTTAGAACTCTATCCCACAGTCTTCTCTTTTGTACGGAGCTCCTCAGTCAACTGGTCAATGCGATCCTGTAACGCCGCTTTCTCGATGATAAGTCGTTCCACACACTCCTTCCAAGCCATGGTAGTTGAGGGGAGATCCTCACTGGTGACAGCACTTGAAGAGGCATGAGGAGAAAATAAATCTCCTTGCGCCTTTCTCTTTCTGGCAACCTCTAATTCTGGTGTCTTCTGAAGTCTTTCCTTCTCTACTTTGAGGGTGAGGAACTTATTCTTCCAGGCAGTCCTCAATTTTCGGGCTTCATCTAAAGCAATTCTTACTTGTTCTATTTCCTCTTCTTTGAACCAGTCGGGGTCATGAGGAGATAATACCATAGGTTCATGGAAAGGAAAAGGCATTCTGAGATCGAGAGCCCTTTCTCGCACCCAATGCAGATAATCCTCGGAAACAGCACAATTGGGGTATCCTGAAGCAGCTATTCCTTCCATATCAATATATTTCCATGCATAAATGATGACAGTCTTGAGATCTAGGTACTCTTCTCCTTTGAAATAGATCTTTTCCAACGAAGCCGGGTCAGGTATTTGGATCATAGGGTGTCCAAACTGTCTACGGGCCAAAGCAGGATTGTAACTTATACATCCTTCTCTTCCAATAAGCGGTGCGTTGGGGAAACCTCCGATGCTAGGAATCATAGGCACGCCTCCATAGGCGGGATCATACCAAACAACGTCCGAATGGGTAAGGGCCATAAGTATCTCGGACCATCGAGGTGTTGCTACTTCGTCCCAAAGGGACGGATACCAGGTCAAACGAGCGATGAACCATGAGTACAGCAAGGCGGTACAACATACAATGTGTCCTCCTCCTTCGGCATTCACTGAGTGAATCGAGAAGTACGTATCAACGAGCAAGGTGGGTACTGGGTTCTTGAGTATGAACAGCTTGATTGCATCCATATCAACAAAATTGTCAATTTTGGGGAACCAGAAAGTCCCATAGACCAACAAAGCGAAATTGGCTTCCAATATGAGAGCCTCCTTTCTTTCAGCATGGTAACGGACTTTTTCGATCAAAAAGTCGGCGGGGAACCCAAGGACTCCTTCCTTGGTGATCAGGTGTGTCTGGACATCTTCTAGGCTGAGATGGGTAGCGTTTGCAATTTCCTGGTGACTAGGCGTGTCTTCCCTTCCGGTGAATAGCGGTCGAACAGTCACAGGCATCCTCAAGAGTTCTGAGTACTCTTCTAAGGTCGGCATCAATTGGTAGTCTGGAAAAGTGAAGCAGTGATACATCGGGTCATAAAATTGAACCAATGTTTCCAACAATCCTTCTTTCATCCTTAGCTCGAGGAAACGAAAGACTCCTCCATATTCTACTGCGAAGGCAAAGCGATCTTCGACGAGTTCGGCTAGTTCTCTCAAGCTTTCGATGTTGGGACTCTGAAAAGTGTACTTCAGGGTTTCTCTTCTGAAATCCATGATTACAACACCTACAGAACGAATTTGAGTTTCTTGAAGTGAAAAATGGAAAAGAATGCAATGCAAGATGATTAGGACTTCATGGGATTCCTCTATTTATAGGCATTGCGGTAAAAGAAAACGTTTTATTAAATTTGAAACGGACTACATAAATATTCTTTTAAAGAGTCCCAAATAAAAGCTAAATAAAAGCTAGTAAAGACACTAAAGAAGCTTTGAATGCTGCTGCTTGAGCTGCTCTTCTAGTTGCGCCTTCTCACGGATAAGGTTGTCCACAATTATTTTCCAGATAGTGCATTGTGGGTCGGAGAAAAATAAATCCTCCATGACTTTCCTCTTCTTGGAAGGGAGTAGCTCTTCATCCTTCAATTGCAGCTGCTTCTAAAGTTCATCCTTCTCCTCTTGAAGTTCAGCATTCTCCTTTTGAAGTTCAACCTTCTCCTTTTGACACTCATCATTTTCTGCCACTGCCACATGGTACTTGTTCTTCCAAGATTCCAGCTCATGTTGAGACTTCCTTAAAGACACCTCTAACTCCTTGGCTTTAGACATAAAGACATAAGTGGGCTCTCTCCTTGGAGCTATGGGATCCCGACGGGAATAGGGCATCTTTAGCTTGGTTGCCCTTTTTCTGACCCACTGGAGGTATGGTTCTAAAGATACACAGTTAAGCTTCCCTAGACTTCTCTTCCCTTTCTTGTGTACATTACGCCATGCACTTAGAATCTTTCCTCGGAGTTCCATATCATCTTTGAAGAATATACCCTCTACTTGAACACTCTTGGGAGGTTCCTTCAACGGGTATCCCAACTGTCGGCGAGCTAAAATAGGATTGTAGCTGATTCCTCCATCAAAGCTGAGCAATGGTACATTAGCGAAGTCACCACAGCTATCAATGATTAATACTCCATCATACACTCAGTTGTACCAATCAATGTCGGAATGGGTCAAAGCCATAACCCTTGGAGACCAATGCTCTTTGCCAATATTTGTAAAAGAGCTAGACTTCGGCAAGTGTGAAATAAACCACTTGTAAAGTAAAGGTACACAGCAAGTAATCAACCCTCCACCACGAAGGTTTCGGAGATGTATAGAGTGATATGCATTTCCCAATAGAGTTGGCACTGGGTTGTTCTTCATAAAGATCTTGAATGCTTTGAGATCGATGAAACCTTCAAAACTCGGGAATAGAAACAACCCATAAACAAGCAAAGCAAAAATTGCCTCAAACGGAGCCTTATTAGAATAATCAGCATAGAATGAAGCCTTCTCGATTAGGAAACCTGTCTTTAAACCAAGAATTCCATCCTTAGTGACTAGGTTGGCTTTGACGTCAGATACCTTCAAACGGAGGGCTTTAGCAATATCTTTCTCATCAGGGTCCTTTTCCAAGAAGGGAAAAGGAGATTCTTCTAGAACAGGCAGACCAACCAAAAAAGAATACTCTTCCAATGTAGGTAGCAACTGAAAGTCTGGAAAGGTGAAACAATGGTAGAGAGGATCATAGAACTGTAGCAAAGTGGCAAGAAGTCCTTCATTCACTGAGCAACCCAACAAGGATATCAGCTTCCCATACTTGTTCTTGAATTCTTCTTGATCTTCGATGAAACCCCACAACTTCTTTAGGTCATCCAATTTGGGACTCTTAAAAGTATATTTCACAGTATGTCTTTTATCTGAAGCCATAGTGACCTACAATGTTCATAAACGAAGGTAAGTCCCATGAAGTCCAATGTAGAATGATGTTATATGAATGCAGCAAACACAAGTATTCACATAAGGACAATAAAGATAAACAAACAAGGGGTGCCCTAGGTTTGCAACGAGCATGGAGTAAAGGTGTACCCTTCCCAAAGGTTTAAGGACTAAGGGTTGTTTGTACCTGTAGGACAAGGTTCTAATGGGACTCAGAATCATCAGCCCATCCATCGGATATTATCAATTTTCCCAATTACTCGAGGATTAATAATATTCTCAAGAGAACTTCTTTTGAGTGTAGCTTCGTGTAGCACTATTTCGGAAGTACTTCCTCATAGTCTCGCACTACGTCCTAATAAAGGCCAAAGTTGGGTTGAGGTAACTACGGTCCTCAATATCACAGACTCCAAAGTCGAAAGTAGTGAGTGTCTTCACGATTATTCATTCAACAGTACTATTTCGAAAGGGCCTCAACTGAGCGGGATTCTCGATTCAACTTAGTAGGGATTCAACTCCCTATAAGCCTCCTCGAATATATCACCATCCTATCTTAATTTCTATCAAGTTAGGGTGTAGAACTTTATCTCACCACTCAAGGATAATAACCCAAAAGAGAAATACAAGAAAAAGCATGTAAACAATTAATCAAGTAGGCAGATATATGAAGCAGTAAACAAAATAAAATAAGATAGGGAAACCCACTAGAGATCTCCCCAGTGAAGTCGCCATTTCTGTCGCGGTGAAAATCGGATATCAAACTATTGATTAGTTTGAATCGTTAATTCAATTTGCAACCGAACTTTGATTTGTCCAAAGGAAGGGATAAAGATCGAAATTCCCACAATGCAATGCAAATGCAAGGTTTAGAGAGTTTAGGTTCGGGGGTTGGTTAAACTTAGGGAAGGTACTAGCATCCTAAGTTTCTGTAGTACTCTACAGGAACCTCTTGTTTTATGTTTGTTTACTGCTATGGTTTATCTGCTTAATGGTTAAAAGACCCTAGGGGTTTATTTCTAAGTATACTCGGTAAGATGTCGCATCTTATGCCTACATATCCTTACGGGAGTGGAATCAGAGTATGTTGTAGTTCACCCTAAAGGGTTAGAGGAGCTCTTTGACTATGGTCAAAGTTCCTACGGGTTTAGGGTAGTTGTTTTGATTGGGTTTAGGAGAAGAGGTGAGTCTTCATTTTAAGGGAGAGATAACCACCACAAATGTAAAGGAGGTTGTAGGAAATGGTCTTTGCATCGTCTTAAGAAAAGGTCTTACATACTCGGATGGTCGCCAAGTATGCCTTTATCGCTCTTAAGGCAAAGTCCCTACGTGTTTAATTGTATTGTTGTGGGGGTGAGGATTATATCTCGCTTAAGATGATTAACATCTATTCTCTATTGTGTTTGAAAAGTTTGCATTGTGTTGATTGTTTTGTCTAAGTTGTAAAGATAAAGACAAGGTCCTTCCTATGGGGTAAGTCCTAAACTTAAGCGATCAACTTGAATGGAATCAAGGATCGAAGGGAGATGATGCATATGATGCAACTACACACAACGTTGAATTATGTGTAGGTTTTTACTTTGGACGGATGCGATGCAAAAAAATAAATTGATAACGTAAATGCAATAGAATAAATTGCAGAAGAGTAAATTGCAGAAAGATAAACCATACACGAACGCATGAAAACGCTAAGTGAGTGTGTGTGCATTGTGAATAAGATAAAGCAGATAAAGATAAATAATATGTACGCATGAAAGCGCTAAGTGTAGGTGAGTGGATGTGTCGTGAAGTGCTCGAGTTTTACGATGTTGATTGATTGATTTTATTTGAATTTTAGGGAGGTTGAATTATTTTGATAAAAGTTGGTTTAACTTTAGGAGTTTATTTGACCATTTTTTAAGAAGATTAATTGGAGGAATTATTTAGGGAAAATATATAGGATTAATTTTTATTATTATGCGGAAAGAAGTTATTATTTTAAATTTAATTAGGAGAAAAGTTTTTAATTATGAAGTTTGACTATCATTATTAAATAGAAACAGTTAAGAAGGTTTTCTTTTAATTATAAGAATAAGCTATTTATTTAAACTAAGAAAAAAAATATTAAATAGAAATAATTGGTTTGAGTTATCTAAAATAAAAGACAAAAATTGATCAAGCTAAGAAAAAGAGTTGTTTATTCCAGAAAATAATTTAATTAATTTATAAAAACAGAAAAAATATTCAATTAAACAAATCATTAGTTAATTAAAAAAAACGTTAGTTTTAATTTTTAGGGAAAAAAAAAAGATTAAGGTTAACGGTGTGTGTGGTGTTAGTGATTAGTGTGTGTGTGATCAGTTACATTCAAAACGACAACCAAATGAAAACAAAACGACAGAGAAAAGAAAAAGAAAGCCGCGAGCCCTAATCCCCAAATCAAACCCCTTCTCGTCGCGATCCCCCCCGCCGTCTCCTAGCGGTTTCTTCTTCTTCCATCATCAATCCTGAACACAATGAACTCACCCAATCAATGTTAGAAAAAAGAAATAGAGAAAGCAAGCATTACGGTTACAAGGGCGATGTTGGCTGGAGGTGAGCAAAGCGATCTCCGGTGATAACGAAGGTTTGCGGGTGGCGATGATGGTGAAGGTCTCGCGAAAGAGATAAGTATTTCCGTCTAATTTTTGAGCTCTGAGTTTTAGGGTTTTCTTTCGTGTGTCTCCCCCTCTTTTCGTTTCCATTCTTCTCTTTATATAGGCTCTACTTCTGATTTCTCGATTGAATTTGTTTTAATCACCATTGAATGTTGATTGGGAATTTTCCAAATATGGTTATGATCTGATTTGAAAAACATTCCCTTTTCGGTGAGATCGTGTTAATGTTTGTTGATGAGGAAATCTCAAATCTCTGATTCTTTGGATTATTCTTTGAATCTCTTATGGAATATTCCCTGTTTTGCTAATCTGATTTTTTGCATTTCCTGGCAGGTGTGGATAACAAACGAGTTGTTGGGCTGGGTGATGAATTAGAAGCCCGGAGGGAAAGGTTTCAAGATGGATGCGCGTGCAAATTCCCGCGGAGAACTGGTGACGAAGAGCAACGATCTTGAACATTCACAGGGTGTACTCCTTCCAATCTCAAACTCTATTTCTCTGTTTTCGCTTCTTCGAACTGATGTGTGTTTGAACTGATAGGTTTTAGGATGCTCGGTTGATTCACAAACTTCAAACCTTCTAAGTCTGTTCTTGTTTTGCAGGTTTGGTGTTGTGCTTTCCTTTGCTATTACTTGTTGGTTGCAGTACTGCGGGGAGGCGTCAGTATTAGAACCATTTGGCATGTTTTACGTTCTTCTCTAGGGTATTCAAATCAGCAATAGCATCATTGATGCCTTCCCTTGACGGACCTGGACCTGAGCAGGATTTTTGGCCACTGAAAAGACTTTAATCCTTGTTCTTGGCAGCTGACATGTCTTGAAGTACCTCGCAACTCAACGTGCAATCGAGGCAGCATGTAGTAATACGCAGAATTGGAAGCTCTAAACCAATGTTCTCCTGCTGTTTGGCGGTCATGAACGGCAATGACAATTCTTGATAAGCACTTGTAAACAGCATGTATCAGCTAGGCCTAAGTGTAGCGACGCCATACATTCGTGATTGTCTAGACCTCCTTGATATGTTTTCTCTAGCCTCTTTGTGGATACATGGCCTCTAAAAGGTGGTGGAGATTGTTTCCTGGGCAGAATCGACAATCCGTTGAACTCTTCGAATGTAATATCCTTCTAATCCCTCAAAATTTAAATTTAAATGATCACTCACTAACATCACAATTTCTGCAAAAACACAGGCCAGCTTCCTGCATCTCCTTGGTTTTGGAAGTAATGCTAGACATTGTGCGAGCTTCTTCATCATATCATGACTGCATCCTCCTGACACGAGTTTAAATATCGCGTGAACTGCTGCTTGTTGGTGCATTTTATCTGGGACTAAACCCGTATGTGCCGTATGGGAACTAGTAGTAACACGGTACATCTTCTTTTTCTCCTTTTATGCGATATAATCCTGGGGCAGTTTCTGCATGAATCTGGCTAATGGTGTGGGCCTCCTTGTGGCAGGGTACGGCGTCTGCATAGTTCCCTTTGCCGCAGGTGGACTATTACAAGGTTGTCGTAAAGTGTTTAGTGTAGCCCTATAGTGTGAGTGAGGAAGAACAAGGTCGTCATTTCTCTCTTCGTTCTTATTCTTCGGGTCGAATTGAATATATATCTAACATTCTTTCTTTTTTTTGTGTGTACTGGATGGCGGTAATGATGTTTGCAGACTTCTATTATCATTGATCCCACCATGTAATCTTTGGGATGTTTGGTTGTTTGCTAATGATCAACGGTTGTTGGTTTCTGTTTGCAGGATGTTGACAAGGCTACCGTTTGGTTAAAGTGCGAAACAGTAAATGTTGATGATGGTTGCGGCGTCACTTGTCTGCAAATGCTAGCCTGCGGATATGGCTGCTTACAAAATCTTGCTTGCTGATACGTAGCTAATGTGCGTAATCTTGAACCAATCTTGTCTGCAGATTTTCTTTTGGAGGAGACTTACTGTTGATGGCTTTTCAATAAGTAGGCTTTGTGCAGAAGGAGCTTTTTATTGATGTTGAGTAACGGGCTACGGTTGATACTTGTAAAGCCGGTGGATGGGGTTTAGTGAAACAGGAGTTATTAACTGGAAAAGTTCAACTGGAATTCATATATTCTTCAGTTTACTCCAAAACAAATCTTCTTCTGCTGCTTAAACGGCGAGGTAAACGTAGCCTACCAGCTTAATCCCCTCAGGTAGTTTGAGGCTATACTTATTCTGCCCCGAAATAATCGTGCTTAAATCCAACTTCTTTTTATAAGTACACACTAAGGCTTTTAGGAGATACCGACAAGACTTCATACTTAACCTGAATCAAACCCAACTGTCCATGAGAATGAATACTGATTCACCTGGGAATTACTACATTTGCGCAAGTTGGTTAGTCACAAAAAAATGTAAATATTAAAATAAAGTCAAATAACAATAGAAAATATGCAAAAAGAGGTGGGACCTTACGGTCAAAAATTAGGGTGCAACAGGAAGGATCTTGAATTTCAAGAGGACAACCATGTGTTTTTGAGAGTTACGCCGGTTACGGGTGTGGGTCGTGCTTTGATGTCGAGGAAGTTGACTTCTCGTTTCATCGGTCTGTATCAGATTATTGCACGATTTGGTGTTGTGGCTTATCGTGTGGCGTTGCCTCCGAATCTTTCGAATTTGCATGATGTGTTTCATGTTTCACAACTTCGGAAGTCTGTTCCGTATTTTTGCACCCTAAAATTTGCCCAACATATTTCATCTGGTTTATGTTTTAGTTGCATTGTCATTTGCATAGTAGATCATGTATATAGTCTAATCATCTGCATAGCATAGCATAACAAGTCATCCCACAAGGGATCAAGTTCCATTCTTATCTAAAGAAGCACATCAAAGGGGTTTTTATTCAAGCTCAAGACCATCCAAGTCATTCAAGAAATGAGTGGAAGCTTTGAGAAGGTTGAAGGTCAACTAGTGGATGTTTCTCCTAATCTGGGGGTGTTGAAGATCATCCATGAGTGTGTGAGCCATGACTGAAGGTATGGAATGTATACAAAGATCATGGAAGACCTATAGGATCATTTTGAAGATGAGACAAGTCATTGATTCAAGTACAAGAGCCAGAGTTGAAGTGCAGTCAACTAGGGTTTCATCTGGGTCAACCCTAGGTCAAATGATTGATTGAAGGGCATCAAGGCCAGCTTGGAGGTTGTGGAATTCATGAATTGAGATATGGATACATTTTTGGTGTTGTGCCAAGGAGAAATCAAAAGGAATCAAGAAGAAGAGGAGTTACCAAATTAGGGTTTTAGTGTAAAATCCCCTGATTTAGGTCTAACTTCCAAGCCAGATAAGTCAAAATGAAAGTTTCAAATGGATTCTTGGTCAACATGAAACTTGTATAGCTTCTCAATAGCTTTAATTTGAGTACTATAAGTCTTCAAGAAAATTTGTAGAACTCAAGTTATGATTCTTGCAAGTTATGGGTCACCAGAGGACACTGAAATTTATCTGTGAAAGTCACTTGACTTCCAAGCAACTTTTGCCCATCAAGGAGTTTTCAAATGGATTCTTGGCCACCATAAGAGTTGTAGATATTGATCTTAGCTTTAATTTTAGTACTAGAAGTCCTCAAGAGGATTTGTAGAACTCAATTTATGGTCTTGGCAACCCAGGGGTATTTTGGGTATTGATGATTACAGGTCATTTTTCAACATAGGTCCAAATCTCTATCTTCCACAGCTCAAATAAATAATTGTTCAACATGATATGTGTTCAAAATGATGTTTTTAGGCTTGATAAGAGGTCATGAGAGTTTGGAATGGCTTGCTTCACAAAATCACAAAAATGGCCTAAAATAAGGGTAAATTTTAAATGAATCAAGGATGAAAATTGGGGTTTTTGATCTACAAATCCAAACCAAGCCATATGACATACCAATTTGATTGTAAAACATATTTTGAGAACATTGACATTGCCACATTTTGGATTTGAGGGATATTTTTATGACTTGCTTTGTAAATTGGTTACTTGCATCATAAGGCACAATTGCAAAACCACTCTTCAAGGCAAATGCAAGGCTCCATTCAATCCAAGCACATTCAAAATATCATTAGAGGACAAATTGGATCAGAATTGAGTAGAAACACAAGCTACAAGGGGACTGTCATGAGTGCAAGCATGAAAGGAGATTTTCATGACATGAGAAATTGATCTTCTCATAGGATCAATCCAGAAGTTTCCAGAACTTTCAAACACATTCTATATATACATATGAAGTGATTCAGATCACTGGTTGGTGAGAATTGAGAGAGATTTGAGAGCTTTCATTTTCAACTTTCTTCTTGCAAACCAAATTCTGTTACACAGTTTCAACCACTTTCAATCCATTTTTTTGATCTCAGAAGCTTGCTCTAGCATTGGTGGATGATTTCAGATAGAATCCATAGCAAGAATACTGAAGAATCGTGAGTTGGCACTTGGAGTTCATCACTTGCAACTGAAAATCGAATTCAAAGATTCAGAGGGATTCAACCAAATTTGATGCATGCAGAAGTTTGATTACCATTCATAGATTGTATCTGAAGAATCTTAGAGCTTAATTTGGAGGTTTTGTCGTTCTGTTCATCAAGAATTTGCAGGTATGTAAATCTCATCCTACAACATAATCCATGTAGTTTCTTTAGGTTTTGTTAGGTTAGACTCATTGTAGATGATGGTTAGGAGGTTTCTGGTAGCATTAGGGTTGATTTAGAGAAAATAAGTTGAATGACATAAATTTTGTTCTTGATCATATCTTGGTGTTCTTGATGATATAACCTTAGTTTGATAGCTAGAAATACTCAGTGAAGCATGGTGATGAGTTTAGGATGATCAATATTAGGTTTGGTGTGATTTGGTTCTCGATCAATTTCTGAGCAATTTCTGAGTTTTAACCGTGTTTGAGAGTAGAGTGTGATTCATGGTGTTTGATTAGCATGGTTGAATTCAGTGTAAAGAATGGAGTGAATTAGGGTGCTTAGTTGAGATTTTTGGTGAGGATTCATGGCATGTACGAATTGAGGAAGATGAAGTTGTTGTTCTGTTCTTCCATGGCTTTTTCCCTCCAGAATTATTCAAAGGTTGAAGATAACCTTAGAGCCCTAGGATCCGAGTAAGACCATTGACCAAAGGAAGATCTAACGGCCACGCGTGATTCAAAGCTTGTGAAGGAGTCTGAAGAGATACCTAAACGCACCGTATCACTAATCAGTTTGTGATGGGCTTAAGTGAATTAATTGATACCAACACCCCTCTTTAGAGGCCCACTTGAAATCACACGTATTTGGCTTGCTATTCATACCGTGAATTTGTCCATTTTCCTGAGTATTTTCATTTTAATTTCTGATTAGTTTGGGCTTAGGCGCGCATTGCTAGACACACCCCACTCTGGGCCCAGTTGGCTTTTTACATTGTTTTTAATTGCTATTCATCACACGCATTTGTCATTTTCTCATATTTTCTTTAATTTTTCATTTCATGCCTAGTTCTTTGAAAATTCATAAATAATTGGAAAATTAATATTTTTGGTTGGGAATTATTTTCTCATTTTCATAAAGATCTCAAGAAAATTATAGAAAAATAAAATTGACATTTCATTCATTTTTCTATTTCTGGTGCATTTTTACTTTTAATTGCTCTTATTGCATTTTCATTTGATATATCCAACTTTTTGAATTTTGTATGATCATTTCATTTTGATTTTTGATGTAATTCTTTTTTCTATAGTTATATTATAGTATTAGGTTCCCCCTGGAATTGTATCACATTTTTGTGATTTAATTTTAGTTAGTTTTGAATAAGGAACTTTAGTGTGCAAGAATTAGGGTTTCAACTCACATAGGTGCATTTCAACCCATAGTTTTTGGGTTTTTAGTCTGATTCAAGCCTTGGGGTTTATATGGGGTATAGGGTACATAGTTAGGGTCCCTTATAAATTAATCTAGGATTTTATGATGAGTATTTCCATTTTATTTGATTTTTGCAAATTGGTGGTTATTGGTGTGTTTCCCTCTTGGGATGTTGTTTTGTTTGTTGGGTTTTGGGCATTTCCATTGGGGTGTGGGGCTTGGGCTTGGCTTGTGGAGCATGAGGAAGCATGGAAGAAGATTTAAGACAAAGATCAATGCTTGGAGCTTGGGGATTCTTGTGCTTGAAGGTGCTTGTTGAAGACATAGGAAATAGGAGAAATAGGAAAGAGCTTTAGACTTAGAAGGATTTCTTTCACAAACATGGAAAGCATCTTGTGCTTCCATTTCTCCCAATGACTAAAAGTCCTTATAAGATATTTACATCCCTCCTTTGGAGGGATAAGTGGCTTATCTTGGAAGTAGAACTTTGAGGGAACCAGTCTCTTATGATGATAAACACTTATAGGCTTCCTTTGGTTGTCAATAAGCTGTTTTAGCATTTCAACTTAATCTGTTAGGTGATTCTCTCCTGTGAGTGCTTGCCTTGAAGAGATGAATCCATTGAAGACAAGAAGTGCATTGAAGATTGATGAGGAGGAAGCCTGTACTTGTCAAGGCTGGATATCTGTTGAAACTAGGGTTTTACTGCTGTTTGAAGTTGTTTGCTGGTTGAAGCTGTTGACTGTTGGGGTTCATTGCTTGCTAAAGCTTGGTGTTTTCTTGGAGACGGAGGGCTTTCCTTGAAGCTTATAAGCCATTGAAGATTGAAGTGGAGTCTTACTTGAAGATGTTACTGTCAATTGGCTTGCTGTTGATTATTTGCTGCTGTAGGAGTTGGTTTGCTGTCAGGGCTGTTTGGGGTTTATTTTCTTTTGCTGTATTGTTTGTTGGCTTGTATAGCTTACCCCTTAGGTTTGCAGTGAATTCTATTTCACTTTTGCCTGTTGTTTTTCCGGTTCGAGGTTGAGTGGGACTCCCTTGCCTCGCTTGTATTGCTGCATCTCATGCATTTTACTGTTTACTGTATATCTGTTATTTCTTTTCCGTTTATCCCTTAGGAACTCTGTTTCTCTCTGTGCAAGAGAAAAACATGACAGACATTAGGCGTTAATCCATGCATGACAACTTTAGGGTAGTTTTGCTTCCCATTTTTAACCTTAGGTTTTTAGATCGTCGTTTCTCTTCTCATCTCGAAACAATAAAAAATACAATAAGATTTCAAACATCAATAAAAGACAGTTCTTGCGTAAAAGGCTGGAAACCAATCAAAACGTCATTTTTGTCCGCTTGGACCCGTAATCAGGAGAAAACTTTTTCAGAAGAATAAAAGATAAACAGACAGACTGGTGTCGTACGTAGCCCGAACTACGTTTGCTCTGATCTTTCATGCCGTATGAAAGTACGTGTTGCATGTGTAGCATCATGATTGCATTTTTGTGTGTCTGATCCCGTGTAGGATCTGCAGAAACCTCGTGTGCCCTTGTGGGGTGTGAGCGATGGTTTAGTTACATGATCCCTAGGAGGATCTGCAGAAATGATCGTGTGCCCTTGTGGGGTGTGAGCAATGGTTTATTTTTGATTCTGTGGAGAATCTGCAGAATAATTGTGTGCCCTTGTGGGGTGTGAGTGTAACACCCCACTTTCCCGTATTGAATAAAATATAAATATTATAATAATAATCAGAGTTTGCACCAAAAAGTGGGATATCACATCTCCAAATTTTATAAAAATACTTTATTCATTCTTTTCAAAATAATACAGCGGAATTTGTTTCATAAAGTAAAATACATCAAATTCATGATACGTCACAGGAAAAGAAATAAGTTCAACATGGACACAATAAAACACCCAAGTCCCGTGCTACGTATCAGAGCATCCTAGACTCGACTGGCACACCGCTATCCAAGCTATCTAAGTACCTGGATTATCTGTACTTCCGGAGAAGCACAGACACAACAACATCAAAGGGGTGAGAAATCATGATCAAAAATATATTGGTAATGTAATACATGTAATAAAGGTAGTAACACACACCAATATTCACCCCATCAACACCAATCACGAACCTACTGTTCAAATTACAATATAACATATTATAATGCAAATATGCAACTCAACACCATGCATGTGGTACCGACTCATTGGTTCGTTCAATCGAACCAGGATAGATCACTTACGCTCCTCCTGAGACATGATCTATCCCCCACCATTCTCCACAAAGGAGTACGGATGAAACACTTACGCTCCTCCTGAGACATGATTCATCCCACCAAAACACCATGATATGCACACACCAATGCATAACTATTATATTCAGGCACTCAAAATGCACACGATCCTCCTGATCATATCATCATACATCAATGCATATATGTATAGATATATTACACCAACACCATATAAATCAATCAGATAGTAAACAAATTCATACTATAACACCAAATATAAACACATCCCACCATTCGGGGATACACGATCCTACTGATCATTGCACCATAATCATATACATGATACACCCATCATTCATTTTAATTAAATTAGATATTAAACGAGTTCACACTCTAACACCATATATAATCACATCCCAACACCCGGGAATACACGATCCTACCGATCACTTCATCATGCTCTACATGATTCACCCACCAACTAATCATCCTCTTAAAATAAAATATTACGGGAAACTCGTACTGTCACCAAGCACACACCTTTTCCCATCAAGCACCATCTCTCTACCTTTTACAACCCAAGGCATCCTACAAACAATTACACACCTCTCAATTATTTTAAATAATTAGATAGTGAGAGCTTCCCCCTTCTATCATCAAGTACCTCATACTCCAATACACCGAATACACATGATCCTACTGATCATCTCGTTCTACACTCGTATACACCATGCACCAATTAACCATTTACTTTAAATTAAGTATCAGGGGAATCACTTCCTATCACCAAGTATGCACCATACATCATTCAATAATAATCCCTACACTCATCAGGGTCTAAGGGATACTACACAGCTAGCGCACCAGGCACGACAGCACAGAAAGTCACATTTTGCTACGCTCGCTACTTCCTCGCTAGGCGAGCTCTTAGCGAATGCTCGCTAGATGTTCGCTTAGCGAACCTCCTCGCGAATGACAATAGTGGCTATTGAATGGTTCGCTAGAACCAACATTACGGTACATTACCTACACTTCAGAATTACTCTGAATCTCACCAAGGTCCTAACCAGAGTCACTAACAACATCACAGGGAACAACACATAATCTCACCAAAACTCTATTCATAGTTACTATAAACACTGCAGTAACAACATATAATCTCACTAATATCACCATAATATATATATATACCAAATTCGCCAATACCAATCAACAATTCATCAATATCAAGCATCAATTTATCGTTAGCAACCACAATAACAAGCATGCCAATATAAAACTTCATAGATCGGCATTTTCCTACGGGGTTAAGGAATCCCCTCTACCCTATACATGTATATATACCATCCCAATCAAGTTTCTCCCCCCTTACCTTATCAATTGGTCGATCGATGAAGGAATCCTCCAAGGTTTGGCCAAATCTGACTTTCCCTCTTTCTTTCGTTCTTCGCTCCCTTTCCCGTTCTTCTCCCTTCTATCGCAACCTTTCTCTCTTCTCTCATTTCTATCGTATTCCCCAACCTTCCAAATTCTATTTTCCTTTTTATTTCCAATCCCAACTAATAATAATAACTAATAAAATAATATAATAATAATAATCTCAATATTAATAATATTAATAATACTAATCATAATAATACTATTATTATTAATAATAATAATAATAATAATAATAATAATAATAATAATATTATCTCACCAAAATAATAATAATATTAATAATACTAATAAATATAATAATATATAATAATAATAATACCCCCACCAATATTACGATTATTCATTATATTATCATATTCACACCAAAAATCATAATAATATAATAACTATATTAATAATAATATTATATTCTCCATATTAATAATATTACTACAAATATTAATAATAATCATAAATATAACAATAATAATAATAATAATACCACCACCAATATTACTATTATTTCTTATATTATCATAAACTCACCAAATTACCACCAATAATCTTCCCATCTCAGGGACACCCACCAAACATCATCAAATACACCCTACCAAAGGGCACATCAACCTATAATATTTAAAATAATAATAAAATGACTAAATAATTAAAATGGGTGTTACAGTGAGCAACCGGATTGTGTGCCTGTGTGGGGTGTGAGAAATCCTGAAATATCGTGTGCCCATGTGGGGTGTGAACGATGGGTGAACATCGTAGGCCCGACAGGGAGTTACTTCGGTAACGAGCGATGGTTCCATTTTGGTTCTTCAATTGAACCTGCTGAACGAGTCGGTACCACATTTGCATCTGCATAGAGTCGTGAGTCGGTCTCTATGAGTTGCATTATCATCTTTATCTGATGTTTGGGTGAATTGAACATAATTGTAAATGTTTATGTGAAATGCTATGAATTGTGAAGCATGAACTGGTGAATGTGATTAATTATGTACGTGTACATTGTGATGTATTGTAATAACTTGTGGTGAGAAATGTGAATTGCGTGTATGTTATAATTGTGTTTTATGATATATATATATATAATTTTATACATTGTTGTTATGATAATGTTTCTCACCCTTCTGCTATTTCATAATGCTCTATGAGGCATTGCAGAGTAGGATGTTGGAGGTCTTTTGTGAAGCGAGTCTTCATTTCTCTTGGTCGGATGGCTCTGATATGTAACATTGGGTAGTTAGGAATTGTTTTGATTCTTTTGTGATACATCTGTGTATGTATCTGCTGCTGAATGTTTTGTAAACTCAACTGATGAATTGAATTAATCTGAATGATGTATATGATGCTTATGTTAATGAAATGATTTCAATGTTTAGATGTTTCCGCTTTATTCTAAATATTGATATGTGGGTTTTAAGCGCTATGCTTTGTTTTTAGTTGAGATTTACCCCTTTTGTTACATATCTTTATGAGCAGGTATTATTTATGTTTCGTTTCGATGATAATGTGATGCGCCTCTTTTATACCATGTTTTAATTTATACTCTTGTCACACCCTAAATTTGCCCGCCAACTTTTGTAAATATTTTCGCATTTTATTTCATTTTTTTACGCCGTTTAGACACGTGTCCGCCTCCGATTGGGCGTCTTTCAAATCTCAATTATTTTGCCCAATGGGAGTGTGACACGTAGCCTAAGGGCATTTTTGTAAGTATTTAATCATCTTTATTTTTTTTCTTTTTTCTTTTCAAATATAATATTTTGTATATATGTTTGTTTTAGCGTTTTTGCTAATGACGATAGATTTATTCCAGTGGATGGACTTGTGTGTGTTATGCCTGGAGAATGGGGGTTCGAATCCCACCCCAAAGCCTTTCTGTTTTTTCTTTCACATCCATTTTATTTATTTTTTTTATTTTATGTTTTGGTATAGATTATTTTTTTTATATAGTTTTATTTATTATATATCATTAAATTTTTTTTATTTATTTTCTCTCTATTTAGATTAGATTTTTTAGGATGTAATTATTTAGAGTTAATTTATTTACTTTTTAGAATATTATTTTCAGTGTAACAAATTATTATTAGTTTAATTAGAATTTATGGTATTTATTAGTATTAATTATTAAATTAGAATTTATGGTCATTATTAGTACTATTAAATTAGGATCATTTTATTTTATTATTAATAGTCAGATTTTATTTAGGTAAATTTTAATAATTTAGATTTTATTTTCTTAGTTTAATTAGTTTTAATAGAAATTTAGTTTTGTAGAGTTTTCTTTTAGATTCAAATATGATTTAGTTTGTTTTTATAATTTTTATTAGAACTTTCTTTGTTTGTTTGTAGAAATAGCTTTTAATAGTTTAATAGAATTTGTTAGATAGATGATAGCTTTTTTAAATAGGTTTATTTTATAGGTTTGGTAAAATTATTTATAATTTAGTTTAAATAAGTTTTTCATATTATTTTAAATAAGAAATAGATTTTTTAATTAGAAGTAATTTTTATTTATTTTTTATTAATTAGATTATTACTAGGATAGAATTATTTCCTTTTATGTTCATTTAAATTAATTTAATAGATTTTAAAATAGGTTTGTTTTGATTATTAGTTTATAGAATATTTTTCATTAATTACTTTTTTAATTTTGGTAGAAATAGGTTAATTAGTATTAATCATTTTTTATTATTGTAAATTTCATTTATTAGTAAATTTATTTTGATTAGTCTAGATTTTAATTGTTATTAGATTTTTATTTTTATTTTAATTATTCATTTTCAATTATTAGATTAGATATATTAATTTAATATTATTTAGAGTTTTCTTTTTAATAGAATCATTTTATTTTAATTATTATTTATTACTAGTTATTTGAGAGTTTATTTATTTAGATTTGATTTAATATAGGATTTTATTATTTTGTTTTAGATAGAAAATAGAAGTTAGTAATTATAGAGATATTTTAGGATTTTAGAATTAAGTTAGTAATTTTAGAGATATTTTAGGATTTTAGAATTAAGTTAGTAATTTTAGAATTGTTATTAGGAATTAGTTTAAAATTAATTAGAAATTTTAATGAAATAGAATTAATTTAGAATTTTAGATTTAGAATTAGAAATAGTTTTAGAATTATTTAATTTTAATTAGATTATTAGTAATTATTTATTTTCTTTTATTTATTCATTTAGATTAATTTAATAGAGTTTAAAATAAATTTAATTATATAGTTTAGAAATAGCTTTTAGGTTAAATATAATTTAGTATTTTTATTATTAGAAGTTATTTAGAGTTTTATTTTTTATTTATTTTGTTAGAACTTGTAATTAGTTTTATATTTTAAAATAGATTTTTTTTTATAAATTATTTGTTTAAGAGTAATTAGCTTTAATTATTAGTTATTATTATTGTTAGAATATTATTTGGATTAATTTAGTTAGATTATATTAATTAGGATTTAAAATTAGGATTATCATTTGGTTTTGTTTTAATCATGAGTTAATTTTTGTTTTAACACAGTCAGTTAGTTTATGATTTATATTTTTTTAATTATCAATAACAGCAACACATGTCATCATTCCACTATATAAGCTACTATTCATTGTCCCTTACCCGGGACAAGAACCCTAGCCGCAGAGACACAGCCCTAAAGTTACAGAGCCACCAAACCCAAACTCCATCATCTTCTTCCGCAAAAACCCAGTTCCATCATCTTCAACATTCACACAGCAAACCAGACTCACCATTAACAGGCTCACTCTCCAACACTAACCTACAACAACTACCATTTAACATCAAAACATAATAACACAACAATAACACCTATCTGAAGCTCGTCACATTTCAACCAACAAACTTCTCCTCCAACCATCTGAAACCTGTCTCTCGCAACCCAATCTCTCTCTCTCTCGTCATCAACATCCATCAAACCTAAAAGTTCTTCAAGCTCACCATCAACCTCCATTCTCAAATCCACATCAAACAAAATCACACAAAATCATAAATTCAGAAATAGAAGAACCAAATGCAAACTTGAACAAAGTGAAAATCCTCAAATCAATACAGAAACCAGAGAAACGTGAGATGAAGTTAAGAAAATATCTTCATGAAACGAGCGAGGATATGATCGGAGATCAACGTCACGAGAAGGCCAGGGAGATCCCAATGTGACGTTGTTGTTCGATTTATTTTTTTCTTTCCTCCGTCGTCTGAGAATTTTGAACGAGACCTCATGGCAAATTTCTTCTTCTAATTTCGTGGTGTGAGTCCGTTTGTTAGACTCTCTTTGTGAGGGTGAGGCATTGATGATAAGGCTGGAAGTTTTAGTTTTGTTTTTGGTTAGGATTTTAGTATGGTATGAATGGGTCGAGCCTGGTGTGAGGGATTCCATGGGCCATCCGTTTTCTCTTTCTCTTTTGCATCTTTGTTAGTGGGATGTAGCCCTCTAAGCCCACCTGATTCACACACACACACCATGACCTCTCTTTCCATCTCACCCCCACCGCATCTCTATCTAAACCCCCTGTTTTGCTACTTGACACCCCCTGCTCATACATTAGCACTATTATTGTATGTATATACTTGATTGTTAATATATATATATATATATATATATATATATATATATATATATATATGTATATATATATATATATATATATATATATATATATATATATATATATATATATATATATATATATATATATATATATATATATATTAGTTAATAATATAGTTTTCTATTCATTTCTTTAGAATGTTTTTATGTACATATATTATCTTTTTGTAAATATATATATATATATTTTTTTATGTAGGTTTCTTTAATATCATTTCTTTAGAATCTTTAATATGTATTATATTTAGTTTTATTATGTTTTGTTAATATATTAACCTTTTTTAAATTTTGATTTATAGTATTTTGTATTATTTCTCTATATTCATTTTCTTTTAGAGATTTTAAGATTTATTTTATTTCTAGAGTTGGATTTCATTTTTCCTTTTTTATTGGGCATTTTTTGCCGTTTTGGTCGATGACGACGCTTCCATAAATCGATTACTAAGTCAATATATTGATAAGTATCGTTGGATCCGAGACCACCCCATTCTCTTCTCATCTCTTCTCTATTTAAATTTCATTTCGACTTATGGATCGATGAAAGCTTTTTATCCGCAAGCGTCAGATTTTCGAAGTCGATAACCTTCCCGATTTCAAATCTATGGGGGATGACCATTGGGGTCATCTTCCTTACTTTGGGATCGCGATAGGCTACCTTCGATTAATCAACATTTTGTTTGTGGTTAAGACGAGATCCTATTCTTTCGAGTCCCGATTCAATACACTAACCAACTGACGACTAACTTTAATTTTCTGTAAATATACAACTGCTTTATTTTCTGTCAATATACCACTGCTTTAATTTTCTGTCAAATATACAACTGTTTTATTTTCAGTCATTTATATTCTTGTACATATTATATTTGTATATTATTACTATCTTGTAAATATTCAACACTTGTACATTCTTCCAAAAAAATACCTAATAAAATATCGAAACCATTAAAATTTAAATTGGTGGACTGTTGATTATATATCTTGTATATTATCTATTTCTTGTATATATTCGAATTTATCTCATCTCTTTGGTAGGTTATCAAATCTCTTCAATAAACAAATAAATTCTTTGTATTGAATTAAAAAGAGAGGATTGGGTGTAGACCTCTTCTTCTTCGAGTGTTGGGATGCCCACTGTAGTGAGGGTGGTTTCGACACTCGTCTTTCAATACGAAGACGCTTCCACCCCTTTTCCTCCTAAAACCTCGGCTCCGCACCGAGTGCATTTTCAAAAACCTCGGTCTCGTACCGAGTCCATTTTCAAACCATCTTTAAAATAAATTTCTCTTTGTATTGAATTAAAAAGAGAGGATTAGGTGTAGACCTCTTCCTCTCCGAATGTTGGAATGCCCACTGTAGTGAGGGTGGTCTTGATATTCGTTTTTCAATACAAAGACGCGACTTTATCCACCATCTCGCTTTCACAACTTCCTTCCACAATTTTCACACCTAAAACCTCGGTCCTGTACCGAGTGCATTTTCAAATCTTTTCATAACAAAAACTTGAATGGTCGTGGAGTGGTTAGGCGTAGGCCTTCTCCTATCCCGAGTGCTGACGTTTACCGTAGGGTTCTCTGTCGCAAAGCACTTACCATTCAAAACCAGAAACATCTTTAATAAGAGAACGAAGTTCCCTTTGTATTGAATTAAAGAGAGAGGATTGGGTGTAGACCTCTTCTTCTCCGAGCGTTGGGATGCCCACTGTAGTGAGGGTGGTTTTGACGCTCGTCTTTCAATACGAAGACGCCTCGTTCACCACACCTTTTTATAACAAAAACTTTGAGACAATGAATTGGGTACTACCCGTAGGGGTTACTATCCGAGGACCTATCTCGCCCCAAAAACAATCTCATCAATCAAACGTGACACCTTGCCTCGCAGGGCAAAAACCAGTCTCCCAAAGGATATGTGTCGTCCGTTCTACCGCAAACAGGTATGCATAAGTCTCCAAACGAGCGAGCAGCAAAACACCTAAACTGCTAGAACGCGTACGATAACATCATCCACAAAACACACCGGTTATCCGCACCGTAGGCACGAACTACATTGCTCTGATTTCTCTTGCATGTTGAGAATACATAGGCATAGGATTGCGATATCCTAGCGAGCACCCTTTTTCTTTTTCCACCCTTTCCCAAAAAGGCATGCTACGTTCGTTCTACCGCAAACAGGTAACGCCTAAGTCTCCAACGAGCGAGCAGCAATACGCCTAACTGCTAGAATGCGCACGATAGCATCGTCTACCAGAACTCCCCCCGCACACCGTAGGCCGAACTACGGCTGCTCTGATTCTTTACTTCTTTTGAGTAAAGATACGTAGGCACAAGGGCCACAATCCTTGCCGAGCACACATTCCCCCTATATCCGTAGCCCCGAACTACGTCGACTCTGACTTTCTCATATCAGTTTAGAATACGTAGGCCTAGGACCGCGAAGTCCTACCGAGTTTTTTTTCTTTCTTCTTCTCTTGTTACCTCTATTTCCCTTGTTTCTAAACCCTACTTTTACCCCGTGGAACACTCTTTTATAGCATAATGTTTAAGCAAATAAATTCACACATCGACAAGTAAAAGGTTCCCATCGAGTACGATGGATGCGAGGGTTGCTAATACCTTCCCCTCGCATAACCGGCTTCCGAACCCGTTCTTGGTTGCGAGACCATCTTATCCATTTCTTTCTTAAGGTTTTCTCGATATTTTCCTTTCCCCTCATGGGATAAATAAAGTTCGGTGGCGACTCTTCTGTCCTTTCTCTTCGCCTCCCCGTTGTTGCACGATGCATTTTTCGAGTAGCGACAACTCTGAAGAAACTTTTATTAATTGCTTATATGATTTTAATTGATTAATTGGGGGTATAGAAAGGGGGTGTTACAGTTGGCCACACCCTGCATCAGCTCCATAAACTGATCCATCTTGTCCCTCATCTCTTGCATCTCAGCTTGCACTTGTTCCATAACTCTGCGTTGATTACCTCTGGTGGCATACCAGTGAGAAGTCTGGCCGTCTATCCTGAAACAATCTAACAAACCAACAGGAGTAAGAAAAACTGGTTCCGCTGCACCTGCTATGCAAAATGCAGACATGTATATATGCATTAGGGACGTTTCCCCTCGATTCTAGTTCCTGCGCAAAAATGAGACATAGGGAAACCAAAGCTGAGAAAAACACCTTATACATACAAGAAAAGGCCAACAGGAAATGTACAATCATACAACTGAGTACAATGAATCCATAAAAGGACCTCAACCAACAGGTATGGTGATGGTCACTACAAACAAGCTACAAAGGCAAAGAAAGACATCAGGTACGACAACGAGCACGAAACTCCTCCAACATCTCATGTGTCCCAGGATGGTCTGGTCTGACGAGTAACCCCTGAATGAGCGCCTCTCTCTGTCTGATAGTGGTCTGTAAACCCTCATCATAGGCTTCCCAGGCTCCCTCGCCAAAGACTTCATCTAGCTTGCACCTGTTTGAATCATCCCTCAGCTTGTAATGTTCTAAGGTTGCCAAAGCTTCGTTCAGTCTGCAATCCTTGTCACGCCTAACTGAGGCTTCATCTGCAATCCTCTCATCCTTCGCTCTGAGCTGAGTCTTCAGTCTCGCAATCTGCTGTTTCAACTTATCCTCATGCTCCTTGTTATTGGAAAGAGTAGTATTCCACTGATCATTAAACTTGGAAATATCCAGATAAGCTCTATCCAAGTCCTTCTTCTTAGAAGCCAGAACATCACTAACAACTTTCAGATCTAAACCCAGACGCTCACGGGAACGAGTCTCCTTGGTTAAATCTGTATCCAACTGATTCACCAACTCAGTCTGCCTCTTGGAAGAGCACACAACTTCAATCTTCTTACTCCGGAGCTGAATGATTTCTTTCTCTAACTCTTCATTAGCCTTCCGAAGCTCCTCTTTCTCAGACCACAACTGGTTGTACTTCTGGACACCCACAGTGGTAGGTTCCTCAATCATGAGGGGATAAAATGGCTCTATAGACGAGAAAGGAATCAGTAACCTCATTGCTCTCTCCTGGATCCAAGTCAAATAGGGGTTGTAAGCTCGACTGTTAGTCTTTCCCAGAGAAACTTTCCCTTTCCTGTGGATTATACTCCAAGCGCTCTCATCCCTAAGCAAAGTATCACCTTTCAACAACCCATTAAGATACAAAGATTCATGTATCTCCTCTTCCTTAGGAGGATCTCTTAAAGCGTACCTAAACTTCCTGACCGTCAAGGATGGGTTATAGTTGATGCATCCTTTCATTCCCACCAACGGGATGTTAGGAAAACCTCCTAAACTATAGACGATCTCAGTACCCAACATATCCCTGTCAAACCAGATAATGTTTTCAGCAGACAACCCCATCAACCTCTCCGACCATTCTAAAGTACCTGCAGTAGCAATGAAAGGAACAAATTTGGGAAGATGGCTCACAAACCACATATACAACAAAGGCACACAACAGGATACGTTCTTCCCTCTTCTATTTTCATTCTTGTAGTGTACAGAACGATAGATGTAACACCCCGTTTCCCAAAATAAAATAAAACAATAAAATAAGCACACATCAGAGTATCTCCCACAACGGGATGTCACAATTCACACTACAATTCCACAAAACATTTTTCCAAGTTAATTTAATTGAATTTTTTAAATAAAATTGCAGCGGAAAAGATATGGTCTGTCATCACCCAAAATATCATATACACACATCATCCATATCCATCATATGTACAACATTGGCTATCTGCCCAAAATACATATCATCATCACACATTGCCACATATATACAAAAGTCAGATATGCCACAGTGGCACACATATCAACATCAATAGTAAAACTCCCCAAAACGCCCTGGTGTTACGTATCAGAGCTGTCCTACGGAGACACCACAATCCAACAAGCTAAACACCTGGATTGTCTGTACTTCCGAAGAAGCACAGACCACAACAGCAACAAAGGGGTGAGAATCACGATTAAATAATAATGGCATAATAGTACATGAAATAAAAGGCAGAAATCAATAATAATACTATTTCATATACATATCATTCGGACTCACGGTCCCACCATCACCCACAATATACAATCACTCTACCAATGCACTCACACAACTCTTAACATACGGTACTGACTCACAATCACAATGGGCAACTGGCCATCAACCCTCCACACAGGAGCACATATCAACGATGGGCACTTGGCCATCAACCCTCCACACAGGGAGCACACCATACTGATGGGCAACTGGCCATCAACCCTCCATAATGGGAGCACCACAACAATACCGATGGACACCTGGCCATCACCCTCCACAACGGGAGCACATCATCAACATCGATGGACACATGGCCATCACCCTCCTCACCGGGAGCACACCAACAATACTGATGGTCACTAGGCCATCACCCTCCCCACAGGGAGCACCATAATAATGCCGATGGTCACTGGGCCATCACCCTCCTCTACGGGAGCACACAACCATATTCACACACATCATACATCTAGCACACCAAGTGCAAACCGATCCTATGGATCCACTCCTCACACAACATATATATATATACACGACGAACAAGGCGTACCGATCCCACGGATCCACTCACATCATAAAGTACCTACATAATAAGCACACATAGTGCGTCGATCCCACAGATCCATTCACCACACAATTTATCATATACCATGCACACAAGGCATGTCGGTCCTACTGACCCAAATACATCACATGACAGCACACAATTGCAACGCATAATAAGCGTATCGATCCTCACGGATCCGCTCACCACAACACACCAACAAAACGCACTCAAGGCGCCACGATCATACTGATCCCCACATCTCACACACAGCAAGCATACGGTGCACATATCTCACGCACGCATCCACACCGGTTCATACATAATGCGTACTCCACCAATTAGGCCACTTGCGATAAACGCCAGCTAAACAACCTTACAACCACCAACATACGCTTGCATCAGCTCTCCAACAAGCCTCTCGTCACACATGACCAACGAGGGTCCAAGTCCACAGCGGAACAACACAAAAACAGCAGCAGAATCACAAACTATTGTCGGGCTCGCTGGCGCATTCGCCCATTGAAGCCCCGCAGCGAACACTCGCTGCCATTCGCCTGGCGAAACCTATGGTGAAGCCAAACAGAAGCTTCTGCCAGCACTCGCTGGATAGTTCGCCCGACGAAGCTTGGCGAAGGCTCGCCCCTCATTTGCCCAGCGAATACCTGCGTACACAGAAAAATTCTGAGTTGCAGAGTCACCCCCCACACACCGATTTCGCCCGATTAAATTGAAACCCACCACCAACAACATAGTACAGCTGAACTACAGGTCTATTTCCCGATTTTATCCGACTAATCCTCAACTCTGCTCTCAAAACCAACTTTCGGCTCAACTTCGAACTTAACCGAAAATCCCAAAACTCATCCAAGTCTAACATTCTCAGCACATGCAACGAATTAAACATCAAACAACACAACAATCACAATAATAACAACATGCAATCGACATCAAACGTCAAGAAATCTATGGGGTTAGGGATTTCCCCCTTTCTACCGATTACTCATGCATTTTCCAAATTTAACCGATTATTCTCCCCCCTTACCTCAATTCAAGCTTTGATGATGAACAAGTTCTTCAGTCCACACGAAATCCGCTTGCTAGGTTGTTGTTCTTGATTGTCCTCTTTCTCTTGCTCAACCGTGTTTCTCCTCTTCTTTCCAAGTCTATTTTTCCAAAATGGCAATGTTACCCCTAATCCCAAATAATCTTCTTTTTAATCCAAAATAAATATAATTCTCTTAATTCTTTTAATTAAAAATCCATTTAATAACATTTTCTCATTTATATTAATATTAGCAATAATAATGATAATAATTAATAATAATTTTTACATTACTATCAATTATCACATTTTATCACAATTTATTAATATTATGAGTTCTTGACCTTCCACAATAATTCTCAAAATACACCCGCGAATAAAATAATCACAGAAACCAAAAATAATTAAAATGGGCATTACAATAGACGTCGCCTAGCAGTGTAGGTATAGGATTCCCAGAAGTAAAGATATGGAACACATCCAAATCTACAAAATCTGGTATATTAGGAAATAACATAATACCATAGATACAAAGCGCTAAGATGGCATTAAACACCACCCAACAACCATCCTTGGCAAACTGATGAGCCTTCTCAATCAGAAAAGATAAAGGTAACCCAGGCACTCCACTCCTCTTAGCTAACTGCCCCTTTAGCTCAGAAACATCCAGATGCAAAGTAGCAGTAAGCTTAGCCAGATCAGGCTCAGCTTCAGTGTGATAGAATGGCATCTGATCAAGAATAGATACTCCCAATAACATAGAAAACTCCTCTAAGGTAGGTGCCAGAATATAACCAGGAAAAGTAAAGCACCTCAGTTGTGGGTCATAAAACTGTAAGAGAGCATAAAGACCATTCAACTCACACACTGATGGTTTGCAGACAACACTCAGAAGCTTCCCATAGGATTCCTTGAAGTCTTACATCACTTTCCTGTCAGCCACATAAATCAAACCTAGCAGAGACCTAATGTCGAGTGTTAGAAACTTGTATACCACTGTCTTCCTCAGGCTAGGCTCCATGTCAGAGAAATAACAACACTAGAATCAAAGGGAAATCTACACCTGCAGCATAAATACATGTTAATGAATATGCAATATGAAAATTCAATTGCAAATGCAAACAGGGGATCAAGACTGTTGTGTTGTTGATGGAGAAGAACCAGCGTTTCGCTTTGACAAGAACATATCATTGATAATGAGGACTCATTGTGTCAAGATCAAAAGTTCGCATCAATGAGAAACCCGGGTAGGTTGGAGGTAAATGTTTCCTGCATAAACCTCCCAACTCAGAGGTATGGACTTATCACTAACAAGGTACGACATACGGAGCAGAGGTATATTGCAATGGACAGAAGCTAGATTTGGAGAGCTTGCTTGTTGATTCAGGGGATAATCTTGTTGGAGTAGGGGGAATTACCCAAAGCGGGAGAGTATTCTCACAGCCTGAGGTGGTTGCTGATAGGGTTTGTAACGCCCCGATTTTGAATTCCCATTTTTATTGAGTCCTTATTTGATTTATTAAAGTGATTATTTTATTTATGTGGAATTTGTGTGATAATATGTTATGTTTACATATTGAGCTATTTTTGCCGACTTTGAGAGTTTTCGGGTAAAAATAGGTTGGAGGATATTTTAGGCATTAGTGATAATATTAAGTGGATATTTTGTGAGAATTAATTGATAAGTGTGTGGAAAGAATTTGGGAGGAAAGAAATAGAATATGTGATATAGAGAGAAAAGAGAAAGATAGAAACATTAAGAAAAACAAGAGAAGGAAAAGAGGAGGAGAGAAAAGAAGAGAAAGTGGAGCAAAACCTAGAATCATCAAGAATCAACCTTAGCTTGCGATTAATCAGGTAAGGGTGAGAAGTTTTATCATCTTCATAATGTTTATGATCATGTATGTGCTAGATTGGATTTGTTGGATTGTTTCTATGTTTCCATTTCTAGGTAGGAAATTGATTTAATCGGTAGGAACTGAGTTTTATCGGTTAGAATTTAGAATAGACGGTGTAGTATAGTTGGGTGGTGGGTGGGTTGTACTGCTGGAACTGATTTGGATTAAATCGGTCGGTTTTTGTGAGGTTTGGGCTTTTTGACAGCCATGGGAGTTCTGATTTCGCAGGTTCGCCACGCGAATGGCAGCGAAGCTTCGCCGGGCGAAGCCCAGCGAGCAACAGCGAACCAAGTCAGAAGCATCCACCCTGTCTTCGCTGGCAAGTTCGCCAGGCGAGTGTGCTAGCGAGTGCTAGCGAGTAATTCCAGAATAAATCCCAGTGGTCTTCGCTGGCAAGTTCGCCAGGTGAACGGAGTAGCGAAGGTTCGCCAGAGGCTTCGCCAGGCGAAGGTTAGCGAACGCAGTAGCATATTTTCTTTCCTTGTGTTTTCCATTCGTGGATCGGTTGTGTGGTTTGGTTGCGGTTATTTCTTGTCTGAGATGACTAATTATATGTTGTTATACGTGTTGTGGTAACCGTATGGTGTGAATCCTAGTTGTGATTTGTGAGGTGTGAAATGTGGTCGTTTGGCAATTTTGTGCATTATTTGAATTAAATAGAGATGCATGGCTAGATTGATTGTGAATGTGAACCATGTATGAAAATTGGTGTGAATGGATGATGAATATATATATACTTGGTGATACATATATTTGAATGCATAATGAATGTATGCGCCGAATGTGATGAATGCATGAGTATGTTTGTAAACATGTATGCATTTCAAGAGTGTCATGAGTCATGTTGCATGTGAAGCATCATGGTATGCATTCTTGTGTCGATTGATCCCTCGGTGGATTTGCAGAACCTCGTGTGTCCTTGTGGGATGTGAGCGATGGTTATTTATTGATCCCTCGGTGGATTTGCAGAACCTCATGTGCCCTTGTGGGGTGTGAGTGATGGTTACATTTAATTCCTCGGTGAATTTGTAGAACCTCGTATGTTGCGATCGTTATATTGATTCCTCGGTGAATCTGCAGAACCTCGTGTGCCCATGTGGGGTGTGAGCGATGGTTATTTAGTTCTTCAATTGAGCCTGCTGAAATGAGTCGGTACCGCATTTGCATCTGCATAGAGTCGTGTGTCGGTCTCTGTGAGTTGCATGTAGACATCTGTGCATGATGTATGGTGAATAAACATGAATGTAGATGTTTATGTAGATTGTTGATAATTGGCATGAATGGAAGGTTTGAATATACATGTATGTGTGAATATATGTGTATATGTATGCATGTTTATGAATTGATATAAACATTGTTGATGCACATTGTATATGCTTGGTGCTCTATTTGTAAATAGTTAATTGTGAATACATTGCGATGTACGGTGTAGTGAGATGAGTTGTGGTGAGAATGCAGAAGACGTTTTTGGGACGTTATGTGTGTGTGTGCATATATATATATATATATATATATATATATATATATATATATATATATATATATATATATATATATATATATATATATATATATATATATATATATATATATATATATATATATATATATATATATATATATATATATATATATATATATATATATATATATATATATATATATATATATATATATATATATATGTCTATGTGCATTATGTATTATGTTATTGTTTCTCACCCTTCTGCTGTTTTATAATGCTCTATGAGGCATTGCAGATTAGATTGTTGGAGTCTTTGTGAAGCGAGTCTTCATATCTTTTGGTCAGATGGCTCTGATATGTAACACTGGGTAGTTAGGAGTGGTTTTGATTCTTTTGTGATACATTTGTGTATGTATCTGCTGATGAACGTTTTGTAAACTCAACTGATGAATTGAATTAATCTGAACGATGTATATGATGCTTATGTAAATGAAGTGATTTCAATGTTTAGATGTTTCCTCTTTATTCTAAATGTTGATGTGTGGTTTTTAAGCGCTATGCTTTGTTTTTAGTTGAGATTTACCCCTTTTGTTACATATCTTCGTGAGCTGGTATTATTTATGTTTCGTTTCGATGATAATGTGATGCGCCTCTTTTATACCATGTTATAATTACACTCTGATGGAATTTTTATTAGTGCCTAAATGATTTAATTGTTTATTTGGGGTATAGAAAGGGGGTGTTACATTAAGTGGTATCAGAGCCAGTGTTGAGTCAATTGTGTATGTCTCGTCGTTTTGTTGGTTGAATGGTTGTTTAACCTTGTTATTATTTTTGGGAATAATCAGAATATGGTTGGTCGTAATGACAATCTGATGGCTGCTGCATTGGAGGCAATGGCTACGGCGGTACAGGGTGCGCCAAATGTGAACACTAATGATGAGTTTAGAAAGAATCAACTGCCGGTATTCAAGGGAATATTTGATCCGGATGGTGCTCAGATTTGGTTAAAGGAGATCGAGAGGATCTATAGAGTTATGAATTATGCTGAAGGGAACAAGGTGAGAATTGGGACTCACATGCTGAGAGAAGAAGCCGATGACTGGTGGGTCGGTATGAGACAAGTTCTTGAAGTATTATCCTGAGAGTGTGAAGGGAAAGAAGGAGATGGAGTTCCTGGAATTGAAACAAGGCAATATGTCTGTGATAGACTACACGGCTAAGTTCACAGAGTTAGTGAAGTTTCATCCTCACTATGATGCGGTGACGGCGGAATTTTCCAAATGTATTAAGTATGAGAATGGCTTGCGCCCTGAGATCAAGCAAGCGGTGGGTTATCAGAGGATTAGGAGATTTTCGGACTTGACCGAATGCTATAGAATCTTTGAAGAAGATAGTAAAGCTCGTTCCACTCACTATAAGAGTTTGAATGAGATATCAGAGCAAAACGTAGTTCAGGCTAACTACGGGTAAACAGGGGTGTTCTCAGTCACACGGGGGTGAGAGAAGAGATTGACGATACTAATGTACACATTTTAGCAGTTAGGTGTATGCTGCTCGACCATTGGAGACTTAGGCGTTACCTATTTGCGGTAGAACGGACGTAGTATGTCGGGTTTTAAAGGTATGGGAACCTAACGTGAACTAGAACTACGGTCTGATCTCAATTGCGCCAGGGCAAGAGGAAAGGAAAGATTAGTCGTCAGCGGGAAAGTCTCGATCGCACGGCAGTGAGAGAATAGAGAAGTTAGTTGTTAGTGTGCTTGCTAGGATATCGCATCCTATGCCTACATATTCTCGTCTGGTACGAGAAATCAGAGCAGCTGTAGTTCAGCCAACTACAGAAAACGGTCTCGATTGCATAGGGGCAAGAGAAAAGAACTTAATCGCTAGGACGCAAGAGGAAAAGGAAGGTCTCAATCGCCAGGACGCGAGAGAGAAAGGTTTGGAACGGGACGCACACGCTAAGTCCTAGACGTAGGAGCGAATGCGTCGCATATTGTCCTAAGGACATATACTAAACACTCTAGGCAATTGAGAGGTGGCTACTCAATCACCATTTCCTACGTATCTAAATGAATACTCACAACACTCGACGATTGAAAAGAAAGAGATGAAAGAAGTGAAATAAAAACAATGTTACCGAACGGAGTGGTTCCATTGACCCTTGAATTTTGCGTGTAAATTCCATTTCAAAGATTTCCTCTTTTGATCCTTGATGATGATATTTCGAACCAGAACCAATGTGACGCTGAACCGTCATAATTTGACTTATAAAAGAAGTCAAACCCCAAGAGGTAGCGTATTGATATCCGTGTCAAAGACAAGATGGAGAAATGATATTGAGAATCATTCTCCAATTGAATCATGTCACACGGACAGCACAACAGAAAAGCAAAATAAAATCAAAAGAATAAGAAAAGATGAGGAGAGAAAAAGTTGTCTCGAATCCTACATTATCCATCAATATTCTGATTAATAACGCATTACAGAGGTCTCGTCATTGACCTACCAAAAGAAAATGGTGAGAAAAACCCAATAACAAACATGGAAATAAGAATTCCAAATCTAAAATTGAATAAACTTCTAATAGAAAAACAATTAAAGTTCTAAAAGAAATTATTAAAAGAAATTTAAAAAGAAAATAGAATATAAAATTAAGTATAGAATATAAAACTAATATATACAATAATATTCTAATAAGGAAAATAAAACTATGAAGAAAAATAAGTATATAATAAAAATAGTAAAATATTTACCAAAAATAATACAAAATATACATAAATGTATTCACAAAATAAAAATATTCAAAAATAAAGAAATAAAGAATAAGGGGGTACAAACAGCCAACAGGGGTGCAATAACAGTCCAGAAAGGATACAATTCAAAAATCATTGGGCTTGGCCCAACAAAACAACACTAAGACAAACCGTAGGGGGTGTAAGTGAAAAACGGGGGTGTAGCAGTAAGAGTGCACGGTGGGCTTAAAGCTTAAGGCTCACGATCAACATTTGTAAACAGAAGGGGGTGCAAACATGGACACGGGGGTATGACTGAAGAAAAAACATTGGGCCGAAGCCCACTAACCCCAAACCAGAAGTCCGTCCGCTTCCTCTTCTTCCTTTCGCAAAACCTAACTCCCTTCTCTTTCTCTGTTCATCGCCGCTGGTGATCTCTTAACCTCACCATCTGTCCTCCACCAAAACAAACTCCACCGTTTTGTCACATAATGAAACTTCTACAAATCAAAACACAAACAAATCGCCATTCAAATCAAAACTCCCCCCTACACTCTCAGCTCATTCCCATTTTCTTCGACCGTCATCATCACGTCCTTCTGAAAAATGTTCATGGTGGAAGTTGAAGAGGACAATATGATTTTCGAATCGAAGGTGGTTGATTCTGTCTTTCTCTTTTCCATTTTGAGGCGAACACATTCACTCAAACCCTAGATCGCGTTTGCGTTCGTGTTTGTTGAATCCGAGGATAATGAAAGTTGAACTGGATTTGGAGAGTTCTTCGTTCATAGTGGTTTGAAAGAAGATGGTTGATCGGAGATCTGAAGATGCATGTTGAAGATCCGTTACAGATGCGCAAAGGTGGTGCTCGAATGAAGTCTTCGGAGGTGTGGTGTTGAGATCCAAAGAGATGACGAAGATTTGGAAGATCTTCAAGAAACGGATGAAGGTTCGTATGATGAAAATCTTGCGTTTAAATCTGTGAAGGTTGATTGAAATTCGTTTGTTGTTGTTTGAGGCAGATCAAAGGTTTGGAGTATGAAGATCTAGAGAGAAAAGGATTTTCGAAGATGAGTTCAGATCTAGGTTTGGTTGGTGTTTATTCATGAGTTTGAAGATTTGGGATGGAGATTTGGGTAGATGTTTGAAGAATTCTCGAAAGTTGTTGAATGTTGATGAATAAGGATGATGAATCTGGGAATATATGAGGAAGAAACAGATGATGTTTAAAGGTTTTCTGGGAATAAATGATAATCACGATGAACTGGATGAGTTTGTTGTGTTTCTGGGAAAAAATTGATGAACGGATGAATATGGATGATGTTTCCGGCAACTAAGAACTTTCCGGTGAAGAATTCCGGCGTGGATTGATTTGTGTTTGAGTTGTCCGGCGAGTGTTCTGGTGTTTGCATGGCCGGTGGTGAGGTGGCATCATTGGGACGCGTGCCAAGGCATTAAATGAACATTGTGCAGGCTATTTATAGCGCTGACAAGTGTCACAGAGCTGACGCATTCGGCCTGCGAGAATTGTCAAGTGGCCCTGCAAACTTGATTAATGGACTGCAATGTTTGACTAAAATAGAGTGATTAGCATTGATTAAAACAAAATAACTATTAATTAATAAAGCAGATGATTAATTAATTAAACTAAACGAAAATTAAAAGCTAATGAAGACAAAGCTGATTAACTAAAACGAAAATTAAAGGCTAATTAACACTAATAAACTCTATTAAAGCTAACTAAATCAATTAAAGCTAATTAAAATCTAGATTAATAAAAATAAAAGAAATCACTAATAAAATCTAGAAAAATCTATTAAGAAATAAAATCTAAAATAGAAAATTTAAATCCAAAAAACATTAAAATATATTCTAAAAATTATAATATTCTAAAAAACCCTATAGAAAAAGAAATTAAATTCAGAAATTATCTAAAAATTATGCCAAAAATAGGAAACAAATCTAGAAAATAAAATAAAATCAGTGAACGATAAAATGCAAAAATGCGACAAAATAAATAAAACCGGATACTGAAATACCACTGAAACCAACAACATAGACAGAATAACCGGGCAGAGCGCAAATTCCAAAATAAATCTCCGTATCCGAAACGGTTTGAACTATCTGGAACACGACATAAAGGGCTGTAATCCCGATTAAATCGATCTGGCTGCAAAAATTGCACCGTATGCGATATGTGAATGCAAATACTAATGAAACGAAACATAAGCCAAATACGAGAAATGTAACACCCCCCTTATTCCTACCCCAAAATAATTCAATTAATCATTTAGGCATAAGTCAAAATTTTATCAGAGTACATGTAAGTCATAGCACAAAAGGGGTATGTCACATTATCATAAAAATTCCAATGCAATACAACACCTGCTCTACAGATATGCAACAACGGGTCAACACCCACAAGAAAATATTTAGAACAAGGCGGAAACATCTAAATATTCCATATTTCCAAGACATGTATTCACATATACAATTGTCATCCAACATGTTAACAAAACATAACATCAGCAGATACATACACAGATGTATCACAAAAGAATCAAAATAACTCCTATCTACCCGGTGCTACATATCAGAGCCGACCGACCAAAAAGAATGAAGTCACGCTTCACAAAAATGTCTCCAGCCATCTAATCTGCAATGCCTCATAGAGCATTATCAAACAGCAGAAGGGTGAGAAACAATATCATAATAAATAATGCATAAAGACATATATAAATATCTCATATCAACAATTATGCATTCTACGCATTCTCACCACAACTCACCTTGTACAATATAATATATCTATATACAACTATAACACCAAGCATACTCAATATGCATCATCAATGTTTATATCTTTTCATAAACATGCAACCACATATATATATATATATATATCTATATATATATATCCTCCAGTATCTACATTATGCCAAAACATACATTTCACGTTAATTCAATAAACATACACAACATGTTTATTTCACTATACATCATATACAGATGACAAATGCAAATCATAGAGGACAACTCGCTACTCTATGTAAATGCAACACAACATCGATCTAGTCGATCGTCAGATCCTCCTAAGGATCAATCTACTCTCACCCCTCATGGGTATTCTATCACTTGTCAGATTCTCCTAGGAATCACAACACTCATCAGACTCTCCTAGGAATCACACCATTCATCAGATTCTCCGAGGAATCACGCCACTCGTCAGATTCTCCGAGGAATCACACTGTTCATCAGATTCTCCAAGGAATCAGGTTAATCAGCAGACTCTCCAAGGAATCACATATCTCGTCAGATTCTCCGAGGAATCAATTCATTCAGCAGATTCTCCGAGGAATCACACCATCCATCAGATTCTCCGAGGAATCAGGTCATACAGCAGACTCTCCAAGGAATCACACCTCTCATCAGACTCTCCTAAGAGTCATGTCTCTCCTCAGGCTCTCCTAAGAGTCCTATCACTCATCAGATTCTCCTAGGAATCAACAACACAAGAATGTATTCTATACAATTCTTGAAATGCACACACATACACATAATATGTTCATGCATCTTCACCTCATTCAATTTCATACAATCATCATACATCGCAATGTATATTACACGACACATTAGTCATTCACCTCATTATCATGCATTTTAAATCAATTTAAACAATGCACATATTTGCCCAAACGGCCACAATTCACAATCGAGGATTTACGCACGAAGGCTACCCACAGCACATGTTATCACAATAGATCACATACTTATTCATATCATAGAGGTATTAACCTATGTGAATCAACCAAACAATCACCACATGAGCAACACAGCACAAGAAAAGTGCTGTCACGTTCGCCTTTATTCGCCTGGCGAACCCCCGCAGCGAACCTTCGCTAGGCTTCGCCTGGCGAACTCGCCAGCGAGTCCAAGTCAGTAGCTACTGACTTCATTCGCCAGCACCTTCGCTGGGCGAACCTTCGCTATCCACCTTCGCCTGGCGAACTCACCAGCGAAGTCCACTGGGACTTAAACATAATTACTCGCCAGCATTCGCTGGGCTTCGCCTGGCGAAGCTTCGCCTTCGCTCGCCTGGCGAGAGCCAGCGAACCTGCGCAGAACAGCATTCTGTTCTGTCTCTCCTTCACCAATCCATCATCAACCATCTCTTAAACATCTAAATCAGTACAAATAGCATCAATACATGTTACCCGACTATTCTACGGCGTTATTACTCAGTTTCAACCGATTAAATCCTCAATCTACCGATTATTCCAACTTTTGCCCTAGAAATGGATAGTGTAGAAAAACTACCAACAAGCCCCAAACTAATACATATATGATGCTATACATTATTAAGATGATAAAACTTCTCACCCTTACCTGATTAATCGCAAGCTTTGATCGATTCTTGATGATTCTAGGTTTTCCTCTTTCTCTTCTCTTCCTCTTCCTCTTCTTTTTTTCTCCTTTCTTTCTCTTCTTCTTACTATCCTTTCTTTCCCTTCTATTTCCTCTTTAATATCTTTTCCATTATTTTTCCAAAACATCTATTAATTCAATACCTCACAAATATCTCACTTAATATTAAATAGGAAATGTCCAAAATACCCTTCCAAACTATTTCCTCCGAAACCTCCCAATACCGGTTAAAAATATGATAATATGTAAATATAACATATTTCCACACAAATTCTACATCCAAATATTATTCACCCAATTTAATTAAATTGGGGCCCAATAAAAGTGAAAATCGAAATCGAGGCGTTACAACTCTCCCCCACTTTAGAAATTTTCGTCCTCGAAAATATCACTTGATTCAAAACACACCGGACACGATTTCTGCGTCCTTTCCTGAATTCCCAAGTTACACACAATCGTCCACATGCATACTTCCTTATCACAATCACAGCCATGCCACGTGGCTCATAAAAGACTGTCACCCTCATCAACTCCCATTGGAGATTACGGGTACACCACTCGTACTTTACCAGGAACAACATCTAGGTCATTCTACCCCGGTGATTCTTTCCACTAGGAACGACACATAGCCATTCTACCCTAGCGAATACAACCATGATACTTATACCTCATCAGGAATAACATACTAGTCATTCTACCCCAATGAGCTCAAATCTCAAACACGTACGTTGTCCAACGTCACCATCTTAAAGTCTTCACTCTCAATTACCATCGCATCAACGGAAAATCAAAACCAAACACTAAGCGTAATCAAAAGAAACGAACAAATGAGTCGCTCCGATATCAAACATAACAACTAAAGGTGCAACATAATTAAAGCACATACCTCAAATCAAACGATCCGCATTGGTAGTGTCTGACCCTGCCAATGCAAACACTTTCCCACTTACTGAAGCTTGCTTCGGTTTAGGACACTTCGCACTGATGTGACCCACGTCTCCACAATTGTAGCACTTCACTGCACCCATTCTACAATCCTTAACATCATGTCCAAGAACTCCACAATTAGAGCATTTGATCTTGGGCTTTCCACACATAAAAGACTTATGACCCATCTCGCCACACTTGTAGCATTTAATGGATCCAGAACTCCCTCCTCCAGATCCCTTAACAAAGTTTCCCTTATGCTTGCCCTTATCAGCTGGCGTCTCATAAGGTTCACTCCTTACTTGTCGCTTTTCTTTCTCCTTCTTCAAACTCTTGTAGTGAGTAGAACGAGCTTTGCGATCTTCTTCAAAAATTCGACAACATTCGGTCAAGTCCGAAAATCTCCTTATCCTCTGATAGCCCACCGCTTGCTTGATCTCGGGACGCAAGCCGTTCTCATACTTAACACACTTAGAAAATTCTGCCGTCACCGCATCATAGTAAGGATGAAATTTTACTAACTCCATAAACTTAGCCGTGTAATCCACCACAGACATATTGCCTTGTTTCAACTCAAGAAATTCCATTTCCTTCCTTCCTTTCACACTCTCAGGATAATACTTCCTCAAGAATTCAGCACGAAATAAATCCCAAGTTATTTCCTCGTCATCTACTTCAAGCACTTGCCTCATGCCGATCCACCAGTCATCGGCTTCTTCCCGCAACATGTGAGATCCAAGCCTCACCTTATTGCCCTCAGCACAGTTCATAACTCTGAAGATCCTCTCGATCTCTTTCAACCAATTTTGGGCACCGTCCGGATTAAACCTTCCTTTGAACACCGGTGGCTTATTCTTTCTAAACTCATCATTTGCGTTCACATTCGGTGCACCCTGCACCGCTCTAGCCATCGCCTCCAATGCCGCAGCCATAGCACTGTCATTACGACCTGCCATAATCTTCTTAATCGCAAAAACAACAACAAGGTTAAACAACCGCTCAACCAACAAAACAATAAGACAAACACAACTGACTCAACACTGGCTCTGATACCACTTGTAACACCCCCCTTATTCCTACCCCAAAATAATTCAATTAATCATTTAGGCATAAGTCAAAATTTTATCAGAGTACATGTAAGTCATAGCACAAAAGGGGTATGTCACATTATCATAAAAATTCCAATGCAATACAACACCTGCTCTACAGATATGCAACAACGGCTCAACACCCACAAGAAAATATTTAGAACAAGGCGGAAACATCTAAATATTCCATATTTCCAAGACATGTATTCACATATACAATTGTCATCCAACATGTTAACAAAACATAACATCAGCAGATACATACACAGATGTATCACAAAAGAATCAAAATAACTCCTATCTACCCGGTGCTACATATCAGAGCCGACCGACCAAAAAGAATGAAGTCACGCTTCACAAAAATGTCTCCAGCCATCTAATCTGCAATGCCTCATAGAGCATTATCAAACAGCAGAAGGGTGAGAAACAATATCATAATAAATAATGCATAAAGACATATATAAATATCTCATATCAACAATTATGCATTCTACGCATTCTCACCACAACTCACCTTGTACAATATAATATATCTATATACAACTATAACACCAAGCATACTCAATATGCATCATCAATGTTTATATCTTTTCATAAACATGCAACCACATATATATATATATATATATATATATATATATATATATATATATATATATATATATATATATATATATATATATATATATATATATATATATATATATATATATATATATATATATATATATATATATATATATATATATATATATATATATATATATATATATATATATATATATATATATATATATATATATATATATATATATATATATATATATATATATATATATATATATATATATATATATATATATATATATATATATATATATATATATATATATATATATATATATATATATATATATATATATATATATATATATATATATATATATATATATATATATATATATATATATATATATATATATATATATATATATATATATATATATATATATATATATATATATATATATATATATATATATATATATCCTCCAGTATCTACATTATGCCAAAACATACATTTCACGTTAATTCAATAAACATACACAACATGTTTATTTCACTATACATCATATACAGATGACAAATGCAAATCATAGAGGACAACTCGCTACTCTATGTAAATGCAACACAACATCGATCTAGTCGATCGTCAGATCCTCCTAAGGATCAATCTACTCTCACCCCTCATGGGTATTCTATCACTTGTCAGATTCTCCTAGGAATCACAACACTCATCAGACTCTCCTAGGAATCACACCATTCATCAGATTCTCCGAGGAATCACGCCACTCGTCAGATTCTCCGAGGAATCACACTGTTCATCAGATTCTCCAAGGAATCAGGTTAATCAGCAGACTCTCCAAGGAATCACATATCACGTCAGATTCTCCGAGGAATCAATTCATTCAGCAGATTCTCCGAGGAATCACACCATCCATCAGATTCTCCGAGGAATCAGGTCATACAGCAGACTCTCCAAGGAATCACACCTCTCATCAGACTCTCCTAAGAGTCATGTCTCTCCTCAGGCTCTCCTAAGAGTCCTATCACTCATCAGATTCTCCTAGGAATCAACAACACAAGAATGTATTCTATACAATTCTTGAAATGCACACACATACACATAATATGTTCATGCATCTTCACCTCATTCAATTTCATACAATCATCATACATCGCAATGTATATTACACGACACATTAGTCATTCACCTCATTATCATGCATTTTAAATCAATTTAAACAATGCACATATTTGCCCAAACGGCCACAATTCACAATCGAGGATTTACGCACGAAGGCTACCCACAGCATATGTTATCACAATAGATCACATACTTATTCATATCATAGAGGTATTAACCTATGTGAATCAACCAAACAATCACCACATGAGCAACACAGCACAAGAAAAATGCTGTCACGTTCGCCTTTATTCGCCTGGCGAACCCCCGCAGCGAACCTTCGCTAGGCTTCGCCTGGCGAACTCGCCAGCGAGTCCAAGTCAGTAGCTACTGACTTCATTCGCCAGCACCTTCGCTGGGCGAACCTTCGCTATCCACCTTCGCCTGGCGAACTCACCAGCGAAGTCCACTGGGACTTAAACATAATTACTCGCCAGCATTCGCTGGGCTTCGCCTGGCGAAGCTTCGCCTTCGCTCGCCTGGCGAGAGCCAGCGAACCTGCGCAGAACAGCATTCTGTTCTGTCTCTCCTTCACCAATCCATCATCAACCATCTCTTAAACATCTAAATCAGTACAAATAGCATCAATACATGTTACCCGACTATTCTACAGCGTTATTACTCAGTTTCAACCGATTAAATCCTCAATCTACCGATTATTCCAACTTTTGCCCTAGAAATGGATAGTGTAGAAAAACTACCAACAAGCCCCAAACTAATACATATATGATGCTATACATTATTAAGATGATAAAACTTCTCACCCTTACCTGATTAATCGCAAGCTTTGATCGATTCTTGATGATTCTAGGTTTTCCTCTTTCTCTTCTCTTCCTCTTCCTCTTCTTTTTTTCTCCTTTCTTTCTCTTCTTCTTACTATCCTTTCTTTCCCTTCTATTTCCTCTTTAATATCTTTTCCATTATTTTTCCAAAACATCTATTAATTCAATACCTCACAAATATCTCACTTAATATTAAATAGGAAATGTCCAAAATACCCTTCCAAACTATTTCCTCCGAAACCTCCCAATACCGGTTAAAAATATGATAATATGTAAATATAACATATTTCCACACAAATTCTACATCCAAATATTATTCACCCAATTTAATTAAATTGGGGCCCAATAAAAGTGAAAATCGAAATCGGGGCGTTACAAGAAACGGTTGGTCAAATTTTGGGGTGCAACAAAGGGGTTGTAGCACATGTAAACGCATGAAATGGGCTAGGTTTCACGGGCCTGGATTTGACGCCGAAGGGCAGGAACCATAACTGTGTGCTGCACATATCCATAGAATGCCGAGGGGCTGTTATGTCTCATGTACTCGTTGATACAGGATCGTCTTTGAATGTACTTCTATAGAAGGCCCTGATGAAGTTTGACATGAAAGGGTTAATCTGCACGCCATGTGATTTGGTAGTACGTGCTTTCGACGGTACCAGAAGGTTTGTGTTCGGAGAGGTGACATTGCCTATTTAGGTGAGACCTGAAGTATTTGATGAAGTGTTCTACATTATGGACATCCAGCCTGCCTACAGCTGTCTGTTGGGCCGTCCCTGGATTCACTCAGCTGGAGCTGTTACATCCATGTTGCATCAGAAGCTTAAGTATATGGTTGGTGGCAACGTCGTCATAGTATATGGAGAAGAGGACATAATGATCAGTCACCTGCCCTCATTCAAATACGTTGAGGTGGATGGAGAAATACATGAAACTCTTTGTTAAGCCTTTGATATGGTTCAGATCAAAGATAAATCTCCTGTTGTGAGAAAAGCGCCCGAGGTGGCCATGTCGTCATTCAAAGAAGGCCAGGCAGCAGTGCAGGCTAGGGCAGCTCAAGGTTGGGGTCGAGTGTTGGAGATTCCCAACAAGCAGGATAAGTTTAGTTTGAGGTACCGCCCGTCTTCTTCTTCATCCTCACAGAGCGCGCCACACTATAAAGGACCTGTGCAGTTCACTAAAGGAGGAGTTATCTTTGAGAGGATCAACGCTGTTTCAAACGAAGAGGGGGATATCGACTGTGACATGGGCGCTTGGATAAAGTCGTGCATTCCAGGACAAAGCCTCAATAATTGGTTTATCGAGGAATTCGTTCAAGTGACAATAGAACAGTAATGATTTGTTTTTCCTGATTATTGTATAACCCTATGTTCTACCCGGAGCATAGCGGTATTTGCTTCTGGGCCTACTTGTTTATGCTTGAATATTGTTTTATCAATTAATCAAAGGGCGTTTTTCTCATTCAAATTTTGTGATCCTTGTCTTTCTTATTTTTTTTACAATAAAATGGAAATGTGATTTTGTGCTTGTTTTGTATATTATTTGAAGCATTTAACTATTATCATTGCAGGATTCACATTGCAGATGACACAAATCCAGAACCTTCTATGACTCGCTTCAACTTTGATCACCCAATATTTCAAGCTGAAGAAGAGATTGATGAGGATGAAGACTTGCCAGAAGAGCTAGCCAGACTCTTGAAACAAGAAGAGAAGATTATTCTGCTTCATCAGGAGGAGATTGAGGTCACCAATTTGGGTTCTGAAGAAGTCGCCAGAAATGTCAGAATAGGGGCTGCGTTGCAGAGTGACATCAAGCAAAAACTGATTGACATGCTTCGAGAGTATAGTGACATCTTTTCTTGGTCCTATGAAGAAATTCCCGGGCTTGACACAGACATAGTGTTTCATCGCTTGCCTTTGCGGGAAGAGTGTCCACCGGTCAAGCAGAAACTTAGAAGGACAAGACCAGACATGGTTGTAAAAATCAAAGAGGAATTCCAAAAGCAGTTGGATGCAGGATTTTTAGCCGTGACAACTTACCCTCCGTGGGTCGCCAACATAGTACCTGTACCTAAGAAGGACGGTAAGGTACGAATATGTGTTGATTACAGAGATTTTAATAAGGCAAGCCCAAAGGATGATTTCCCGCTCCCTTACATTGACGTGTTGGTGCACAATACTGCTCAGTTTTTGTGATTTTCCTTCATGGACGGTTTTTCGGGCTATAATCAAATTAAGATGGCACCGGAGGACATGGATAAAATGACGTTTATCACGCCGTGGGGGACGTTCTGTTACAAGGTAATGCCTTTTGGGTTGAAAATTGCAGGGGCAACCTACCAGCGGGCAATGGTGACTCTCTTTCATGATATGATTCATCATGAGATTGAAGTATATGTTGATGACATGATTGCGAAGTCCCAAACGGAGGAAGAGCATCTGGTCAATTTGTTGAAGCTGTTTGAGAGACTCAGGAAATTCAGGTTTAGGTTGAATCCTAATAAATGCACCTTCGGGGTAAGATCAGGAAAGCTGCTGGGGTTTATCGTCAGTGAAAAAGGAATCGAGGTCGATCTTGCAAAATTAAAAGATATTCAAAATATGCCACCGCCAAAAAGTGGTTTCTTGGGGAGGTTGAACTACATTGCTCGGTTCATATCTCATCTCACAGCCACGTGTGAACCAATGTTCAAATTGCTAAAGAAGGATCAGGCGGTCGTCTGGAATGAAAATTGTCAAAAAGCATTCGATAAAATAAAAGAGCATTTCCAGGAGCCTTCGATATTGATACCTTCAGTAGCTGGAAGACCTTTAATCATGTATTTAACGGTTCTTGAGAACAGTATGGGTTGTGTTCTCGATCAACACGACGAGACTGGCAGAAAAGAGCATGCAGTTTACTATCTGAGTAAAAATTTCACAGACTGTGACTCCCGTTACTAAATGCTTGAGAAAACGTGTTGCGCGCTCGCTTGGGCTGCCAAACGTTTGAGACAGTATATGCTGAATCATACAACCATCCTGATTTCGAAGATGGATCCGATTAAATATGTCTTTGAAAAACAAGCACTTTCTGAGAGGATTGCCAGGTGGCAAATGGTACTAACAGAGTACGATATCCAATATGTTTCCCAGAAAGCTATCAAGGGAAGTGTTTTGTCAGAATACCTTGCTGAACAGCCTATCGAAAACTATCAACCGATGAAATTTGATTTCCCTGACGAAGACATCATGTTCCTAAAGATGAAGGATTGCGATGGGCCATTACCCGACGAAGGTCCAGAGAAGGGTTCTCAATGGCAGATGATATTCGATGGCGCTGTCAACTCCTATGGTAGTGGAATTGGGGCAATTATCACGACCCCTCATGATACTCATATCCCCTTTACTGCCAGGTTGACATTCCCTTGCACAAATAATGAAGTCGAGTACGAAGAGTGCATCATGGGGTTGGAAGAAGCTATTGATCTGAGGATCTAGAATTTGGATGTATATGGCGATTGAGAGCTAGTGGTTAATCAAATTAGAGGAGAATGGGAACCTTGTCAGCCAAATCTGATTCCTTACATGAACTATGCAAGGAGGTTGTTACCTTTCTTTGACAGGGTAGAGTTTCACCATATACCAAGAGGGGAGAATTAGATGGCAGACGTTCTGGTGACATTATCCTCGATGTACAAGGTGAACCATTGGAATGATGCTCCAAGGATAGTCATCTCACGCCTTGATAGGCCTGCTTTCGAATTCGCCATTGAGAAAGCCTCTGATGGTAAGCTGTGGTTTTATGATATCTAGAATTTCCTCAAGAACCAACAGTATCCGCCAGGGGGTCGACCCAGGATAAGAAGACTCTAAGGAGGTTGTCTGGTAACTTTTATCAGAATCTAGATGGTGTGCTTTACAGAAGAAACCATGACTTGGTGTTATTGAGATGCGTGGACGAAAAAGAAGCTAGTCTGCTTATGGAAGAAGTCCACAAGGGTACTTTGGGTACGCACGCCGGCGGACATGCCATGTCTCGGAAGTTGTTACGAGCAGGGTATTACTGGATAACAATGGAGTCAGATTGTTTCAAATTTGCAAAGAAATTCCATAAATGCCAGATTTATGCAGACAAAATTCATGTATCGTCGTGCCCATTGAATGTTATGGCGTCCCTATGGCCTTTCTCCATGTGGGGCATTGACATGATTGGCAAAATTGAGCCAACCGCATCCAATGGACATCATTTTATCCTGGTAGCCATTGATTACTTCACCAAATAGGTTGAAGCGGCTTCGTATGCTAATGTCACTAAGCAAGTGGTAGCCCGGTTCATAAAGAAGGACATCATCTGTATATACGGAGTGCCCGGACGAATTATTACTGATAATGGTTAAAATTTGAACAACATGATGATGAAGGAATTGTGCCAAAATTTCAAGATCGAGCATCACAACTCATCTCCCTATTGACCGAAGATGAATGGTGCTGTTGAAGCAGCCAACAAGAACATCAAAAAGATAGTGCAAAAGATGGTTGTAACATATAAATATTGGCATGAGATATTGCCCTTTGCATTGCATGGATATCGTACTACGGTACGCACATCAACTGGGGCAACACCTTTCTCGCTGGTATATGGTATGGAAGCTATCCTACCATTGGAGGTCGAGATTCCTTCTTTAAGAGTTTTGGTCGATGTCAAGCTTGATGAGGCAGAATGGATAAGGAACAGATTGAATCATCTCAGTCTACTAGATGAGAAAAGGCTAACGTCTATTGCATATGTTCGGTTGTATAAGAGCCGTATGAAGAAAGCTTTTGACAAGAAGGTGAGCCCTTGAAGCTTTCAGACGAGCAATCTTGTGTTAAAAAAGATTCTCCCACCATAATCAGATCACAGGGGCCAATGGACTCCCAACAATGAAGGTCCATATGTCGTGCGAAAGGTCTTCTCCGGAGGAGCCTTGTTGTTATCCACCATGGATGGTGTGGATTTTACATCCCCTGTGAACGCAGGTGTAGTTAAAAAATACTTTTCTTAAAAAGACCCGCTGGAAAGAAAAAAGAATATCCAGGAAAAAATGGGACATCCCGGCGAACCATAAAAAGAATGGGTTCGGGCAAAAATTAGGGATTAAAATGAAAAGATGTAAACCCGCAAAGTTGAAAACCTAAAAAGGCGACTTTGGCAAAAATGGGTATCCCGGTGAATCGAAAACCCGCAAGGGAGATTTAGGCGAAAGTTAGGGATTGAAAAGAAAATGATTGCGGTCTGCGTGTGATCTTTCATTGTTCAATGGATTGCGAGGACCTGAGGGTTGTTTATCCAAACCAATCTCTTCTGAAGACGAAGCATCGGGAAATCGTCGAGGTCAGGCGAGTCATAGAGGGATCAGCTCATGGTGGTTGTCTGTGCCACATTGCTGACATTTATGTACACTTTTGTATATTTCTATGCATTTTTGTAAACTCCTTTGTGCGCATCTTCCTCTTTTCAGGGGTTGCATCTGTTGTAAAACTTTGCCTATTCACAGGTCGTTTGTCAATAAATATAATTATTCAGTATCTTGTTTCCTTTGTTGTAACCTTTACTGTTTTGTTTGTAAAAAACGCCCAACGTTTTTTGATAGACTTGCGCATACATAAACTTGAAAGCCTTGGCGAATAATTGTTAAAACTTCGATTTAATTGAACAACGTCACGAATGATGACTGAGGTAGCTCCTTTTGTGTAGGATATCTTGTCTGTTTGTTTATTTTTGCAGGGTCGTTACCCTTGGGGCGAAAGAGGTATGAATGAAATTCGTTTTCTCCCCAGTCAGAATTCATCCCTAGCAAGTGGAAGTTGCATCTCTATCCCCAGTAGAGTTCGTATGCAGGGTAAAGGAATAGTTAAGTGGGTATGCTTATCCTCGGCAGTGGCCGGTACTTAGTCCCTGCAGAGTGCAAGAATGTACTTACTCCCTAACGAGTCAAGATCGGATTTCTTTCCACCGAGTAGATATGGAGTCTTTTCTAGCAGTGGTTTAGTACCCGTTTCTCTTCAGAAAATTGCTTGTAGATACTCAGCTCTCGGCAGCGCAGACCGAGGTCTCTAGCAGAGTTGACTCCCCGTAGAGTCGTTGATTCCCCGGTAGGTGAGACAGGCTGTTCTATTTCCCCGGTGAGTTGTTTATTCTCCAGAAGGTTTATGATTCTGGAAGGACGTTCAGGGCATGTTCCTCAGCAAGCGTTGATTTGTATCCTCAGCCAAATGGATTCTTGTTCTCGTTATAACAGTGTTATCCAAGAATTTTCTTGTGCAAGAAGCCATCCAGGGCTCGTTTCCCTCAGCTTAAGTCCAATCGTTATTGGCGCGCGAGAGCTACCCCCAGCAGGGTTGTGTTCTTTTCCCAACAGGACGGTTTCTATGTCCCTAGCATTTATTTTGCTGATTCGGTTCCGTTGCATCTGCATGCGTGCATAGCATCTACCCAAAAGCGTAGCATTTCCATTTCGTATGGAGTATTACGCCATTTTCAAACATATGCATGTGAAACATAAGTCAGGTTATTACTTCTTTGTTTGCAGGTATATCTCCGACATATGACTGATATTTTTTCCCGTATGGTATCCAGACCATGACAAGTTGGTGAATTTCTGTTGCCCGAATGGTATCCAGACCATGGCGATTTTCGATTTTTTTTGTCCGTTGAGTATCCAGACTTCGGTCAATCTTCTTGTGATATCCAGATCACGCCAGGAGTGGTTATATTCTTTTTTCCTTATGGTATCCAGCCCATGGAAGATTTTATGTTTTCGTGGTATCCGGATCATGGTGACCGGTATATTTGCGGCTATTCCGTCGAGTATCCAGACTCTGATAAAGTTCGTTGGGCATTCAGACCCTGATGAGTTTGATGGTGTATTTCTTTATCCTTCGAGTATTTAGACTCTGATAAAGACATTTGTGGTATCCAGACCATGACAATCGGCGTTATTGTGTTTTTTCCGTCAAGTATCCAGACTCCGGTAAAAACATGTGTGGTTTTCAGACCATGGTAGCTTATTTGATGTTTTGTGATATCCAGATCGCAACAAACGTCACTATTTTCTGTTGCCTTACGGTATCCAGACCTCGGCAGCTAATGATTTCTTTTAACTCGGGTGGTATCCACACCACGGCTCATGTTATTCCCCAGCAGTGTCTTTGAACTTCAGTTGGTCGGGTTATTTTAAACTCATGTGGTATCCAGACCTTCATGAGTACATTTGTGATATATTTCTTCGTCCGTCGAGTATCCAGACTCCGGTCACTTACATTGAGCATCCAGGCTCCGGCTTCTTCGTTGAGTATCCAGACTCTTGGGAATTTGCAATTTACGATGAACTACTTTGTCCGTTGATTATCCAGACTCCGGTAAAGTCAGTTGGGTATCCAGACCCTGATAAGTCGTGTGATTGTATTCCTTCTCCATTGAGTATCCAAACTCTGGTGAATTTCCAAATCATGACGAAATCCTTATTCTTTCGAGTATCCAGACTCCAGTTTACTGCATCGAGCATCCAGGCTCCGGCTCCTCCGTTGAGTATCCAGACTCCGGTGAATTTCCAATTCGCGAGGTATTCTTTTGTCCGTGAGTATCCAGACTCCATTTATTTCCGTCGAGTATCCAGACTCCGGTAAATCCCCAGAAAAGCCGCCAATCTCATTGAGCATCCAGACTCTGGTTGTCGCATTGAGCATTCAGGCTCCGGTTGTCTCTTTGTCCCAGAACAGAGTTATTTTTAAAATTTCTCTTGTTTTCCCCACCAGAATTGCTTGGTTAAGCTCCTCTCTTCCCTAGCGGAGTATTTTTGTGATTAGTTTATTTATCTCCGGAGATTATTGTACCATTAGAGGTTTTGCAGTTCTATTTCTGCGGTTGGCAAATTTTCGGGTTCTTTGGTATTCAACAATCTTTTACCTTGATTGTTTGAAATTCGTTCGCTTTTCACCCAGTCAGGTCCAAGTCGCTTGAATAGGGGAAGCTGATGTACCCCAAAATTTGCCTAATCGGTTTTCGTACCTGATTTTTGTTTCCTTGCATTTTTTCATTTTTGCATATCATAGCATTTGTTCTTGAGACAGGGGATCAAGGTTTTCCAGTGGCTCAGTTTTCATTTCAGTACATGAACCTGAACAGCGAGCATCAGAGGCTCCGATATTTATTTTTCCCAGTGATTGAGCGGTCGGTTTTATTTTGTTTTACAGGATAATTTCAGTGCAAAAGACAATATTCAGGCTATATCAAGCATTCTCATGGCTATAGCATCAAAGGCAAGTTTCAGAGGTTGCACAGAACTCAAAACAGTTAAAAACGAACAAAAGGGCAGAATTCCCTCCAAAAGGCGCCAAAATTCAAAATTGGAAGGTGTTAATCGATTAACCAATTGGCTAACCGATTAACCAAGTCAAAATTAAGTCAAATTTGAATTCTTGAAGGTGTTAATCGGTTAACCCATATGGTTAATCGATTAACCAATGCAGATTTTACCTCTGCACATGAATTTTCAAAGGGAATCACTTTGGGGTCCAATTTTGATCACTTGGGAATTTAATTTTACACTTAGTAAGGATCTAGAACCATTTCAAAATTTAGTTAATTTCAAATTCCATCCAAATTCCCATTCCTAATTCCATTCCAAAGTTTCACAAACCACATTCCAAACCTCATTTTGGATCCAAACCTAAGGGGTATTTAATTGATTTACTCCAAACCTCACACATCTAATCCTCATAATTTCATTTCAATTTCAAAATTCACTCTAATTCTCTCAATTTGCTCTCAACTTTCCATTTTCCAAAACCTTCACCAAAGCTCTCTTCCATTTGAATTCCTTGATTCTCCATTGGAATCATTGAATTCAAGAGCTCAAACCTTCATCCATCATCTTCATTGAATCATTTTCTTCATCCAATTTTCGTGAAAACTTGGATCTGAATTTAGAAGTGGATTTAGAAGTGAGTATTTGGATCGTTTTGGCTTAATCTTGGTGGATCATCACTTCTACTACAAGAATTGACTTGGATCTTGAAGGAATTCCAGATTTCTTGCTTGGATCTACACATTTGAAGTAAATCAACATTCACCAAAGCAATTCTCTGCTTCGTAGGTTGGAAATTCTAGATCCGATTCTGTTTTTTTCCAGCTTATTTGCATAATCATGTTGATTTTCATTTTTGATTGAGTTGGTTTATTCTTGATCCATGTGATTCATGATCTTGATGTTTAAATGTGTTTGCATATTGATTGGATCACTTTTTTCTGGTTTAATTTCGTGCACAATTGATTACAAGATCATGCAGTTGAGTGCTTATGTGATAAGTTGTTGAAAGTGCTTTTCTGCTGCTATTTTCTGCTGTTGGAACAGTGTTAATCTGTTAAGCAATTCGTTAATCGATTAACCAACTCAAATATTCAAATTTTCATGCATTTTTCAATGGTTAATCAATTAACCCCTGGTGTTAATCGATTAACATTGTTCCAGTAGGCCTGTTTTGCTGTTTTTCATGGTTGTTGTGATATCGTTTCACTTTGAATATTCATAGATCAATATAATGCATTAGGAGTGAGATGTTTTGGATATATGCCATTGATCTTGATTGTTTAATCATGATTCCTTCGACGCACGTTGTCGATTTTCCACTTGAATGCACACTTTCATAGTTGTTGTTCAAAGTCATGAGTATTCTCTCCTTGAGCTTTGCTTCCTCTCTTTACTTGCTTTATGCACATTCTTGTCTTGTGATTGCTTCTGTCCAATGACTTTGGAATCTCATTAGAGATGGATTAGATGTAACGCCCCGATTCTGAATTCCCATTTTTATTGAGTCCTTATTTGATTTATTTAAATAATTATTTTATTTATGTGGAATTTGTGTGATAATATGTTATGTTTACATATTGAGCTATTTTTGCCGACTATGAGAATTTCGGGTAAAAATAGGTTGGAGGGTATTTTGGGCATTAGTGATAATATTAAGATGAGATTTTGTGAGAATTAACTGATAAGTATGTGTGGAAAGAATTTGGGAGGAAAGAAATAGAATATGAGTATATGAGAGAAAAGATAAAGATAGTAAGATAGAAGAGAAAGAAAAGAGGAGAAGAGAAAGAGAAGAGAAAAGAAGAGGAAAACCTAGAATCATCAAGAATCAACCTTAGCTTGTGATTAATCAGGTAAGGGTGAAAAGTTTTATCATCTTCATAATGTGTATGATCATGTATGTGCTAGATTGGACTTGTTGGATTGTTTTCTATGTTTCCATTTCTAGGTCGGAAGTTGATTTAATCGGTAGAAACTGATTTTTATCGGTTAGAATTTGGAAACAGACGGTGTAGTATAGTCGGGTGATGAGTGGGTTGTACTACAGGAACTGATTTGGATTAAATCGGTCGGTTTTTGAGGTTTGGGCTTTTGGACAGCCATGGGGGTTCTAAGTTCGCAGGTTTGCCAGGCGAATGGTAGCGAAGCTTCGCCGGGCGAAGCCCAGCGAGCAGCAGCAAACCAAGTCAGTAGCATCCACCCTGTCTTCACTAGCAAGTTCGTCAGGCGAATGAAAGTGGCAAAGGATCGCCAGGCGAGTATGCTAGCGAGTAATTCCAGAATAAATCCCGGTGGTCTTCGCTGGCAAGTTCGCCAGGCGAACGGAGTAGCGAAGGTTCGCCAGGGGCTTCGCCAGGCGAAGGTTAGCGAACACAACAACATATTTTCTTTTCTTGTGTTTTCCATTCGTGGATCGATTGTGTGGGTTGGTTGCGATCATTCCTTGTCTGAGATGACTAATTATATGTTGTTATATGTGTTTTGGGTAGCCGTGTGGCGTGAATCCTAGTTTCTGATTTGTGAAGTTTGAAATATGGCCGTTTGGCAATTTTGTGCATTATTTGAATTAAATAGAGATGCATGGCGAGATTGATTGTGAATGTGAACCATGTATGAAAATTGGTGTGAATGGACGATGAATATATATATATATATATATATATATATATATATATATATATATATATATATATATATATATATATATATATATATATATATATATATATATATATATATATATATATATATATATATATATATATATATATATATATATATATATATATATATATGCTTTGTGATACATATATTTGAATGTATAATGAATATATGCGACGAATGTGATGATTGCATGAGTATGTTGGTAAACATGTATGCATTTCAAGAGTGTCATGAGTCATGTTGCATGTGAAACATCATGGTATGCATTCTTGTATCGATTGATCCCTCGGTGGATTTGCAGAACCTCGTGTGCACTTGTGGGGTGTGAGCGATGGTTATTTATTGATCCCTCGGTGGATTTGCAGAACCTTGTGTGCCCTTGTGGGGTGTGAGCGATGGTTATTTATTGATTCCTCGGTGAATCTGCAGAACCTCGTATGTTGCGATGCTTATTTATTGATTCCTCGGTGAATCTGCAGAACCTCGTGTGCCCATGTGGGGTGTGAGCGATGGTTATTTTGGTTCTTCAATTGAACCTGCTGAAATGAGTCGGTACCACATTTTCATCTGCATAGAGTCGTGTGTCGGTCTCTGTGAGTTGCATGTAGACATCGGTGCATGATGTATGGTGAATAAACATGAATGAAGATGTTTATGTAGATTTTTGATAATTGGCATGAATGGAAGGCTTGAATGTACATGTATGTGTGAATATATGTGTATATGTATGCGTGTTTATGAATTGATATAAACATTGTTGATGCGCATTGTATATGCTTGGTGCTCTATTTGTAAGAGTTAATCGTGAAATCATTGCGATGTACGGTGTAGTGAGATGAGTTGCGGTGAGAATGCGGAAGACGTTTTCGGACGTTATATGTATGTGTGTATATATATATATATATATATATATATATATATATATATATATATATATATATATATATATATATATATATATATATATATATATATATATATATATATATATATATATATATATATATATATATATATATATATATATATATATATATATATATATATATATATATATATATATATATATATATATATATATATATATATATATATATATATATATATATATATATATATATATATATATATATATATATATATATATATATATATATATATATATATATATATATATATATATATATATATATATATATATATATATATATATATATATATATATATATATATATATATATATATATATATATATATATATATATATATATATATATATATATATATATATTATGTGCATTATGTATTATGATATTGTTTCTCACCCTTCTGTTGTTTTATAATGCTCTATGAGGCATTGCAGATTAGATTGCTGGAGTCTTTGTGAAGCGAGTCTTCACTTCTTTTGGTCAGATGGCTCTGATATGTAACACTGGGTAGTTATGAATTATTTTGATTATTTTGTGTTACATATGTGTATGTATCTGCTGGTGAACGTTTTGTAAACTCAACTGATGAATTGAATTAATCTGAACGATGTATAAGATGCTTATGTTAATGAAGTGATTTCAATGTTTAGATGTTTCCGCTTTATTCTAAATGTTGATGTGTGGGTTTTAAGCGCTATGCTTTGTTTTTAGTTGAGATTTACCCCTTTTGTTACATATCTTCGTGAGCTGGTATTATTTATGTTTCGTTTCGATGATAATGTGATGCGCCTCTTTTATACCATGTTATAATTATACTCTGATAGAATTTTATTAATTAAGTGCCTAAATGATTTAATTGTTTATTTGGGGGTATAGAAAGGGGGTGTTACATTAAGTGGTATCAGAGTCAGTGTTGAGTCAGTTGTGTCTGTCTCGTCGTTTTGTTGGTTGGACGGTTGTTTAACCTTGTTGTTATTTTTGGGAATAATTAGAATATGGCTGGTCGTAATGACAATGTGATGGCTGCTGCATTGGAGGCAATGGCTAGGGCGGTGCAGGGTGCGCCAAATGTGAACGCTAATGATGAGTTTAGAAAGAATCAACCGCCGGTATTCAAGGGAAGATTTGATCCGGACGGTGCTCAGATTTGGTTAAAGGGTATCGAGAGGATCTTTAGAGTTATGAATTATGCTGAAGGGAACAAGGTGAGAATTGGGACTCACATGCTGAGAGAAGAAGCGGATGACTGGTGGGTCGGTATGAGACAAGTTCTTGAAGTAGACGATGAGGAAATCACTTTGGATTTATTTCGCACTGAATTTTTGAGAAAGTATTATCCTGAGAGTGTGAAGGGAAAGAAGGAGATGGAGTTCCTGGAATGGAAGCAAGGCAATATGTCTATGATAGACTACACGACTAAGTTCACAGAGTTAGTGAAGTTTCATCCTCACTATGATGTGGTGACGGCGGAATTTTCCAAATGTGTTAAGTATGAGAACGGCTTGCGCCCTGAGATCAAGCAAGCGGTGGGTTATTAGAGGATTAGGAGATTTTCGGACTTGACCGAATGTTGTAGAATCTTTGAAGAGGATAGTAAAGCTCATTCCACTCACTATAAGAGTTTGAATGAGAAGAGAGGGAAGAAACCGGTGAGGAGTGGACCTTATGTGACGCCTGCTAATAAAGGCAAGCATAGGGAAAACTTTGTTAAGAGGTCCGGAGGTGGAAGTTTTGGTCCCATTAAGTGCTTTAGGTGCGGTGAAGTGGGGCATAAATCTTTTGAGTGTAAGAAGGATGGAGCGAAGTGTGCTAACTGTGGAGGTATCGGCCATGCTACAAATGATTGTAGAAGGAACGTGGTGAAGTGTTACAAATGTGGGGAAGTCGGTCATATTAGTACAAAGTGTACTAAGCCAAAGCAAGCTCCAACAAGTGGGAAGGTATTTGCATTAGCCGGTGCAGACACTACTAATGCGGATCGGTTGATTAAAGGTACATGCTTTATTAATAATATGCCTTTAGTCGCCATTATTGATACCGGAGCGACTCATTCGTTCATTTCTTTTGAGTGCGCTAAGCGTTTGGATTTGTGTTTGTCTTCTTGTGGTGGTGGTATGGTTATTGAGACACCCGCTTCGGGGTCGGTATCTACATCTTTGGTATGTTTAAGCTGTCCTTTGACCATATATGGTAAAGACTTCATTATGGACTTGGTGTGTTTGTCGTTAGAAGGATTAGATGTGATCTTGGGTATGAATTGGTTGCAGTATAATAGAGTCCGTATTGATTGTTATCACAAGTTAGTAAGGTTTCCTTCCTTGGAGGAGGATGAGGAAGAAATTTTTCTATCTACTAAAGAGTTGAAGAAACTTTTGGCAGATGAGGCTCAAGTGTTCGGTTTGTTTGCATCATTGTCGGAGGAGAGTAAGGTTGAACTGGATATGGTTCCAGTGGTGTGCGACTTTCCAGAAGTATTTCCGGAGGACATTGCGGACGTACCGCCGGAAAGAGAAGTCGAGTTTTCGATTGATCTAGTTTCAGGTACTAGACCGATTTCGATGACACCGTATCGCATGTCGGCATCAGAGTTGATGGAATTGAAGAAACAATTGAATGACTTATTGGAAAAGAGGTTTTTCAGGCCGAGTTTTTCTCCTTGGGGTGCACCGGTATTGTTAGTAAAGAAGAAAGATGGGAGTATGCAGTTGTGTATTGATTATCGACAGTTGAACAAGGTAACTATTAAGAACAAGTATCCGCTTCCTAGAATTGATGATTCGATGGACCAATTGGTTGGTGCCCGTGTTTTTAGTAAGATTGATTTGAAGTCGGGTTATCACCAGATTCGTGTTAAAAATGAGGATATTCAAAAGACGGCTTTTAGGACACGGTATGGTCATTATGAATTTTCAGTGATGCCATTCGGAGTTTCTAATGCGCCAGGTGTGTTTATGGAATACATGAATCATATTTTTCATGATCAGTTGGATCGTTTTGTGGTTGTGTTCATCGACGACATTTTGATTTACTCTAAGTCTCAAGAAGAGCATGTGGAGCATTTAAGAGTTGTGTTGTAGATTTTGAAAGAGAAGCAATTATATTCTAAGTTGTCGAAGTGTGAGTTTTGGTTATCGGAAGTGAGTTTTCTTGGGCATGTTATTTCTGGTAATGCTGTTAGTGTTGATCCGTCCAAGATTGATGCGGTAATGCAGTGGGAAGCTCCTAAGTCAATTACAGAGATTCGAAGCTTTTTGGGATTAGCCAGTTATTATCGGAGGTTTATTGAAGGATTTTCGAAGTTAGCACTTCCGTTGACTCAATTGACTTGTAAGGGAAAGGCCTTTGTTTGGGATATTGAGTGTGAGAAGAGTTTTGTTGAGCTTAAGAGAAGGTTGACAACGGCACCGATTTTGATTTTGCCGAATCCGACGTAATCGTTTGTGGTTTATTGTGATGTTTCTTTATCCGGTTTAGGTGGTGTTTTAATGCAAGATGGGAAAGTTGTGGCTTATGCTTCGAGACAATTGAGAGTGCATGAGAAGAACTACCCTACGCATGATTTGGAGTTAGCGGTCGTGGTGTTTGTTTTGAAAATTTAGAGGCATTATCTGTATGGTGCGAGATTTGAAGTTTTTACTGATCACAAGAGTTTGAAATATTTGTTTGATCAGAAGGAATTGAACATGAGGCAGAGGAGATGGTTAGAGTTTTTGAAGGATTATGATTTTGGTTTGAATTACCATCCGGGTAAGGCAAACGTGGTAGCCGATGCCTTAAGTCGAAAGTTGGTTCATATGTCAACATTAATGGTAAGAGAATGGGAATTGTTGGAGAGTTTTAGAGATTTGAGTTTGGTTTGTGAGATGGCGCCGAGTAGTGTGAAACTTGGTATGTTGCATGTTACGAATGATTTTCTTGCTACCGTGTGCGAAAAGCAAAAGTTGGATTTGAAGTTTGTTGATTTGATGATGAATGAGAACGAGGACTTCAAGGTTGATAATTTTGGAGTTTTGAAATTTCGTGGTCGTATTTGTATTCCTGATGATGTAGAGTTGAAAAAGATGATATTGGAGGAAGGACACCGGAGTAACTTAAGTATTCACCCAGGAGAGAATAAGATGTATCAAGATTTGAAGAACATCTTTTGGTGGTTCGGATTAAAGAGGGATGTAGCTCAGTTTGTGTATTCGTGCTTGACTTCTCAGAAGTCTAAAGTGGAACATCAGAAGCCTAGTGGTTTGATGCAACCGTTGGACATTCCAGAGTGGAAATGGGATAGTATATCGATGGATTTTGTTACGGGATTGCCTAATACGCAAAGAGGTCACAATGCTATTTGGGTGATTGTTGATAGGCTTACTAAATCTGCTCACTTTATTCCGATAGATATTAGTTATCCTTTGGAGAAGTTAGCCGAGATTTATGTTGGTGTGATTGTGAAGTTACATGGGATTCCTAAGAGTATTGTGTCGGATAGGGATCCGAGATTTACTTCGAGATTTTGGGAAAGTTTGCAAAAGGCTTTGGGTTCTAAGTTGAGATTGAGTTTGGCTTATCATCCGCAGACGGATGGTCAAACCGAAAGGACGATTCAATCATTGGAAGATTTGCTGCGTGCTTGTGTGCTCGAGCAAGGTAGTGCTTGGGATGGTTATTTGGCATTGATTGAGTTCACCTACAACAATAGTTTTCACTCAAGTATTGGTATGGCACCATTTGAGGCTTTGTATGGTTAGAGATGTCGAACACCTTTGTGTTAGCATGAAACCGGAGAGAAGTCGGTAGTTGGACCAGAGATGGTACAACAAACGACGGAGAAGGTGAAGTTCATTCGGGAAAAGATGAGAGTTTCTTAGAGTAGGCAAAAGAGTTATCATGACAAGAGAAGAAAGAATCTTGATTTCCAAGAAGGCGACCATGTGTTTTTGAGGGTTACACCCGTTACGGGTGTGGGTCGTGCTTTGAATTCGAAGAAGTTGACTTCCCGTTTCATTGGTCCGTATCAGATTACTACTCGGGTTGGTGATGTGGCTTATTGTGTGGCGTTGCCTCCGAAACTTTTGAATTTTCACGATGTGTTTCATGTTTCGCAACTTCGGAAGTATGTTCCGGATCCGTTACATGTGATTCCGATGGATGATGTGGAAGTGAGGGATAATCTTACAGTTGAGGTTTTACCGGTTAGGATTTTGGACCATGAAGTTAAGAGGCTCAGAGGTAAGGATATCGCACTTGTGAAGGTGGCATGGGGACGTGCCGCGGAAGGCAATATGACTTGGAAATTGGAGAATAAGATGCGTGAGTCGCATCCAGAACTGTTTGAATCAGGTAATATTTTCGAGGACGAAAATTTCTAAAGTGGGGGAGAGTTGTAACGCCCCGATTCTGAATTCCCATTTTTATTGAGTCCTTATTTGATTTATTTAAATGATTATTTTATTTATGTGGAATTTGTCTGATAATATGTTATGTTTACATATTGAGCTATTTTTGCCGACTATGAGAATTTCGGGTAAAAATAGGTTGGAGGGTATTTTGGGCATTAGTGATAATATTAAGATGAGATTTTGTGAGAATTAATTGATAAGTGTGTGTGGAAAGAATTTGGGAGGAAAGAAATAGAATATGAGTATATGAGAGAAAAGAGAAAGATAGTAAGATAGAAGAGAAAGAAAAGAGGAGAAGAGAAAGAGAAGAGAAAAGAAGAGGAAAACCTAGAATCATCAAGAATCAACCTTAGCTTGCGATTAATCAGGTAAAGGTGAGAAGTTTTATCATCTTCATAATGTGTATGATCATGTATGTGCTAGATTGGATTTGTTGGATTGTTTTCTATGTTTCAATTTCTAGGTCGAAAGTTGATTTAATCGGTAGAAACTGAGTTTTATCGGTTAGAATTTGGAAATAGACGATGTAGTATAGTCAGGTGATGAGTGGGTTGTACTACTGGAACTGATTTGGATTAAATCGGTCGGTTTTTGAGGTTTGGTCTTTTCGACAGCCATGGGAGTTCTGAGTTTGCAGGTTCGCCAGGTGAATGGCAGCGAAGCTTCGCCGGGCGAAGCCCAGCGAGCAGCAGCGAACCAAGTCAGTAGCATCCACCCTGTCTTCGCTGGCAAGTTCGCCAGGCGAATGAGAGTGGCGAAGGTTCGCCAGACGAGTATGCTAGCGAGTAATTCCGAATAAATCCCAGTGGTATTCGCTGGCAAGTTCGCCAGGCGAACGGAGTAGCGAAGGTTCGCCAGGAGCTTCGCCAGGCGAAGGTTAGCGAACACAGCAGCATATTTTCTTTTCTTGTGTTTTCCATTCGTGGATCGATTGTGTGGTTTGGTTGCGATCATTCCTTGTCTGAGATGACTAAATATATGTTGTTATATGTGTTGTGGGTAGCCGTGTGGCGTGAATCCTAGTTTGTGATTTGTGAAGTGTGAAATATGGCCGTTTGGCAATTTTGTGCATTATTTGAATAAAATAGAGATGCATGGCGAGATTGATTGTGAGTGTGAACCATGTATGAAAATTGGTGTGAATGAAAGATGAATATATATATATATATATATATATATATATATATATATATATATATATATATATATATATATATATATATATATATATATATATATATATATATATATATATATATATATATATGCTTTGTGATACATATATTTGAATGCATAATGAATATATGCGACGAATGTGATGATTGCATGAGTATGTTGGTAAACATGTATGCATTTCAAGAGTTTCATGAGTCATGTTGCATGTGAAGCATCATGGTATGCATTCTTGTGTCGATTGATCCCTCGGTGGATTTGCCGAACCTCGTGTGCCCTTGTGGGGTGTGAGCGATGGTTATTTATTGATCCCTCGGTGGATTTGCAGAACCTCGTGTGCCCTTGTGGGGTGTGAGTGATGGTTATTTATTGATTCCTCGGTGAATCTGCAGAACCTCGTATGTTGCGATGGTTATTTATTGATTCCTCGGTGAATCTGCAGAAGCTCGTGTGTTGTAACACCCTACTTCCCAAAATCATTTAAATTAATAAACATTATAAATAAACAAAATCAGAGTTCCAATCTTCCCAAGTGGGATATCACATAAAAATCACGTTTCCTTATAAAAAGGTTTTTCTCCAAATACAGCGGAATATCTAAACAATAAAATTCTATAAAAGTTTGATACGTTCACAGGAAAAATTATAAGTTCTTCATAAAAACAATAAAAATGCCCAAGTCCCGTGCTACGTATCAGAGCATCCTAGACTCGACGGTCACACCAATATCCAAGCTAGCTAAGCACCTGGATTATCTGTACTTCCGAAGAAGCACAGACCACAACAACAGCAAAGGGGTGAGAAATCATGATCAAAAATATAATGGTAATGTAATACATGTAAATAAGGTAGTACAACACACCAGCACACCAAGATTCACCCCTAACAACACCATATAATGAACCTACTGTTCAAATTACAATATAACATATCATAATGCAAAATGCAACTCAACACCATGCATGCGGTACCGACTTGTTGGTTCATTCAATCGAACCTGGATAGATCACATACGCTCCTCCTGAGACATGATCTATCCCCCCACCATTCTCCACAAAGGAGTACGGATGAATCACTTACGCTCCTCCTGAGACATGATTCATCCCACCAAAACACCATGATATGCAAGACACCAATGCATAACTATTACATTCTGGCACACTAAGTGCACACGATCCTCCTGATCATATCATCATACATCAATGCATATGTATAGATATAACATACACCAACATCATATAATTCAATCACACAGTGAGTAGTCTCACTTTCTAACACCAAATATAAACACATCTCACCGCTCGGGAAATACACGATCCTACTGATCACTACACACATATACATCAACTAATTGTTCACCAACAATATTAATCATCCCACGATCCACCTTGATCCAACACCCAAGCTCTCACCAATTCTCTACAGACTCAATAGTCCTCTCTGACTGACCATCAGTTTGCGGATGGTAAGTCGAACTCAACTTTAACTTAGTACCCGAAGCATCCTGTAATCCCCTCCAAAATCTCACTATAAACCTCAAATTTCCATCTGACACAATATTCGTCAGTTTCTCATCCAACTTCACCACTTTCTCAATATGCATCTCGTATATCCTCAACACGGAATAGTTAATCTGCTCCTAACAATCCAAATTAAAATTATGTCTTTACAAATTCTTTAGCAATCTCAACACCAATTTCGTGAAAATACTACCTGATTTCCACTCTGGAATATTTAACGACTGCATCAGACTCAACAGTCTCTGATGTTCACTCTTCAAATTCCGACAATTCTAACTAGCATATTCCACCTCTCCTTATCCATGGTCTCAAAAACAATCTACTCAAGTTCGGTTACTTCTTCATAGCACCGAGATGGATACTCCATCTACCTCAATGTATTTCTTCACGAGTACTCCTACTCCCTTCAACAACATCTGATATACATACTCTATCATAACACCTCGTGGTATTATTTCCACAAACCCGACAATCCACTCTCCGACTCTAATTTATCAATTTCAACTAATTCACTATTCAACCCAGATTTCTGACTTTCTCGATTCTTCTCAAGGATATCACTAGTCAGATCTTAATAATAAAAGCTTAACTCCATAAGTAGTATCCTTACTCACAAAACGCATATTATGAAATTTCTCAATCAGTTCTAACTCTTGTCACCGTCATCTTCGGTATACGCAGATATTTCCAACTCACTGCATCATCTACCACATGCACTTCACCCGAATGGTAATTCAACTCAAAGTCGTACTCCTTCCGAAGTCTCAATTATTTCCTATGCCTCATATTCGTCTGATTCAAATTAAACAAACACCTTAAACTCTTAAGATCACCAAACATCTCCGATCTCAGTCTGAACTTTCGAAGCCTCCGATTCTGGTACAACAACAATAGTAACCAACTCTAAATCACTGGTCGGATGATTTCTCTTATATACTCCAAGTTGCCTTTTGCATAATTGAAACTCGCTGAAGTTGTCTTTAGTAAATCCCCTAATTATATCAACAAGCATCACAAACACCACAATTAGTTCTATCGGATTCGGCAGAACTTTCCTTACGGAAGTATATCCCCGCTCTTTTTCCAACACTGATAACTCCAGTTCCTTATGCTCAACATAATCCTCTATACTCTTCGAATACCTCAAAATATCATTTATTAACACAACCATCGCCTTATATAAATAATTAGAGAAGATCCCATGCCAAATGGACACACAAGTTGTGAGTTATGGCGGGAACACGTACCGTACCGCCCGTCCTTACCACAACAGTCAAACACACTTCATCAATAAATAGATTAATTCCATGTCAATACTTCACCATCTCATAGATAATTTCAATAGCTTTCCAACGCTTCGAACCACGCGTCATTCCGATTTACGGTTCTCCCGTTACAGCAAAAATACGAAAACCACTTTTGCCTGCCCATGACGTCTTCGCTGGGCGAACACCGTGGCGAACGAGGAGCCATTCGCTAGCGTACTCGCTAGGCGAGGACCTGGCGAACATGACAGTCCAAAATCTTATTTTCGATCGTCACCTGACTTCCGAGTGTCCGATTTCGATTCCGTAAAAAGCTGCGATCTTGGAATTCGACGTACAACAACAATTTTATACTTAGGAGGCCATCCAACACACTTTAAATCTTTTGAATATTTTAAAGCCCGATTACTTCTAATCTCAACAGCAGGTCTTGGGGTCTCCCGTTGCGATACAACCATCGATCTTTGATACCACGACCACAACAACTCTACTCGAGGTCACACGACCAAGGAACTCACATTCCTCGATCAATTGTTCCATCAAATCCTTAACTCTTAGAAGAGAATACCGATCCTTGATAGTCACCTTGTTCACTTATCTATAGTTCACCCAAAACTTCACAAAACCTTTTGTCTGTCTAACCAACAAAATTGGTGCACCTTACGGTAACACACTCAAACAAAAGAACCTCTCTTCCGGCAGATCTTCAAGTTGACTCTTCAACTCTTCTAATCCCAACGCAACACATAATACGAAGTCACCAATATCGGACTAGTTCCAAAACTAACTCGATTGTAAGCTCCACTTCACATTCCCGGTAGTAAATCACTTATCTCTGTAGGAAAACTCCGGACAATCACAAATAGCTGACAACTCCCAATTTTTCACTTTCCTTCTCATTCAAAGTTTCCGTCCAAATAAACACCTCGACACCGTCTTGCGCCGATTCCTCAAAATAATCCCTTAAGCACTTAGCTTAACTCAAGACTATTCACTGCTCACGCCACCCAAGCTTGCAAGATACGTCTATCCCATCCAACACAATCCCATCCACTATTAACAAGAGATTAAGGGTGATCAGTTTCTCAATTTGTTAATAGACAGCCGAAATCATGATGGGGTACAAACCATCTTTACCAAACTATGATATCACTCCTCAACACACTAAGCCACCACACTGTAGCTTTTCGGAAAAATACAACTTCTCCCCCACTAGAATCATTCCACTTCTACCAATGAAGTTAACCAACAACATGTACCGACAGTGTTTTTACACACATGTCGCATACCAGGAAACAATAACACTAGACAACATTGGCCGGACGGACCGACCTGCTCTGATACCAATTGTAACACCCCACTTCCCAAAATCATTTAAATTAATAAAAATTATAAATAAACAAAATCAGAGTTCCAATCTTCCCAAGTGGGATATCACATAAAAATCACGTTTCCTTATAAAAAGGTTTTTCTCCAAATACAGCGGAATATCTAAACAATAAAATTCTATAAAAGTTTGATACGTTCACAGGAAAAATTATAAGTTCTTCATAAAAACAATAAAAATGCCCAAGTCCCGTGCTACGTATCAGAGCATCCTAGACTCGACGGTCACACCAATATCCAAGCTAGCTAAGCACCTGGATTATCTGTACTTCCGAAGAAGCACAGACCACAACAACAGCAAAGGGGTGAGAAATCATGATCAAAAATATAATGGTAATGTAATACATGTAAATAAGGTAGTACAACACACCAGCACACCAAGATTCACCCCTAACAACACCATATAATGAACCTACTGTTCAAATTACAATATAACATATCATAATGCAAAATGCAACTCAACACCATGCATGCGGTACCGACTTGTTGGTTCATTCAATCGAACCTGGATAGATCACTTACGCTCCTCCTGAGACATGATCTATCCCCCCACCATTCTCCACAAAGGAGTACGGATGAATCACTTACGCTCCTCCTGAGACATGATTCATCCCACCAAAACACCATGATATGCAAGACACCAATGCATAACTATTACATTCTGGCACACTAAGTGCACACGATCCTCCTGATCATATCATCATACATCAATGCATATGTATAGATATAACATACACCAACATCATATAATTCAATCACACAGTGAGTAGTCTCACTTTCTAACACCAAATATAAACACATCTCACCGCTCAGGAAATACACGATCCTACTGATCACTACACACATATACATCAACTAATTGTTCACCAACAATATTAAGGGAAACGCGTACTATCACCAAGTACACAAGTTATATCCCATACTCATCATTTTCACACTACAGCAAGGCTAGAAGGATCACACGAGACCAATTCAGACATCTCACCAAAAGTCTCTGAGATTACTCAGAACCTCCCTAAACCAACACCTCAGCCTATACACCAAAATCAACAATTCATCAACATCAATCCACAATCACAAACATGCCAATAGGTATTATACTTACCAATTATCCTATAATTTCTACTCTAGAACCGACATTATGGTACATTACCGACACTTCAGAGTTACTCTGAACCTTACTCAAACCAAACCAACACCAACAGTCAATCAACAATGGCAACATGAAACATCCGTACATAATCATATACATATTATTCCAAAGTCATCACTTAAACAATCTATCGACACATCAAAAAGGTCACACAGAACTTCCCTAAAACCGTAAACCCAACCTATACGCCAAATTAACCAAAAACAACAATTCACCAACCATCAACATATTTCAATCCATCAACATCAACATAACTTAACAATCAATAGCATGTCAATATGAAACTTCATCAACGATACATTTCTACGGGGTTAAGGAATCCCCACTACCCTATACATGTATATACCATTCCCAATCAAGTTTCTCCCTCCTTACCTTGTTAATCGGTTGATCGATGAAATTCTTCCTGGATTTGGTCTCTTGGCCTCCTCTTTTCTTTCCGTTCTTCGTTCCCTTTTTTCTTCGTTTTTCTCACTTCTCTCGTTCTTTCCTCTTCTCTCTTTCTATCGCTCTTTCTCTCTTCCCTCTTTCTATTGTGTTATTTTCTCTAATACTTCCCCCACCCCTTCATATTCTATTTTCCTTTTTATTTCCTATCCCAATAATAATAATAACTAAGAAAAATAACATAATAATAATAATAATAATAATAATAATAATAATAATAATAATAATAATAATAATAATATTATTATTATCACACCAATTTCCCACGATCTATGGTAATCCTTTTTCTCTCTATTCCAACTTTTCTAATATCTCCTTGCTACCCCTTCATATTTCCTTCCTCACGGTTTCTATCATGACTTTTCATATTTCCATTCTAACTTCCCAATAACCCTTTCACCTCTTATTTTACTTATTCCAACCACTAATATTCCCAATAATAATTCTAATATAATAATTATAATAATCATTATAATAATAATAATAATAATAATAATATAATATAATATAATACTATTATAATATTATAGTAATATTCAACATAATAATAATAATAGTAATACACCCAACAATAATAATAATAATAATAGTAATAATAATAATGATAATAATAACAATTATATTAATACTAATAATAAAATAATATTAATAATAATAATCTTAATATTAATAATACTAATATAATATTACTAATATTAATAATACTAATCATAATAATACTATTAATAATAATAATATTATTATCTCACCAAAATAATAATAATAATAATAATAATAATAATAATAATAATAATAATAGTAATAATATTATTATCTCCCCAAAATAATAATAATATTAACAATACTAATAAATATACTAATATATATAATAATAATAATAATACCCCCACCAATATTACTATTATTCATTATATTATCATATTCACACCAAAATCATAATAATATAATAACTATATTAATAATAATATTATATTCTCCATATTAATAATATTACTACAAATATTAATAATAATCATAAATATAATAATAATAATAATAATAATAATAATAATAATAATAATAATAATAATAATAATAATAATAATAATAATAATACCACCACCAATATTACTATTATTTCTTATATTATTATAAACTCACCAAATTACCACCAATGATCCTCCCATCTCAGGGACACCCACCAAACATCATCAAATACACCCTACCAAAGGGCACATCAACATATAATATTTAAAATAATAATAAAATGACTAAATAATTAAAATGGGTGTTACATGTGCTCATGTGGGGTGTGAGCGATGGTTATTTTGGTTCTTCAATTGAACCTGCTGAAATGAGTCGGTACCGCATTTGCATCTGCATAAAGTCGTATGTCGGTGTCTGTGAGTTGCATGTAGACATCGGTGCATGATGTATGGTGAATAAACATGAATGTAGATGTTTATGTAGATTGTTGATAATTGGCGTGAATGGAAGGCTTGAATGTACATGTATGTGTGAATATATGTGTATGTGTATGCATGTTTATGAATTGATATAAACATTGTTGATGCGCATTGTATATGCTTGGTTCTCTATTTTTAAGAGTTAATCGTGAAATCATTGTGATGTACGGTGTAGTGAGATGAGTTGCGGTGAGAATGCGGAAGACGTTTTCGGACGTTTTATATATATATATATATATATATATATATATATATATATATATATATATATATATATATATATATATATATATATATATATATATATATATATATATATATATATATATATATATATATATATATATATATATATATATATATATATATATATATATATATATATATATATATATATATATATATATATATATATATATATATATATATATATATATATATATATATATATATATATATGTTTATGTACATTATGTATTATGATATTGTTTCTCACCCTTTTGCTGTTTTATAATGCTCTATGAGGCATTGCATATTAGATTGCTAGAGTCTTTGTGAAGTGAGTCTTCACTTCTTTTGGTTAGATGGCTCTGATATGTAACACTGGGTAGTTAGGAATTATTTTGATTCTTTTGTGATACATCTGTGTATGTATCTGCTGGTGAATGTTTTGTAAACTCAACCGATGAATTGAATTAATCTGAACGATGTATAAGATGCTTATGTTAATGAAGTGATTTCAATGTTTAGATGTTTCCGCTTTATTCTAAATGTTGATGTGTGGGTTTTAAGCGCTATGCTTTGTTTTTAGTTGAGATTTACCCCTTTTGTTACATATCTTCGTGAGCTGGTATTATTTGTGTTTCGTTTCGATGATAATGTGATGCGCCTCTTTTATACCATGTTATAATTATACTCTGATAGAATTTTATTAATTAAGTGCCTAAATGATTTAATTGTTTTTTTGGGGGTATAGAAAGGGGGTGTTACATTAGTCCCTCTTAGGAGGTACTTGAAGCATATCTTGAATGATGAATCCATAAGGACTCTTTTGGTGTTTTTTTTTGCTTGTTTCTTGTGTAGCCAATGGTTGAGTTGCCCATGTGAGTTCCTTTGGTTCTCACATTTCCTCCCATTCTCACATTTCATTCTATCTTCATCTCTTTCCATTTTGATTTGCCTTTGGGCATGGTGATTGATGGTAATGGTTGTAGAGAGTTTCTTTCTCCCATTTTGTCTCACCCTTGTTTGTTCTTGTTTGTGCTTATGCATTCTTTCTTTTGCTTGCATTCTTTTGCATCTCCCACACTTTGTTCCTCCCTCACTATCATTCTAATTGTGCATTATGTGTTTGCATACTTGCATCTTTATTATTTTATGCTCCCTTCTTCTTCTTTCTTCATCTCTTGAGATTATGATAGACCTTAGGCTTGAACCTATGCATGAGAACATTAGGTAGCATTCCCTTTCATCCCAACTCTAAGTCAACTTTGCATGACAACTTTTAGGTTTGAGTTAGTATCCCTTTACTGTGCCCTTTCTCTTCTCATCTTTAAACATTTTAAAACACTTAATAAAGGCTAATGAATGTTGTATGCTACGAGCCTTAAGCTACTTAGGAAATGGTGATTGGAGGGTTTCCTCTCAATGGCCTAGAGTGTTTAGTGTACACCCCTTGGGTGATATGCGACGCATTCTCTCCTAGGTCATAGTCTTTAGTGCAACATGAGTTACAAATCAAAATTAAAACACTTCTTCTCTAAAAAACACAAAAACAACTTCAAACTTTTTTATCCTAATCATGGAAAACCTTGTTCATAAGTGTTGCAACTGTGAAAAACACCCGGCGAAAAACAGAAGAGTCGCCACCTTTTGTTATTTATCCCAAAGAGAGGGAAAGGAAACGATCGAAAAAACCTGACGAAAAAGGGAAAAGACGAGGTCATCGCAACCAAGTCCTGGATTCGGGAGTCGGTTACGCAATGGGAAGGTATTAGCACCCTTCACGTCCGTCGTACTCGACAGGATCCACGCTTTGTTGTCTATCTAAAAGGGTGATTATCTATCTATGCTAAAGGTCAAGGGACAAAAGAAAAAGAAAGGACTCGGCAGAGCATCGCCGCTCTGTTCCTACGTACTCCCTCGTGCAATGGGAAAGTCAGAGTCAACGTAGTTCGGCTAACTACGGGCGAAAGGGGGAAAGGTTGCTCTCCAAGACATCGTGTCTTATGCCTACGTACTCTCAATAGGTATGAGAGATCAGATCAAACGTAGTTCGGGCTAACCAGAACACCGGTTGGTTCAACTGTTTTAACCAAGTAGGGTTAATCGCCCGTTCCAGCAGTTAGGGACAAAGCCTGTTTGCGATAGATCCGAAGCTTAACAACATTCTTTTTACGAAAAAAATTTTGATTAATCCTGAAGGAAAAGGTTTGAACTTTGTTTGTTTTTTTTAGAGAAGAAGTGTTTTGAGTTTAATTTGTAACTCATGTTGCACTAAAGACTATGACCTAGGAGCGAATGTGTCGCATATCGTCCAAAAGACATATGCTAACATTCTAGACAATTGAGAGGCAACCATCCAATCATCATTTCCCAAGTAGCTTAAGACTCGTAGCGCGCAACATTCGTTAATCGTTATTAAGTGGGTTAGAATTGTTTGAAGATGAGAAAGAGAGACACACGGAAGGTCTAAGGGAAATTTGGCCCTAACGTTGTCATGCAAAGTGGTCCTAGAGTTAGGATGAAAAGGGGGAACATATATCCTAATGTTAGCATGCTTGGATTGAACACCTAATGTCTCTACTACTCCCATCCTAAACGGAGGGACTAGGAACCCTATGGGGATCATGGCAAAAAGCACAAGAAAGCACCAAGTAAATTCAATCACAAGTAAGAGATGCATACATGAAAATGCAACACCTAGAATGAAGGGAGGGAGGAAAAAATGTGTGGGGCAGCAGCCGCCACAAGCGCGTCTTGACCTCAACAGTGATGCAAGAATGATGTGAACATGGAAAGGAAAGCAAAAAGATGAAAGCAAACGAACATGCAAAGAGTCATCACTTTGAACCACATCCATAAGTATGCATTCAAGTGGAAAATGAACACAAGTGTCAACAAAACCATGATCAACCAAACACAAACAGTGACAAACATCCAAAACATTTCACTCCTAATGCGTCATATCAATTCATGAAGATTCGATGTGAAACGGTATGCAAAAAATCAAACAAAGCAACAAAACAAGCCTGCCAGGACAATGTTAACCGGTTAACCCCCAGGGTTAATCGGTTAACACACTGTTAACGTTTAAATAATTTGAAAATTTGAGCTGGTTAATTGGTTAACCATATGCGTTAACCGATTAACACTGTGAAAACTTTGAAAAATCTGGAAATTTGTCATGGTTAATCGGTTCCATATGCGTTAACCGATTAACATTGTGCTAACAGCAGAAAACAACAAAGTAGAATCACTTTTCAACAGCTTATCACTTCTCCAAACATACCAATGATCATATAATCAGCTATGCACAAAATTAAATCAGAAAACCATGATTCCAACAGCATGTATACAGATCCGAACAACATCAACACAGGTCATATGAATCAAAATGCAGCAAATCAATCAAAAATGAAAATCATCATGGTGAACATGCAATTAAGCTAAAAACAGAATTGGATCAAGAATTTCTAACCTACGAAGCGGAGATTTGCTTCAGTTAGTATTGATTTGCTGGAAATGAATAGATCGAAGCAAGAAACCCAGAATACTTCAAGATCTAAGCTAATCCTTGTAGTAGAGATGGAGATCCTTCAAGATTAAGCCAAATTACTTCAAATAATCACTTCTAGCTTCACTTCAAATTTCAGATCTGAATTTGCAAGAAAATTGAATGGAGAAACTGATCCAATGGAGATGGTAGATGAAGGTTTAGCTCTTAGAAATCAATGATTCCAATGAAAAATCAAGAATTTCAAGTAGAAAAGAGCTTTGGTGAAGGTTTTGGCTATGGAGGAAATTTAGAGAATTGAGAGAGAAGTGAGATCAATTCTAAAATGAGAGTGAAAAATAAAGGTTAGAATGCTTTGGTTTGGAGTGAATCACTTAAGTATCCTTTTGGCTTGGATCCAAAGCAAGGTTTGGAAAGTGCATTGGAAAATTTGGAATGGAATTAGGAGTGGGAGTTTGGAGGGAATTGAATTAATTTGAAAACTAATCCAAATTTCAAAATGGTTATAGATCCTTCCCAAGTGTAAAAATGGATTTCCAAATGACCAAAATTGAACCCCAAATGGCTCTGCATTTAAAAATCACGTACAGAGGCAAAAATTGCATTGGTTAATCGGTTAACCATATAGGTTAATCGATTAACACCTTTGAATTTTTGAATCTGGGCTGATTTTTCAATGGTTAATCGGTTAACCATATGCGTTAACCGATTAACACATTTAAAATTTTGAATTTGGCGCCTTTTGGAGTGAAACCTGCCCGTTTCTTGCTGTTTCGAACCCTGTTAAGCTTCTGGAATGTGTTCTTGAACGCTACTTTCTTGGCTGAAAATAAGCTGCAAAACAAAATAAAATCGGTCGCTCGACCGTTGGGCAAAATAAATGTCGCCTGATACTCGCTGCTTTGATTGCTTGCACTAAGGGTGAATTCTGAGCCACGGGAAAACCTCGATCCCCTATCTCAAGAACAAATGATATGCAATGCAAAAATGCAATAGAATGTAATGAAACAAAAGCCAAGCCAAGAAAAAGGTTAGGTAAATTTTGGGGTGCAACAGCTGCCCCTGTTCAAGCGACTTGGACCTGACTGGGTGAGAAGCGAACGACTTTCAGACAATCAAGGTACATGATGGTTGAATACAAACGAACCTTGAAATTTTCCAACCGTAGAAATAAACTGAAAACTCTGATTGGGGATGAAATCTTTAGGGATAACTGCTCTGATCACAAAAATACTCCGCTGGGGAAATGAGAAGCTTAACCAAACAACTCTGGCAGGGAGAAAGGGGAAACTTAACCAAGTAACTCTGTTGGGGAAACACAATAAGATGAACTCGTCCATCAAAAAAATGTATTGTGTTCTGGATACAATCAGGAATGAAGGATGACATTTCAAGTTGTTAGAATCTGGATATTCAACGAGAAAGAACCGGAGCCTGGATGCTCAACGTAAAAGCCGGAGCCTGAATGCTCAACGTAAAAGTCGGAGCCTGAATGCTCAACGTAAAAGCTGGAGTCTGAATACTCTACATAAAATCTGGAGTCTGAATACTCAATGTAATAAATCGGAGCATGAATGCTCAACAAAAATAAACCGGAGCCTGGATGCTCAACGAAATTGACCGGAGTCTGGATATTCAATGGACTAAGGAATTCAAACTGAATTGGTGATTTGCCGGAGTTTGAACACTCAACGTAATAAATCGGAGCCTGGATACTCAACGAAATTGGAATTACGGAAAATTTTCCGGAGTTTGGATACTCAACGCACAAGAGAAATTACCACCTATTGGAAATCGGCCAAAGTCTGGATACTCAACGTAATAAATTGGAGCCTGAATGCTCAACGAAAATAAACTAGAGCCTGGATGCTCAACGAAATGGGCCGGAGTCTGGATAATCAATGGACTAAGGAATTCATCACAAGTGTACCTATCAGGGTCTGGATACCATACTGACCTCACCGAAGTCTGGATACTCGACGGACACAGAAAATCAGCACAGATATGAAACTCACCGGAGTCTGGATACTCAATGGAACTGACCGAAGTTTGGATACTCCACGGACAAAAGAATATACCAATTGCAAATTCACCGGAGTCTGGATACTCAACGGAGAAACCGGAGCCTAGATGCTCGACGTAGGTGATCGGAGTCTGGATACTCAACGGAGAAGAGAAAATACCCATGGGAAATTTATCGGAGTCTAGATACTCGACGGAATTGGCTGCATACATATTCATCAGGGTCTGGTTACCCCACTAAAGAAACCGGAGCCTGGATGCTCGACGAAGGGACCGGAGCCTGAACGCTCAACGTAAAAGAGGAATATATCATAACATTAGTCGGAGTCTAGATACTCAACGGACAAAGGGATCCATTAGCTGGAATTTACCGGATTCTGGAAACTCAACGGACAAAAGAATTCGTCACACATACCACCAACCGAAGTTCAACGACAATGCTGGGGAATAACATGAGCCAAGGTCTAGACACCACACAGGCTAAGAGGAATCATTAGCTGCCAAGATCTGGATACCATAATGGCACAAATGTCGATTCTCCGGAGATACACCTGAAACAAAGAGATAACAACCTGGCTTATGTTTCATATGCACATGTTTGAGAATGGCGTAATGCTCCATACGAAATGGAAATGCTACGCATTTTGGTAGATGCTATGCATGCATGCAGATGCAACGGAACTGAATCAGCAAAATAAATGCTAGAGATACGTAAACCACCCTGCCGGGGAAACAACCTACTCATGCCAATTACAATTGGACTTATGCCGAGGAAACGGGCCCTTGCTGGCTTCCTGCAAAAAAAATACTGGGGTAACGAAATTCCTTCCAGTCTGCCGGGGATTACTCAGCCCTAGGCTATAGCTTACTCAGTGGGAATAAAATGCAATCACACCTCACTGGGGAGTGCATACGAACATGCACCTTGCGGGGATTAAATGTGCACCAACTGTCGAGGGAAAGCATACACGCTACCTGCTCACTTAAACTGCAAACAAACTCTACTGGGGATAGAGATGCTGTAACAGCCCAATTTTCAATAATTAGTTGTTTCTATTAATTAATTGATTTATTGGGATTATTTTAATTATTTGAATGATTGGATGATTATTATTTTATTTGTGGAATAAATGTGTTAATATGTTATGTTTGCATATTATGCTATTTTACCGGTTTTGAGAGTTTTCGGGGAAAATAGATTGGAGGGTATTTTAGACATTAAGTATTTAAGGTTAAGTTGGATACTTTGTGAGGAAATGAATTGGTAGATATCTTGAGAAAAGGAAATATAATAGAGAGAAATAGAATATATATATATATATATATATATATATATATATATATATATATATATATATATATATATATATATATATATATATATATATATATATATATATATATATATATATATATATATATATATATATATATATATATATATATATATATATATATATATATATATATATATATATATATATATATATATATATATATATATATATATATATATATATATATATATATATATATATATATATATATATATATATATATATATATATATATATATATATATATAAGAGAAAGTGGAGAAGGAAAGAGATAGAAATAGAAAGAAGAGAAAAGAAAGAGGAAGAAGAGAGAAGAGGAGAAAATAGAGAAAAAGTTTGGATAGCTCAAGATCAACTCTTAGGAATCGATTTAATCAAGGTAAGGGTGTGAAATCTTATTATTCTAGCAATGTGTATAATTATGTATGTGTGTGTTGGATTGTTTGGATGTTTTTCCATCTTTTTCCATTTTAGGTCGAAAAAAGTTCAATCCATAGAATCGATATTTTAACGGTTAAGACTGAGAATAAATGGTGTAGATTAGTCGAAGATTGTTAGACTAAGACTACTGGAAATCGTTGGAATTGAATCGGGTGATTTTGGGAGTTTCTGAGGTTTTTGGACAGTTGGGGTTTTGAACATCGCAGACATTCGTTAGCACCTTCGCTAGGCGAGCAGGTCCCGAGTGTTCGATGTAGCGAGCTAGTAGCGTGCTAGTAGCGAATGGTCCCAGACTTGGATAGAATGTAATTGACCCTCTTCGCTGGTAGCAAGCGAGGTAGCGAGGGGTTCACTAAGCGAAGCCCCAACGAGTAGGTAGCGAAGCCTTATAATAGCTTCTGTTTGCCTTCGTGAGCTTGTTCGCTACGCGAACAGGTAACGAGTGTTCGCTAGGCGAGCAAGCTAGCGAGTGTGACAACGTTTTCATTTCCTTGTGTTTCCATCCAATGTTGATTATTTGGTTCGATTGTGTTCAATCTTTGTCGGAAATGAATAGTTTATGTGTTGTTGTGTGATATGTTGTGGATAACCGTATGGCGTGAATCCTAGATTGTGGAATGCGGTCTTTTGACGAATATAGGCATTGTTTAAATTAATTAAAAGTTCATGATGAATGTGATTGAGTTCGTTGTCGTTGGCACGATATTGTGAATGCATAATAATTGTATGCGATTGTATGTGAAGAATGCATGAGAACATATTGTGAATATGTATGCATTGCTTGATAAATGGGGTGTTGGTGTTGAAAGTATGAATACTTTGATTATTATGAAATGTGTTGTGTGTGCAATCATGTTATAATTCTTATGTGATGAATTATTTGAGAATGCATGAGATTAAGATGCGAGAACGGTCTTAAGTGCATTTGGTTGTTGATTGCATACGCATCATTTGGTCAAGAGGCAATGCTTGCTAGTTTCGTGGAGACTAGTGACTTGTCCCAAGCCTAGAAGAGTGGGTTTGAAAGCTTAGAGGACGGGCTTTTGTTTTTATCGGTCTAGAGGACGGACCCGGTTTAAATGTAAAAACCGAAAAATGATGACAAATGTTGGTACCTCATGGCATGAGTTGCATTGAGTTGCATTGAGTCACATGGCATGGATATAAATATTGTGTGAATATATGTATATGTGTATGTTTATGTGGAATGGTGAGAATTATGAGGTGTGTTGTGTGTGCAATCATGTTATAATACTTATGTGATGAATTATTTGGGTATGCATGAGATTAAGATGCGAGAACGGTCTTAAGTGCATATGATTGTTTTATGAAAATATGTGTATGTGCAAAACTCGTAATCACTGGGATAGAATGACAAGGTGTCGTTCCTAGTGGAGTAATCTCCGGGGTAGAACGACCGAGATGTTGTTCCTAGTGGGGTATAAACGATGTACCCATTATCCCAAATAGGGATTGGTGAGAATTGATGAGTTTTATATGAGTCACATGACATAGATATCATTGTTATATGAAAGTATGCTTGTGTGTGAATTGTTGAATTGAGAACTTTGGATATATGCATGATAAATATGCTTGGTGTTATATATATATATATATATATATATATATATATATATATATATATATATATATATATATATATATATATATATATATATATATATATATATATATATATATATATATATATATATATGTGTGTGTGTGTGTGTGTGTGTGTGTGTGTGTGTGTGTGTGTGTGTGTGTGTGTGTGTGTGTGTGTGTGTGTGTGTGTGTGTGTGTGTGTGTGTGTGTGTGTGTGTGTGTGTGTGTGTGTGTGTGTGTGTGTGTGTGTGTGTGTGTGTGTGTGTGTGTGTGTGTGTGTGTGTGTGTGTGTGTACTTTATGATGAATTGTGATGAATAAACATAATTGTAAATGTTTATGTGCAATGATGTGAATTGTGAACATGTACATTGTGATGTATATGAGTGGATGATGATAAAATGTGGTGAGATCGTAGTGTATGCATATTTTTATGTTAATGTACATATATGATTATATGCATTGTTATTATGATAATATTTCTCACCCTTCTGCTGGAATGATGTCCTATCAGACATTATGCAGGTATCGAGAATAGAGCTGCTCGTAGTTGCGTGGTTGTTGTGGGTGTAGCTATTTAGTGATTTAATTATATTGGGTCGAGTCATGCTCTGGTCATGTAACACTGGGATTGTTTGGGTTATATTTTAGAGATACATTATGTACTCTATGTTATGTTTTTATATTCATTGGAATATTGTGATGTTGGCCTTAGTGCCTAAGAAATGTTGAGTTATATGATGAGCATGGTTATTCTGTTAAGAGAATTATGATATAAATTGAATCTCCTGCTACATGTAAAATGAAACTTTGAAAAGCATGATTATTTATTGAAGTGTTAATGAGCATGACAGGTGGTTTTTGATGTTTGAAAGTTATGTGTGACGCCTTTTTGTGAATGCATGATTATTTGCTCTGATTATTCATATATTTTCTGTGGGGTTTAGAAGGGTGTTACAGATGCCGACTCCACCTGCTGGGGAAATAGACTCTGGCTGGAGATAAAACGAATTTCATCCACACCTCTTTGCGCCGAGGGTAACGACCCTGCAAAAACTGAACAAACAAACAAGATATCCTATGCAAATAGAACTATCTCAGTCATCATTTGTGACGTTGTTCAATTAATCCAAACTTTTAACAATTATTGGCCAAGGCCTGCAAGTTTATGTTTGTGCAAGTTTATCAAATCATTGGGCATTTTTCACAAACAAAACAGTAAAAGTTAAAACAAAACAAGCGAGATACTGAGTAGTATATGTTTATTGACAAATGGCCTGTAAATAGGCAAATTTTTACAACAGATGCAACCCGTGAGAAGAGGAAGCTGCGCAAAAAAAACAATATAGATATGCACAGAAATATACAAAAGTGTACAGGAATGTCGACAATGTGGCACAGACAAACACCATGAGCTGATCCCTATATGACTCGCCTGACCTTGATGCTTTCCCGACGCTTCGTCTTCAGAAGAGATTGATTCCGATAAATGACCCTCAGGTTCTCCCAATCTACTAAGCAAAGAAGTTCCAACACAGACTGCAATCATTTGCTTTTCAATCCCTAACTTTTGCCTGAACCACCCTTTCGGGTTTTCGATTCACCAGGATACCCATTTTTTCCAAAGTCGCCTTTTCAGGTTTTCGACTTTGCTGGTTTACATCTTTTCATTTTTATCCCTAATTTTTTCCTGAACCCATTCTCTTTTTTATGGTTCGCCAGGATGCCCCATTTTTGCCTGTATATTCATTTTTCTTTCTAGCGGGTCTCTTTAAGCAAAGTATTTTTTAACTGCGTCTGCATTCACAGGGGATGTAAAATCCTCGCCATCCATGGTGGACAACAACAAGGCTCCTCCGGAGAAGACCTTCCGAACGACATATGGACCTTCATAATTGGGAGTCCATTTGCCCCTGTGATCTAATTATGGTGGGAGAATATTTTTCAACACAAGATCACCCGTCTGAAAGCTCCAAGGACGTACCTTCTTGTCCAAAGCTTTCTTCATCCGGCTCTGATACAACTGACCGTATACAATAGATGCTAGCATTTTCTCATCCATCAGGCTAAGCTGATTCAATCTGTTCTTTATCCATTATGCCTCATCAAGCTTGACGTCGACCAACACTCTTAAATAAGGAATCTCGACCTCCAATGGTAGGACGGCTTCCATACCATATACCAGTGAGAAAGGAGTTGCCCCAGTTGATGTATGTATCGTAGTACGATAACCGTGTAAAGCAAAGGGCAACATCTCATGCCAATCCTTGTAAGTGATAACCATCTTTTGCACTATCTTCTTGATATTATTGTTGGCCGCTTCAACAGCGCTATTCATCTTTCGACGATAGGGAGATGAGTTGTGATGCTCAATTTTGAAATTCTGGCATAATTCCTTCATCATCTTGTTATTTAAATTCGAACCATTGTTAGTAATGATGTTCTTTTTTATGAACCGGGCTACGACTTGCTTTGTGACATTGGCATACAAGGCTGCTTCAACTCATTTAGTGAAGTAATCAATGGCAACCAAGATGAAACGATGCCCATTGGATGCGGTTGGCTCAATCTTGCCAATCATGTCGATGCCCCATATGGAAAAGGGCCATGGAGACGCCATAACATTCAATGGGCATGGCGGTACATGAATTTTGCCTGCATAAATTTGGCATTTATGGCATTTCTTCGCAAATTTGAAACAATCTGACTCCATGGTTATCCAATAATACCCTGCTCGTAGTAGTTTCCGAGACGTGGCATGCCCACCGGCATGTCTACTGAAAGTACCCTCGTGGACCTCTTCCATAAGCAACGTTGCTTCCTTTTCATCCGCGCATCTCAATAACACCAAATGATGGTTTCTTCTGTAAAGCACACCATCTAGGTTCAGATAAAAGTTACTAGACAACCTCCTCAGAGTCTTCTTATCCTGAGCTGAGGCCCCTGGCGGATACTCCTGCTTCTTGAGCAAGTTCTGTATGTCATAAAACCATGGCTTGCCATCCGCAGCTTCCTCAATGGCGAATACGAAAGCGGGCCTATCAAGGCGAGAGATGACTATTCTTGGAGCATCGTTCCAATAGTTCACTTTAATCTTTGTAAGGAATTAAATTTGGCTGACGAGTTTCCCATTCTCCCATGATCTGCTTAACCACTAGCGTTGAATCGCCATATACATCCAAATTCTTGATTCTCAAATTCTGATTAACCACGCGGCTTCATTTTTAGTGCAAGGAAATGTCAACCTAGCAGCGAAGGGAATATGAGTGCCATGAGGAGTTGTAATGATTGCCCCAATTCCACTACCATAGGAGTTGACAGCGCCGTCGAAAATCATCTGCCACTGAGAACCTTTCTCTAGACCTTCGTCAGGTAATGGCTCTTCACAGTCATTAATCTTAAGGAACATGATGTCTTCGTCTGGAAATTCAAACTTCATCGGTTGATAGTCTTTGATTGGCTGTTCAGCGAGGTACTCTGACATAACACTTCCCTTGATGGCTTTCTAGGAAACATATTGGATATCATACTCTGTCATTACCATCGGCCACTTGGCAATTCTTCCTGAGAGTGTTTACTTCTCGAAGACATACTTGATCGGATACATCTTCGAAATTAGCATGGTTGTGTGATTGAGCATATACTGTCTTAAATGTTTGGCAGCCCAAGAGAGTGCACAACACGTTTTCTCGAGCATTGAGTAATGGTACTCACAGTCTGTGAACTTTTTACTCAGATAATAGATCGCATGCTCTTTTCTTCCAGTCTTGTCGTGTTGACCAAGAACACAACCCATATTGTTCTCAAGAATCGTTAAGTACATGATTAAAGGCCTTCCAGCTACTGGGGGTATCAATATCGGAGGTTCCTGCAAATACTCTTTTATCTTATCAAATGCTTTTTGACAATTTTCATTCCAGACGACCGTCTGATCTTTCTTTAGAAATTTAAACAATGGTTCACACGTGGCTGTGAGATGAGATATGAACCGAGCAATGTAGTTCAACCTCCCCAAGAAACCACGAACCTCCTTTTCTATTTTCGGTGCTGGCATATCTTGTATAGCTTTTATTTTTGCAGGATCGACCTCGATTCCTTTTTCACTGACAATGAACCCCAACACTTTCCGGACCGAACTCCAAAAGTGCACTTATTTAGATTCAACTTCAATCTGAACTTCCTGAGCCTCTCAAACAGCTTCAACAAGTTGACCAGATGCTCTTCCTCCGTTTGCGACTTTGCTATCATATCATCAACATAGACCTCAATCTCATGATGAATCATATCATGAAACAAAGTGACCATAGCCCGCTGGTAGGTTGCCCCTGCATTTTTCAACCCAAAAGGCATTACCTTGTAACATAACGTCCCCCACGGCATAATGAACGTTGTTTTCTCCATATCCTACGGTGCCATCTTGATCTTATTATAGCCTGAAAAACCGTCCATGAAAGAACATACAGAGTATTGAGCAGTATTGTCAACCAATACGTCAATGTGAGGGAGCGGGAAGTCATCCTTTGGGCTCGCCTTATTTAAATCTCTGTAATCTACACACATCCGTACCTTCCCATCCTTCTTAGGTACATGCACAATGTTGGCGACCCACGGAGGGTAAGTTTATACGGCTAAAAATCCTATGTCCAACTGCTTCTGGACCTCTTCTTTGATTTTCACAGCCATATCTGGTATTGTCCTTCTAAGCTTCTACTTGACTGGTGAACATTCCTCGCGCAACGGCAAGCGATGAACCACTATATCAGTCTCAAGCTCGGGCATGTCTTCGTACGACCAAGCAAAGATGTCACTATACTCTCGAAGCATCTCAATTAGTCTTTGCTTGATGTCACTCTGCAGCGCAGCCTCAATCCGAACATTTCTGACAACTTCTACAGAACCCAGATTGATAACCTCAATTTCCTCCTGATGAGGCAGAATAATCTTCTCTTCTTGTTTCAAGAGTCTAGCTAGCTCTTCAGGCAAGTCTTCATCTTCATCAATCTCTTCTTCAGCTTGATATATCGGTTGATCAAAGTCGAAGCGAGTCATAGGAGGTTCTGAATCGGTGTCATCTGCAATAGGAATCCTGCAATAAAAATGATTAAATGTTTCAAATGATATGCAAATGAGTACAAACCACATTGCCATTTTATTGTGAGAAACAAAAATAAGAAAGACAAGGATCACAAAATTTGAATGAGAAAACGCCCCTTGATTAATTAATAAAGCAATGCTCAAACATAAATAATAAGGCCCTGAAACAAAACCGCTATGCTCTGGGTAGAACATAGGGTAGTACAATAATGGGGAAAACAAAGCATTACTGTTCTGTTGTCACTTGATTGAATTCTTCAATAGACCAATTGCGCAGACTCTGACCTGGAGTACAAGGCTTTATCCAAGTGTCCATGTCACATTCACTATCTCCCTCTTCGTCTGACAGATCGTTGATCCTTTCGAAGATAACTCCTCCTTTAGTGAACTGCACATGTCCTTTATAGCGCGGCGCGCTCTACGAGGATGATGAAGAAGAAAATGACGGGTGGTACCCTAAACCAAACTTGTCATACTTGTTGGGAATCTCCAATACCTGGCTCCAACCTTGTGCTATCTCAGCTTGCACTGCTGCTTGGGCCTCTTTAAAAGAAGACATGGCCACCTCCGGCACCTTGCTCACAACGGGAGATTTATCTTTAATTTGGATTGTTTCAAAATCCTGACAAAGGGTTTATGTATTTCTCCGTCCACCTCGACACACTTGAAGGATGATAAGTGACTGATCGTTGTATCCTCTTCTCTGCACAGTGTGACAACACTACCTCCAATCATATACTTTAGCTTATGATGCATCGTGGAGGTCACATCTCCTGTTGAATGAATCCATGGACGGCCTAACAAACAACTGTAGGCAGGCTGGATGTCCATAATGTAGAACACTGCATCAAATACCTTCGGTCCCACCTGGATAGGCAATGTCACTTCTCTGAACACAGATCTTCGGGTACCATCAAAAGCGTGCACCACCAAATCACTTAGGGTGCAAATCAATCCCTCCATGTCCAACTTCATTAGGGCTTTCTTTATAAGTGCGTTCAAGGATGATCCTGTATCCACGAGTACATGAGACATAACAGCCCCTCGGTATTTTAATGATATGTGCAACGCACAGTTATGGTTCCTGCCCCTTGGCGTCAAATCCAAGCCTGTAAACCCCAGTCCATTCCCTCATTTACGTGTGCAACAACCCCTTCGAGTTGATTAATAGAAATTTCTTGTGGCACATAAGCAGTATTCAATATTCTTAACAACGCGCTCCTATGCGCTTCGGAACATAGTAATAAAGACATGATTGATATCTTAGAAGGAGTTTGTTGTAGATGATCGACTATCTTGTAGTCACTCTTTTGTATCATCCTCATAAACTCTTCTGCATCCTTTAACAAATATTCCTTCTCTCCAGCCTCAGAAGTTTCCTCTACCACAACCTTACTTTTTCCTTTGTCAACCCTATCAACAATCATTTCAGGTGACGAAAAGACCCGGCCACTACGGGTAATTCCTCCTGCTCCCACAAGATTATCTACTGAATCTGCAGAGGAACCATTCAAATCTAGTTTTTGTCCATTACAATACACTTCAGCTCCGTAGTTCCACGAAGCAGCTTTGGTGCTTTCAAACGGTACGGGACCTGCTTTAGTTATGGTTATTGTTGGTGATTTAGGCGCATAAATGGTAACGGTTTTGTACGAAATAGAGGTCGTTGCAATCTCATCCCTTTTCTCAGCCACCAACTCTTCAGACTTACTTTAAACAGACTGGTCAAACTGCAAGACTCCACTATCCATCATATCTTGAACATAGCCCTTCAACTGCCTACATCCCTCAGGATTACTCAGACACTCAGCACAATCTTCAGCACAACCTAGGAAAACACCCCTATTCAAGAATCTAGCTTTCGCAAAGCTCAAAGGTGTCTTTAGCTCATTAACATCTGTTACCAAATCTAAAACATCCTCCTCAATAATTGCATTGACCCCGGCTTGCCCATGATTTGCATAGGGTTTTTGTACGGCATTGGGAACGTCATTGGAGAAGTTAATTGCTTTACTGTCAATCATGTCCTGCACTTTATACTTAAAGGCCTTACAATTATCGATGTTATACCTAGGGGCACCTGAATGAAACTCACAGCGAGTGTTTGCGTCATACCCGGGTGGAAGTGGCCCAGTCAATGGAGCTAAAGTTCTCTTCTGAATAAGTTGCAACTGCAACAAGGCTTGCAACAGCTGAGAATACGACATGAGAGGCACATCAAAATGCCTATTTGTCTCCTGGCCTCAGTTTTGATATCTTCTATAACCCTGCTATGGTTGTTGTTGTTGTTGTTGTTGTTGAACTGCGGGAATTGTAATACTAGCAACCTACTGTTGTTGACGATTCTGACCCCTACCTCTCCCGCGAGAACTGGACACTGAGTTGGTATCTCCTTCTTGTTTCTTGTTACCGAATACCTTCTTACCTCCTCCTCCAGCTGAGGGCATCTCACCAGCACTTATCTTCCCTAACATGATACCATTTTCCACCCTCTCTCCGGTGATGATTAAATCAGAGAAACTACCCGACATGCTACTAATGAGCTTCTCATAATAGACGCCAGGCAAAGTGGCGATGAACATGTCAATGACCTCACGTTCCACCATAGGCGGTTGCACCCTGGCTACTAACTCCGCCGCCTTTGGCCATATTCTTTAAAACACTAATTGTTCCTTTGTGAAAGATTCTGAAGTTAGACCCTATTAGAAGCAAGGTCGCCATTGTATTGATAATGTTTCACAAAGGCCTCATCCAAGTCCCGCCAACTGTGGACATTCACAGGTTCCAGACTCATGTACCATTCCAACGAAGGACCAAACAAACTGTCTTGAAAGAAATGCACGAGCAATTTCTCATTGTCTGAGTAGGCAGACATCTTACAGTAGTAGGATCTCAGATGAACTCTCGAGTAGATGGTACCCTTATATTTGTCAAAGTCTGGGACTTTGAACTTCAGCGGCACTCTCAGGTCCGGGATCAGTCCCAGATTAGCCATATCAAGGACCATGGAGTTTTGACTTTCGAGGGACTTCATTTTTTCTTCAATCATCTTGATCCTCTTATCAGCTTCGGAGGGCAACTCAGCAACCACAACCCTCGTGGAGAACACATCATCTTACCTGTCTTCGTTCCAGAGGTGATCCATATTACCATGTATAACACAAGTGGTGTCAGGACCATAACCATTCCTATTAACATTACCACTTCCCACATTACCGGCACCAGCAGCATTACCGTTCCCTCCAGCAGTAGGGATAACCAAAGTAGGCATGGATTTATCAGCTCGAGGAGTCTCAACATGTGGAGGATTGGCAGCATTCCCACCATGTAACACACCATTGCCATTAACACGTGCAATCAAGGGCTGCACCAAAGTACGAAGTTGCTCTTGTCCATTAGCCACTCCCTGCATTACCTCCATGAACTGGGCTATCCGGTCCCTTATTTCCTGCATCTCTGCTTGCATTTGCTCCATTACTCTCTTCTGATTCCCCCTGGTAGCGTACCGATGAGTTGTTTGATCGTTAATCTTGAAACACACTAACGAACTACAGGAAATAAGATTAACATTTCCGATGCACCTGCAAAGCAAAAATGCAAAATGCAGACATGTATGTATGCAACAGGGAAATTTCCCCCTCGATTCTAGTTTCTGGGAGAAACACCACAATGGAGAACCCTACAGACAAGAATATAACAGAACCTCCTCGTATATAATCCCAGGCCAACGGGCAATATACAAGCAACAACTGAGTACAAAAAGAAAGGACCTCAACCAACAAGCCTGGTGATGGTCAGTTCAACAAGCAATAAGCAACAAACTACAACAGAGATAAACAAGATAGTCAAGCTAGATGACGAGACCGGAAGTCCTCTAGCAACCCCTGCGTCTCAGGATGATCTGGTCTAGCAAGCAATCCCTAAATAAGTTGCTCTCGTTGGCTAATAGTGTGCTGCAGACTCTCAACATGGTCTTCCCAAGCTCCTTCCCCAAAGCACGCCTCGAACTTGCATCTCTTGGAATCAGCTCTCAACCTGCAATCTTTCAAGTTTGCAATAGCTTAATTCAGTATGTACTCACTATCCCGTCTGAGTGGCGCCTCTGCTGCAATCTTTTCGTCTTTGACATTGAGTTGCGTCTTCAGCTTGCTGATCTGTAGCTTCAACTTGTATTCGCGCTCTTTGTTGTTGGTGAGCGTAGCATTCCATTGATTGTTAAACTTAGAAATCTCTAAGTAAGCTCTATCCAAATCTTCCTTCTTGGATGCAAGAACACTATTAACAGCCTTGAAATCCAAACCCAAACACTCCCGAGAATTGGTCTCCTTGGTCAGATCCATACCCAATTTGTTTACAAGCTCAGCTTGTTTCTTGAAGGAATGAACAACCTCATTCTTCTCCCTTCGAAGCTGAATGATTTATTTCTCCAACTCCTCATTAGCCTTCTTCAACTCTTCCTTCTCAAACAATAACTGATTGTACTTCTGAATGTCAACCGTAGTGGGTTCTTCAATCACAAGAGGGCACACAGGCTTAGCAGATGGGTAAGGCATAATCAACTTCTCGGCTCTGCTCTGAATCCAAACCACATAGGGGTCGTAGGCTCGACTATTGCTCTTCCATAAGGCAACCTTCCCTCTTTTGTGGACATTACTCCAAGCATGCTCAACTCTGGCTAAGGTATCCCCCTCCAATAACCCGGTGAGATATAGAGATTCCTGTATCTCTTCATCCTTCGGAGGACTCCTTAATGCATACCCAAATTGCCTGATTGCGATGGACAGGTTATAGTTTATGCAACCCTTTCTTCCGACCAGCGGGACATTCAGAAAGCTTCCACAACTATAAATTATCTTGATACCCAGCATGTCCCTATCAAACCAGACAATATCTTCAGCAGACAATCTCATCAAACGTTCGGACCATTCCGATGTACCTGCAGTATCAGAGAACAGACCAGTCTAGGGAAGATGGCTTACAAACCATAGATATAGTGTTGCGGTGAAAATTGGATATCAAGCTATTAAATTAACTTGAATCTTAATTCTTTTACAACCGAACTTTATTTTATCCAAAGGAAAGGTCTAAAGAAAGAAAAACCTTTTTCGCGATGTAACGACAACGCTTAAGAGATTCGGGGATCAGGGGTTGGTTATACCTAGGGAAGGTGTTAGCACCCTAAGCATCTGTAGTACTCTACACGAACCTTTTTTTTGATTGCTTTCTAAGTTTGTGAAATATGTACTATGGATTTAGGATTGGGAGTTGAGTGTAAAGATAAGTAAATACCTAATTGGTTTTCTAAGTTTGCTCGCAAAGGCGTCGCATCTTCTGCCTACGTATCCTAACTAGGATAGAATCAGAGCAATCGTAGTTCACCTCACAAGGGAAGAAGAACACCTGATTATGTTCAAGGTTCAGGGGGGAACGAACATGACAATGTTTGTGTGGAGTTTGACAAAACTCCCTAATCTAAGTTGTAATATTCAAAAGGGGAAGTAAGAAATCATGACAATGATTCTTACACAGAGTTGACAAACTCTTTCCTAGGGTTCTAGTTGAAGAACACTCCTAGTACAGGTGGGTCTTTTAGACTTAAAGCAAAGTCTAAGGGTTTCAAAATTAAGGTTGAAGTAACTTAACAAAGTCAAGAGAGGGATGAGGGAGGTATCCATGACATGAGGGTCAAATGGACAGACTTTTCCTTTGGAAATAGAGAGGGGAGGCAACAGGATGGGAGCTAACAAGTTTCATCACTTGGGGAAAGAAGACAACTTAATAAGTAAAATAACAACATGGTAAAGGCATATTCATGGTGACAACCATTAAATAAACATGTGGAATGATAAAGATGAAGGTGCATTGATGACAATCAAAGCAGATGAGTTAACAGGAACTGTGACGATAGATCGAGTTTAATTAAGCTATCAGATGAAGTAACATGAACTTGGTAATATCCAAATATGAAGTCCTAACATGTTAAAAAACATCTAAGGGTATGGATGCAAGCATGTATCACAAATAATTACAAGTACATCAAGAGAAAATTCATCTGCATCTGTCAAAACGATCACAGAAAGTACACTACTTGCACATAGTCAAAAGAGATGAAAAATTATGCAAACATGAAAATAAAAAATATGACATGAAATTAGACATCAATATGAACATAATTCAAAAAGAATGGGTGAAAAATGATTAAAATTGAGAGAGATATGATTTTTCAAAGATTGGTGAAAAAATGACAAAATTTAATAAAAGAGTTGCCCTCCTCAGGGGTCGAACTCAGGCTCACTTGGTACAAGGCGTGTTTTGGCATATGGTCTTACCACTGGGGTGGCTATACATCCGTTTGTAAATGCCACCCCATTAAATTATAAGGGTGAAAATCAAAGCAAGCTGGGCAAATTGGCCAAGGCAAAAATGTGAAATTTTCAAAATACGTTTTGTCGCGTAACTTTTTCAATACTTAACCAAATGGGATGAAATTTTTATGTAACTTGACTAGAAAAATATGAGAAATACGATGTTGATGTTTGTTTTCTCAAAATATGCTCACATTTCAAAACTCGGCTGAAGATGCATGTGGTGTTTTTGAAATGCAATTCTAGATCAACAAGCCATAACAGTTACAATTGGTGGTAGGAATTGGTTTGATCAAACCTTAAACATGCTAATGAAGGTGTCTCAGTAACCATTTTATCTAAAAACCAACAGGACAAGAATTTGGTATGAAATGCAAACGGTGATGGATGCCTCCAAACATACTGTCAACAGAATTTGATGTTTTCCAATGATGAATTGCCAACAGTCTAAGTTCAACAATAGGTTAAGATGAGGTAAAACAAAACATACAATAGCATGATGTAAACAGAATTTAATTAACACCAAAACAATGCTAACCCTGCTCCAAACCTCTCAACTAAAACCACAGCATGACCAAAAAACCTTAAGGATAGTTACTGATATCACAAAAAAAAATGGACCCTATCTTGACAATGCCTACCACTAACCAAAAGTCCAAAATGAGTCCCATCTGCAACTCACAATTTAAAACTGCAACCCTTTCTTAAAATAGAAATTAGCAGTAGGACCAACTATCCTACATATGTTTAACAATTGTTGCTCCTTTACAACAGGCCTACCTAAAACTGGTGTGATGTCTATGAATTGGAAATCATGAATTATCATTGTAAGTGTAAGCATGAGATTCAAACAGTTCTAGTGTACTTTGGTCCTACACAAACATCATTCACTACTCAACAAGAGGTTTGCATCTCAAATTTGGGGCATAAACCAGCTAGGGGCAAAACTAAAGTGACAGTTGCAAAATATGGGAATTGAGGTGCAGTTTGGGGTTATGTATCTTAAATCCATCCAGTTATACATTGAGTCAATTACATACCATAAGATGCTTTTGAATGATGTCTATACTACAGCCAAGGATCAAAAACAATCTACAGTGAAAAGTGATGAGCAGATTACAAGGACTGTGAGCATACTGCATTTTTGAAGCTAGTGACCAATTCAAGCATGTTACAACCAGACACATGGTCCTTACACAATTCAGACATCATGTATATGACAATCATACATCAAAAAGTTTGTTTATGCAGCAAAGCATCAACTAATACATGCAGTTAACAGTGAGAATCATGAAAGTTTGAAAAATGCTTATTTGAAAGGGAATGCAAACAGGCCATACATACATGTTAGAAATGTATAACAGATGTCAATAAACTCAATTTTTGAACACTTTCTGTCCTAAAACTACAAGTGGCACATTCATGGCAATGATGTACAACACATAGCATTCATGAGTGAAAACACAAACCAGATGCCATTAACTCAAACCAATCACACTTACCTACCATGATTATGATTTTAAATATAATTCAAGTCACCAAGGAGCTGTTCTTGAGTCATGACAAAATTTTGGTATGAAACACACACATGGTATATCTTTCACATAATGAACTCAAAATAACAAATCATGGAATTATGGTGCAAAGCAAGAATAAAGTGTTTACATACCTCTAGTAGACTTTGTTGAACAAGCTAGAATAATCAAGAAACCCAGAGAACTTCAATCTTCCTTTTTGCCTTGAGTCTTTTCCTTCTCTTTGAAGCAATGTGCAAATATGATGACAAATGGAGAAATGAAATCCACCAAAGAGTTCCAACACCTTGGACAGTTGAGAAACAATATATGAGAGGTGTTAGGATGATTGGAACACCAAGGAAATGCTTAGAACAAGATTTGGTAGAATTTGTGGCTTTTGGTCAAAGTAACTTGGTGATGAAGTTGACTTTTTGAATGGTGAGGTTTTTGAGTGGTTTAAGGTCTTATACACCTTCTATATAAAATTTATATATTGTGTGGATGGTTGTTGAGGAGTTTGAATGTAGAGAAATGAATTTGGCAGCAAATCTCCCAAGGCAGATTTTTGGTGTTTTTTGTGAAATTGAAATTTTGAGATTTTGGAGTAAGGAGTGGAAATAATGCATGCTTTCAATTTCTCTGGTTTTAGAATTGATATTATGTTTAGAATGAAGTGGTGAGGGCTCTATTTATAGGCAAGGAAGTGGTTTGGGGCAGATTTGAAGATTTCTTCACTTTGAAGAAAGGTTTTACACTTTTTAGATCAAACCTCCACAAGAGGATTTCCTTGGATGCAAGACAAGCTCAAATTAAAGCTTCATGATGGTTTTGAAAGGGATAAGTGCAGGCTAGAGGGTGTAGCTTGATGGCTGTGGCAGAATTGCTTTACACCTCATGCTTACTTTTTCACTTTTGAATGCAAGTTGCAAACCAACTTGCAAGCCACTTGCTTTGGCTTTGGAGATTTCAAATTTCTGCATAATCCTTGGTTCTTTCATGCTACAAACACCTCACATATCAGATACAACATGTTCCACAAGCTGATATTGGCCAATTTTGATGAAAGAATGAATTCTTGAATTTTGACAATGTGGGACTAAAGTGAAAACCAACCAACTTGCCATGACCATAACTTTCAGCTCACAAATCCTTTTGAGATGTGATAGTACTTTTTAGAAAGCCCTCAAATAGCTCTAAAACATTCATGCTTTCATGAGTTTCAATTTCCAAAAGGAACTTGGCCAAAAAGTCTCCCAAAGTTGCTAAAAAATGAACTTAAAAGTGAAATTTCCCAAAGTCTTTTTCCCCTTTAGAAATGATTTTTCGATTACTCCTTCATCCTTGATCCAATGGTCATGAAAATTGATATGCAAGTCCAATATGACATAACGAACAATTTTGTTTCACAACTGGAAGTCCAATTCCTAAAATTTGAAGATTTGACTTTCCGGTCAACCGTACGACCGATCGGTGACTACCGAGTCGCCTGTTGACATTCTGGACCTCCTGAGACTTTGAAACTTCTTGACTGAACTTTATTAAGCTATATGAACTTCATGGATCATAATCTCACCATTAAAACATCTTCCAACATCAAAGTCAAACTACAGTTGACTTTTACTAGTCAAAAACCCTAATCGGGTGCCCTGAAATACACTGCTTTGGATTCTGGGGTAACAACCTCAAATTGGATTCTCAATTGTCATTATATGATACCCTTGATCTCATTTCATGATTGAATTATTCCAAAACATTGACTACTCACACCCTTGAAGTTTTGATTTTGACTGCGCAAAACCCTGATTCATTTGTAACTTTGAAAAAGACAAACTTCCACTGGGTTAGGGTTAGATAATTCATGAGCATGCTCCTAAAATGATAATGAGAATCTAAGGGACCAAAATTCATGAGCATGCTCCTGAAATCTTGCAAATGACAAAATTCCATGGAAATTTTATAAGTGAAAAATGACAACGTGGATAAGGTTACATTGAATCCCATGACCAAACTATCCCTAAAGGCTAAAACTCCCCAAAATCCTTGCTTCTGACGAGATCGGTTGGAGTGAATTCTTGTAGGATATTCTACATTAGTGGCAACTCATCTGATGCAGTGAAACGCCTTTGTCCCTAACTTTTGCCCGGATCGCCCTTTCAGGTTTTCAATCCACCGGGACGCTCATTTTTGCCTAAACCGCCCTTTCGGGTTTTCAACTTAGCGAGCTCTTAGTTTTCTTTTTCTCCTTTTTTCTCTTTTCTTTTCTTTTTCTTCAACCCTAACTTTTGCATAAGTCGTTCCTTTGAGTTTTTGACTTATCGGGTTCTTTTTAGGCGTAATATTTTCGTACCACATCAGAATTCACTGGATGAGTAAGCTGCTCTCCATCCATGGTAGTGAGAATCAATGAGCCTCCTGAGAAGACTATTTTTACAACAAACGGGCCGTCATAGTTAGGCATCCACTTTTCCCGTGCGTCTATATGAACTGGTAAAATCTTTTTGAGTACAAGTTCCCCTTCGCAAAATTCTCGGACACGAACTTTCTTGTCAAAAGCTCTCTTGATCCTCTTCTGATATAACTGACCATGACACATTGCAGACATGCGCTTTTCGTCAATAAGATTCAATTGATCAAACCTTTCTCTCACCCATTCTGATTCTTCAATCTTGGTTTCCATTATGACTCTCAAAGAAGGTATCTCGACCTCAATAGGAAGTACCGCCTCCATTCCATATACCAAAGAAAAAGGGGTTGCCCCTGTTGAAGTGCGGACGGATGTTCGGTATCCATGCAAGGCAAATGGCAGAATCTCATGCCAATCTTTGTAAGTTTTCACCATCTTTTGCAAAATCTTTTTGATGTTTTTATTTGCAGCTTCTACAGCTCCGTTCATCTTGGGACGATAAGGAGAAGAATTATGATGTTCAATTTTGAAGTCATCACACAACTCTTTCATGACTTTGTTGTTCAAATTGGTACCATTGTCCATTATGATTCGGCTCGGAATTCCGTAACGACAGATAATTTCCTTTTTGATAAAACGAGCCACCACTTGTCGAGTAACGTTGGTGTAGGATGCAGCTTCAATCCACTTTGTGAAATAGTCAATAGCAACCAGAATAAATCGGTGTCCGTTAGAAGCTTTTGGTTCAATTTCCCCAATCATATCGATGCCCCGCATAGAGAAAGGCCATGGTGATGACAACACATTTAGCAATGTCGGTGGTATGTGCATCTTGTCCGCATAAATCTGACACTTGTGACATTTCCTGGCATATTGAATACAGTCAGTTTCTAAGGTCAACCAGTAATAACCAGCCCTCAAAATCTTTTTAGACATAGCATATCCATTTACATGAGTACCGAACATTCCTTTGTGAACATCTTGCATTAACAACTCTGCTTCTCGTCTGTCGACACATCTAAGCAGGACAATATCATGGTTTCTTTTGTAAAGCACATCATTGCTGAGAAAGAACTTGGATGCTAATCGTCTCAGAGTTTTCTTGTCAAGTGATGTAGCATCTGCTGGATACTCTTGTTTTAACAGATAATTCTTTATGTCATAGAACCATGGCTTATCATCAGTCTCTTCTTCAACCATCTGACAGTAGGCGGGCTCGGTCTAGCGTTCGATTCGGATGAGAGTGTTATCATTGACATCCCTGACTTTCCACATCGAGGCTAGCATGGCTAGGGCATCGGCAATGTGATTTTCAGATCTCGGGACATGCTTGAAAGTGATTTCATCGAAACACTCCATCATCTTGACAATATAGGCTCTATAAGGAATCAAATTCTCATGTCTAGTTTCCCATTCTCCAGTAACCTGATAAATAACCAAAGTTGAATCCCCACTGACTTCAAGAAGTTTGATTTTAAGGTCAATAGCTGCTTCAAGGTCGAGAATGCAGGCTTCATATTCGACGATATTGTTTGTGCAGTCAAAATCCAACCTGGCTGTGAATGGAGTGTAACCACCTTTCGGATTCATTAAAACGGCGTCTACGCCATGCCCACTGTAGTTGGAGGAACCATTGAACATCATTTTCCACCAAAGACCTTCCGGCGGAATCTCATCAAGAATTGGCTCTTCACAATCTTTTACTAACATAATGTCTTCATCTGGGAAATCAAATCTGAGAGGCTCATAATCTTCCACCGGTTGATCTGCAAGATATTCTGACAAAACACTACCTTTGATAGACTTCTGAGCTACGTACTGGATGTCGTATTCCGATAATAACATATGCCAACAGGCGAGCCTTCTAGTCTGAGCAGGCTTCTCAAAAATATACTTTATTGGATCCATTTTTGAAATCCACAAAGTGGTATGACAAATCATGTATTGCCTCAAACGTTTGGCCGCCCATGCCAAAGCACAACAAGTTTTTTCCAGAAGTGAATATCGGCCTTCACAATCAGTAAACTTCTTACTCAAATAATAGATAGCATGTTCTTTTCGTCCAGACTCGGCCTTCACAACCCATTGAATTCTCAAGCACTGTCAAATACATGAAGAGAGGTCTTCCCGACACCGGAGGTATCAAGATCGGAGGTTCTTGTAGGTAACCCTTGATCTTATCAAATGCTTGCTGACAATCTGAATTCCAAACAACCGTCTGGTCCTTGTGTAATAATTTGAAGATGGGCTCGCAAGCGGGAGTCATATTGGAAATAAATCTGGATATGTAGTTCCGTCTCCCAAGAAAACCTCTGACTTGCTTTTCCGTTTGTGGAGCTGGCATGTCTTGAATGGCTCAGACTTTATCTGGATCTACCTTAATCCCTCGGTGACTGACAATGAAACCGAGTAATTTCCCAGATCTTACCCCAAAGGTACACTTGGCTGGATTCAGTCTCAACTGATATTTTCTGAGCCTCTTAAATAGTTTCACAAGATGTTCCAAATGGTCCTTCTCGCTTTGATATTTGGCTATCATGTCATCGACATATACCTCTATCTCCTTGTGCATCATATCATGAAATAAAGTTACCATGGCCCTTTGATAAGTAGCACCTGCGTTCTTCAGACCGAAAGGCATAACTTTGTAGCAGTAAGTCCCCCACAGAGTAATGAAAGTAGTTTTTTCCATGTCATCGGGATCCATCTTAATCTGATTGTAACCGGAGAACCCATCCATAAATGAGAAAACTGCAAAACGAGCCGTATTATCCACCAACGTGTCAATATACGGCAAAGGGAAATCATCCTTCAGACTGGCCTTGTTTAGGTCCCTGTAATCCACACACATTCTTACTTTCCCATCCTTTTTCGGCACAGGTACAATATTGGCTACCCATTCGGGGTATTTGGACACTGCTAAGAACCCGGCGTCAATTTATTTCTTCACCTCATCTCGAATCTTGAGAGCCATGTCAGGTCTTGTTCTTCGGAGCTTTTGCTTAACCAATGGGCATTCTGGTCAAAGCGGTAACTTGTGAACCACTATGTCAGTGTCTAGACCCGGCATATCCTGGTATGACCAAGCAAATACATCCACATATTCTTTCAAAAGTTTCTCTAGTTGCTGCTTGACTTCTACCCCTAGAGCTGCCCCAATCTTGACTTCTTTCTTGTTTTCTTCGGTGCCAAGATTAATGACTTCTACCTGTTCTTTGTAGGGTTGAAGCTCTGTACACTCATGGTGTGCCAACTTTAGCAGTTCATCAGGGATTTCATAATCTTCATCCTCATCTTCAGCTTGGTATATTGGTGAATCAAAATCCGGAGGGAATGCAAAGTCATAGGATTCAATCGGTTTTAGGACATCACTGCACGTTGGAATGGCTTACTTTATTAAAACACACAAAGACAAATGCAACATACAACAGAGAAAAATTGTTTTCGTTTTTGCCATTTTTTTTATAACTGAAAGCAAAAGGAGTAAAGGAAAAAACACGAGGAAATTAACAAAATAGTTCATTTTTCATTGATTTTCTTGAAAGCTCGGGGCCCTTACAAAACATTCCTATAGCCTTTGGGCATGGCTATGGAGATTCAAAACAAAAACAAGAAAAGAAGGACAAACAAAATTACTTTGACTCAGGAAAAACCAAAGGAATCTCAATAGCTTCCCAGTTGCTCAAGGCAGTGTTGCAATGATACACTAGCTGTTCAAGGTCTTCATCTTTGGAATCCTCCTCCACAACACTGATTTGGAAACCTCCACTGATGAATACTTCTTGTATAGTCTTTGGGCGTCCCTTGTCATGTGTTAGTGCTTCATTATGAGTTGGTTTGTAACCCAACCCTTGGCGATCCATGTTTGGCTTTACTTCAACAACCTCTCCCCAACCCGCAGGAGTGCCTTCTTCTAGTGTAGACTTGATGCTCTGAGCAGATGCAAAAGACGGACCACTCTTAGCCACTGTTTCTTCTAACATCACTGCATTAGCTATCTCGAGTGCCTGAAAGGAAGTTTCTAACGCGCCCTCATCTGCTTCAATATACTTGAATGATGACAAATTGCTCACCATTAGGTCCTCTTCACCGTGTACGATCACTAAATTATCATTCACTACAAATTTCATTCTTTGATGTAAGGTGGAAGTTACTGCCCCAGCAGCGTGAATCCTTGGTCGTCCCAACAAACAACTATAAGCTGGGTTAATGTCCATGACTTGGAATGTAATATCGAACACATGAGGTCCGATCATGATTGGAAATTCTACCTCTCCAACAACCATTCTTCTTGAACCATCAAAAGCTTTTACGATCAAAGATGTTGGTTTCATTTCTGCCCCTGCATATGCTAACCTTGCGAGCGACCTTGCGGGCAATACATTCAATGAGGATCCAGTATCGACTAAAACTCGTGCCATTGTGTCTTCCTGGCACCTGACAGATATGTGCAATGCACGGTTGTGATTGTGTCCTCCGTTCGGCAACTCAGCATCACTAAAGCTTAGGGTGTTACAGGCTGTAATGTTGGCTATTACTGAATCAAATTGTCCGAGAGTTATGTCTTTTGTCACATGTCCCTGTTTCAATACCTTCTGCAGAGCCTCTCTGTGAGCTGGAGAATTCATTAAGAGAGACAAGATCGATATCTTTGATGGGGTTTGGTGAAGCTGATCAATGATCCTGTAATCACTTTTCCGAATAATCCTTAAGAATTCTTCGTCGTTTCCTTCAGTACCTGGTACCTGTTGTTCTTTTGTCGCAGCAGGGGTAACCTCTTTTGGAGCGGCTACTGGCATTTTTTGTTGATAGATGCGACCACTACGGGTCATTTTGCTTGTACCTGCAATGTTTGTCACGTCCACTTGGTTGTCTCTTACTGTCTCTTTTTGACTAACCTTCCTAGATCCTCGGTCTATCACAGTCATGTCATACTTCCAGGGAACGGCCTTTGTGCTTTCAAAAGGAAACGGTCCTGGTTTCTGAATAATAACCGGTCGGGGTTGATCGATAGCTGACTTGTTGAAAACCGGCTTCATACTTTTGTTGGTCGTTTTGAACACCAAAACTTTCTCACCTTTCTTTGGTAAATTGAAAACAGGCTCAATTACTGAAACTTCTTCTTTCCTCACCTTACTACACACTTGTAATATTCCTTCATCAATCAACCTTTGTATACCTCTTCGTACCTCATCACACCCTCTAGAATCACTAGAATATTTTTCACAATCCTTATGGGTATCCTCTATCAATCCTGATTTCAGTAGTTTCTCGTGAAGTAACCTCAACGGGGTTCTGATCTCTGACACACCTTGGAACATCCTTTCATCTGACATTTCTTCTACTGCATTGACCCCTCCATGGTTCGGCAATGGATTACTTTTGACATTTGGGGGTACATCATCAAAAGACAAGATCTTCTTTTCCATCAACTCCCTGACAAGATGTTTTAAAGCAAGACAACCTTCTAAATCATGACCGGCAACACCTTCGTGAAAGGCAAAATGAGCATTTGGATTATAGTGAGGAGACATAGTGTCTGGATTTAATGGTCGTGTTGTTACCAATCCCTGCTGCACTAAGGAGGGATACAACTCTGTGTAAGTCATCAGTATCTGAGGGAGTGGAGGTTTTGTTGTTGGTCTCTGATTCTGGTAGTTTTGTCTGGGTGCCTGAGCTCTAGGCTGATGATGTTGCTGATAGGGTGGAGCATTGGGCGCTCGTTGATACCCTTGTTGAATTGGCTGATATACAGGTGTCGGATGCACTGTCTGATAACTGGGAACAGGATGGCTGAAAGCCGGAGTTACAGCTGCCACATAAGATTGTTGGGCATACTGCAACGGATACATTGGTCATTGTTGCTGGGATTGCTGAACATAACTTGCTTGAGGCTGCTGAACAAAGCCTTGCTAAGGTTGTTGAACATAACTCTGCGGATACTGTTGGTAAGGCAGTCTCTAGGTGTGACTCTTTCTTCCCAGAGTTACTGCATTTGTCTCCCCTTCCTTCTTTTTATGAAAATTACTGCTGAGCTTCTTGACATTGTTATTACCGAAACTGCTGGAACTGCTAGCCACCTTCCCATTCTTCATTACCAACTCCACTCTTACTCCCACAGCTACTATATCAGAGAAACTCGCGGTTACACTACTGATCATTTTCTCATAAAACTCCGGTCTCACTGTATCGACGAACCAATCTGTTAACTCTTTTTCACTCAAAGGATGTTCTACCTGAGATGCAGTTTCCCTCCATCTTTGTGCATACTCTTTGAAAGATTCTGAACTCTTCTGTGACATACTCAGTAACTGTCTTCTATCAGGGGCTAAATCCATGTTGTACTTGTAATGTTTTACAAAAGCATCAGCCAAGTCTTGGAAACTATGAATACGAGACTGATCCAAGCCCAAATACCATTTAGCAGGAGCTCCTTTCAGACTATCTTGGAAACAGTGAATCATTAACTTGTCATCTTCCACATGAGCGGCCATTCTTCGGTAATACATAATCAGATGCGTTCGAGGACAAGTAGCCCCAGAATACTGATCAAAATTAGGAACCTTGAATGTTGGCGGAATTACCAATCCAGACACTAATCACATATCTCTGGCATCAGTACCAAATATGTCATTTCCTTCCATTTCTCTGACTTTCCCGCCGATAGTCTCTACACTTTCTTTCAACTTATCATGTCGTCCGCTTTCTTCTTTATACCCATCAAGACCTTCGTACACTGGTGGAGGATTATGAAAAACATGGCGCGCTTGAACCTGAACAGAAGGGTGAGTGTAAGTAGGAATAGCTTGAGGATCTTCTGGCCCCAAAGGAACTGCTTGTTGATTGACTACTGGTGGAGGTATAAAACCAGGTGATAACCCGTACGGTGGTACATTCGCAACAGTGACTTCCGTTGGGATTGGCTCTACAGCTATGCCAGTGATTTCAGAAACAATAGTGGCTTGAGTGTCCAACTTTGCACGAATGACTTGTAGGGCTTCCATGATCTGCCCCATGCCTCCTCTTAGCTCTCCGAGTTCATTATCAATCCTGTCCACATCCAAATTTTGTCCTTCCATTCATAGGCGAGCTTGGGCTCGGGTGTTGTATCGGTGTTGAGGATTCAGTGTGATTCTTTCTAGAGACAAAACAGCGAGATGAGACACAACACAAGAACATGCACATGCGATGCTTATGAATGCAAAATGCAACAATGCAAAATTAATCATTCAAGGAATCCAAAGAAATATTTGCAAAAATTATAATAACGGGGAAAAAAGTCCTCATAGATTAATAACTGAGAGTTTTACAACAACGATTCTGAATCCAGAATCCATCCTGCAAAATAATCTTTAGTTCCTTGAATGATTAATTAATGCAAATGCGAATGCAAAAGGTTTCATGGAACTCAGATCAAAACATCATTTCATTTTATTGATTTTCAAGATTGCATTACAAAATATCTAGTACATTTTACAAAAGTCCTAAGGCTAACAGTATTCTAAATAAAAGTCCTCTTTTGCTTTGAGTTTCTTGATTTCTTCTTCCATCTGAGTCTTCTCAAGAATGAGTTTGTCCACGACTAGCTTCCATGGAGTCGGCTGAGAGCTGGAAGAAGATAAACCTTCCTGTGTCTTCCTCTTCTTATAAGTGATCATTTATTTGTCCTTCGCATGTAGTTGTCTACGGAGTTCATCATTCTCTTCCATGGCCACTTGGTACTTGTACTTACAGGCTACTTCAGTTTGTTGTGATTTCCTCAAAGCAATCTTTAACTTCTCCTCTTCAGACATAAAGATCATTGTGTGTTCCTCCTCTAAAGCCATGGGTTTCTGCTGAGGATAAGGCATCTTTAGCTGAATAGCTCTCTTACGGACCCATTGGAGATAAGGCCCGAGAGAGATGCAGTTAGGTTTCCCTAAGGCTTCTTTTCCTTTCTTGTGTACATGACCCCAAGCTTTTAGAATTTCTCCCTTCAATTTTGAACTTCCTTTAAAGAAAATATTCTCCACATGAGCGTTGTTTGGTTTGTCCTTCAAAGGATATCCAAGCTGTCGGCGAGCGAGAACAGGGTTGTAACTGATTCCCCCACTTGTACCCATGAGAGGTACGTTACCAAAGCTTCCACAACTGTCAATGATTTTTATCCCATCGTAACTACGGCTGTACCAATCAATATCAGAGTGAGCAAGAGCCATAACCTTCTGAGACCACCAACCTTCCTTCCAAAAAGCATAAGCCTTAGGTAAGTGAAAAATAAACCACTTATATAACAGAGGGACACAACAGATAATCATTCCTCCTTTATGCAGATTTCTCAAGTGAACAGAATGATAGGCGTCAGCTAATAAAGTAGGCACAGGGTTTTTCTTCAAGAAAATCTTGATGGCATTGAGATCCACAAAGTTATCAAAACTTGGAAACAATAAAATCCCATAAATGAGCAAGGCAAAGATAGCTTTGAATGCATCCATACTCAAATGATCAACATAGTATTGTGCTTTCCCAACTAAGAACTCGGCAGTCAAATCAAAGACTCCTCCCTTAGTAACCATATTTTTCTGAATATCCACCAATCCTAAACGTGTAGCTTTAGCAATTTCTTCTTCCTTAGGGTCCTTCTCCATGATTGGAAAAGGAGAGTCTTCAAGAATAGGTAAACCAATCAAGCAAGAATATTCCTCAAGTGTAGGTACCAGCTGATAATCAGGGAAAGTAAAACAATGATAGAGTGGATCATAAAACTGGAGGAGTGTGGAGAGAAGTGCCAGATCCATCTTCCTTTTTACCCTCAACAATGACAATAAGTTCCCATACCTGCTCTTGAATCCTTCTAGATCTGTTATCAAAGGGCTCAACCTTTCTATGTCATCCAAGTTAGGACTTTTGTAAGTGTACTTCATAGTTTTCTTTTTTCCACTGTCCATGATGATCCTAATGTTTACAAACAAGACATCTGAGTTCCATGAAACTTTTATGACATGATGTTCATGAATGCATGAATGTACAAACACAGGTAGGCACAGATTCACATATACACACAGATAAAGGTTTTGGTTTCGAGAACATGAGTAAGGAGTCAAGGTCTACCCACCCCAAAGGTATGTACTGAGGCCTTCAAAACTGTAGAGCAAGGTTCTAAAATAGTTCCCAGAGTCCTCGACCCATCTTTCGGATATTATCAATTTCCCAAATACTTGGTGATCGATAATATTCTCAAGAGAGTCTCGTCCAAGTGTAGTATCGCGTATCAACTACTTTGGAATTACTTCCTTATAGTCATAGCACTACATCCTAATAAAGCCATAGTGGGGAAAAAGGTAATCTAAAGGTCCTCAGTATCACGGGCTCCCATGTAGAAAGTAGCATTGTTTTCACGAATACTCGATCAACAATACTAACTCTCAAAAGGGCCTCTACCGAGCGGAGGTTTTCTCAAGTCAACTTGGTCGGGAATCAACTCCCTATAAGTTTCCTTGAATATACCACCATCCTATCATAAGTACACTCAAACACGGGTATAGTGTTTTCTCACCATTCAAAATTCCCAAGATCCAGCAGGGCACATATATACATATTTACAAGTATTCACAAATATAGCAAGTATTCAAACAAGATAGGCTAAACCCTCAAAGCAAGCTCCCCAGTGAAGTCGCCATTTCTGTTGCGGTGAAAATTGGATATCAAGCTATTAAATTAACTTGAATCTTAATTCTTTTACAACCGAACTTTATTTTATCCAAAGGAAAGGTCTAAAGAAAGAAAAACCTTTTTCGCGATGTAACGACAATGCTTAAGAGATTCGGGGATCGGGGGTTGGTTATACCTAGGGAAGGTGTTAACACCCTAAGCATCTGTAGTACTCTACAGGAACCTTTTGTTTGATTGCTTGCTAAGTTTGTGAAATATGTACTATGGATTTAGGATTGGGAGTTGAGTGTAAAGATAAGTAAAAACCTAATTGGTTTTCTAAGTTTTCTCGCAAAGACATCGCATCTTCTACCTACGTATCCTAACTAGGATAGAATCAGAGCAATCGTAGTTCACCTCACAAGGGAAGAAGAACACCTGATTATGATCAAGGTTCAGGGGGGAACAAACATGACAATGTTTGTGTGGAGTTTGACAAAACTCCCTAATCTAAGTTGTAATATTCAAAAGGGGAAGTAAGAAATCATGACAATGATTCTTACACAGAGTTGACAAACTCTTTCCTAGGGTTCTAGTTGAAGAACACTCCTAGTACAAGTGGGTCTTTTAGACTTAAAGCAAAGTCTAAGGGTTTCAAAATTAAGGTTGAAGTGACTTAACAAAGTCAAGAGAGGGATGAGGGAGGTATCCATGACATGAGGGTCAAATGGACAGACTTTTCCTTTGGAAATAGACAGGGGAGGCAACAAGATGAGAGCTAACAAGCTTCATTACTTGGGGAAAGAAGACAACTTAACAAGTAAAATAACAACATGGTAAAGGCATATTCATGGTGACAACCATTAAATAAACATGTGGAATGATAAAGATGAAGGTGCATTGATGATAAACAAAGCAAATGAATTAACAGGAACTGTGACGATAGATCGAGTTTAATTAAGCTATCAGATGAAGTAACATGAACATGGTAATATCCAAAGATGAAGTCCTAACATGTTAACAAACATCTAAGGGTATGGATGCAAGCATGTATCACAAATAATTACAAGTACATCATGAGAAAATTCATCTGCATCTGTCAAAACGATCACAGAAAGTACACAACTTGCACATAGTCAAAAGAGATGAAAAATTATGCAAACATGAAAATAAAAAATATGAAATGAATTAGACATCAAGATGAACATAATGCAAAAAGAATGGGTTAAAAAATGATTAAAATTGAGAGAGATATGATTTTTCAAAGATTGGTGAAAAAATGACAAAATTTAATAAAAAAGTTGCCCTCCTCAGGGGTCGAACTCAGGCTCGCTTGGTACAAGGTGTGTTTTGGCATATGGTATTACCACTGGGGTGGCTATAAATCCGTTTGTAAATGCCACCCCATGAAATTATAAGGGTGAAAATCAAAGCAAGTTGGGCAAATTGGCCAAGGCAAAAATGTGAAATTTTCAAAATACGTTTTGTCGCGTAACTTTTTCAATACTTAACCAAATGGGATGAAATTTTTATGTAACTTGACCATAAAAACATGAGGAATACGATGGTGATGTTTGTTTTCTCAAAATATGCTCACATTTCAAAACTCGACTGAAGATGCATGTGGTGTTTTTGAAATGCAATTCTAGATCAACAAGCCATAACAGTTACAATTGGTGGTAGAAATTGGTTTGATCAAGCCTTAAACATGATAATGAAGGTGTCTCAGTAACCATTTTATCTAAAAACCAACAGGACAAGAATTTGGTATGAAATGCAAATGGTGATGGATGCCTCCAAACATACTGTCAACAGAATTTGATGTTTTCCAATGATGAATTGCCAACAGTCTAAGTTCAACTATAGGTTAAGATGAGGTAAAACAAAACATACAATAGCATGATGTAAATAGAATTTCATTAACACCAAAACAATGTTAACCCTGCTCCAAACCTCTCAACTAAAACCACAACATGACCAAAAAACCTTAAACTTGACAAAGATCAAGTATGCTAAACTGATAAAACCAGGCTCTAAGGATAGTTACTGATATCACAAAAAAAGTGGACCCTATCTTGACAATGCCTACCACTAACCAAAAGTCCAAACTGAGTCCCATCTGCAACTCACAATTTAAAACAGCATCCCTCTCTTAAAACAGAAATTAGCAGTAGGACCAACTATCCTACATATGTTTAACAATTGTTGCTCCTTTACAACAGGCCTACCTAAAACTGGTGTGATGTCTATGAATTGGCAATCATGAATTATCATTGTAAGTGTAAACATGAGATTCAAACAGTTCTAGTGTACTTTGGTCCTACACATACATCATTCACTACTCAACAAGAGGTTTGCATCTCAAATTTGGGGCATAAACCAGCTAGGGGCAAAACTGAAGTGACAGTTGCAAAATATGGGAATTGAGGTGCAGCTTGGGGTTATGTATCTTAAATCCAGCCAGTTATACATTGAGTCAATTACATACCATAAGATGCTTTTGAATGATGTCTATACTACAGCCAAGGATCAAAAACAGTCTACAGTGAAAAGTGATGAGCAGATTACAAGGACTGTGAGCATACTACATTTTTGAAGCTAGTGACCAATTCAAGCATGTTACAACCAGACACATGGTCCATACACAATTCAGACATCATGTATATGACAATCATACATCAAAAAGTTTGTTTATGCAGCAAAGCATCAACTAATATATGTAGTTAACAATGAGAATCATGAAAGTTTGAAACATGCTTTTTTGAAAGGGAAAGCAAACAGACCATACATACATGTTATAAATGTATAACAGATGTCAATGAAATCAATTTTTGAACACTTTCTGTCCTAAAACTACAAGTGGCACATTCATGGCAATGATGTACAACACATAGCATTCATGAGTGAAAACACAAACCAGATGCCATTAACTCAAATCAATCACACTTACCTACCATGATTATGATTTTAAATATAATTCAAGTCACCAAGGAGCTGTTCTTGAGTCATGACAGAATTTTGGTATGAAACACACACATGGTATATCTTTCACATAATGAACTCAAAATAACAAACCATGGAACTATGGTGCAAAGCAAGAATAAAGTGTTTACATACCTCTAGTATACTTTGTTGAACAAGCTAGAATAATCAAGAAACCCAGAGAACTTCAATCTTCCTTTTTGCCTTGAGTTTTTTCCTTCTCTTTGAAGCAATGTGCAAATATGATGACAAATGGAGAAATGAAATCCACCAAAGAGTTCCAACTCCTTGGACAGTTGAGAAACAATATATGAGAGGTGTTAGGATGATTGGAACACCAAGGAAATCCGTAGAACAAGATTTGGTAGAATTTGTGGCTTTTGGTCAAAGTAACCTGGTGATGAAGTTGACATTTTGAATGGTGAGGTTTTTGAGTGGTTTAAGGTCTTAGACACCTTCTATATCAAATTTAGAGATTGTGTGGATGGTTGTTAAGGAGTTTGAATGTAGAGAAATGAATTTGGCAGCAAATCTCCCAAGGCAGATTTTTGGTGTTTTTTGTGAAAATGAGATTTTGAGATTTTGGGGTAACGAGTGGAAATAATGCAAGCTTTCAATTTCTCTGGTTTTCAGAATTGATATTGTGTTTATAATGAAGTGGTGAGGGCTCTATTTATAGGTAAGGAAGTGGTTTGGGGCAGATTTGAAGATTTCTTCACTTTGAAGAAAGGTTTTACACTTTTTAGATCAAACCTCCACAAGAGGGTTTCCTTGGCTGCAAGACAAGCTCAAAGTCAAGCTTCATGATGGTTTTGAAAGGGCTAAGTGCATGCTAGAGGTTGTACCTTGATGGCTGTGGCAGAATTGCTTTACACCTCATGCTTACTTTTTCACTTTTGAATGCAAGTTGCAAACCAACTTGCAAGCCACTTGCTTTGGCTTTGGAGATTTCAAATTTCTGCATAATCCTTAGTTCTTTTATGCTACAAACACCTCACATATCAGATACAACATGTTTCACAAGCTGAGATTGGCCAATTTTGATGAAAGAATGAATTCTTGAATTTTGATAATGTGGGACTAAAGTGAAAAACCACCAACTTGCCATGACCATAACTTTCAGCTCACAAATCCTTTTTGGATGTGCTAGTACTTTTTAGAAAGCCCTCAAATAGCTCTAAAACATTCATGTTTTCATGAGTTTCAATTTCCAAAAGGAACTTGTCCAAAAAGTCTCCCAAAGTTGCTAAAAAATGAACTTAAAAGTGAAATTTCCCAGTCTTTTTCCCCTTTAGAAATGAATTTGATCATAACTCCAAATCTATGCATTTTTTGATAATGGACCCCTAATGGACTTTGGTAGGATTTGTCAAGAGCTTCCAAATGATCTTTGAACCAACTCAATTAGATGTGTGGTTAAGGAGTTATGGTTTAGCCCCTTTCAAAACCCTAATTTCCCGATTTTTCGATTACTCCTTCATCCTTAATCCAATGGTCATGAAAATTGATATTCAAGTCCAATATGACATAAGGAACAATTTTGTTTCACAACTTGAAGTCCAATTCCTAAAATTTGAAGAGTTGACTTTCCGGTCAACCGTACGACCGATTGGTGACTACCGAGTCGCCTGTTGACATTCTGGACCTCCTGAGACTTTGAAACTTCTTGACTGAACTTTATTAAGCTATATGAACTTCATGGATCATGATCTCACCATTAAAACATCTTCCAACATCAAAGTCAAACTACAGTTGACTTTTACTAGTCAAAAACCCTAATCGGGTGCCCTGAAATACACTGCTTTGGATTCTGGGGTAACAACCTCAAATTGGATTCTCAATTGTCATTATATGATACCCTTGATATCATTTCATGATTGAATCATCCCAAAACATTGACTACTCACACCCTTGAAGTTTTGATTTTGACTGCGCAAAACCCTGATTCATTTGTAACTTTGAAAAAGACAAACTTCCACTGGGTTAGGGTTAGATAATTCATGAGCATGCTCCTAAAATGATAATGAGAATCTAAGGGACCAAAATTCATGAGCATGCTCCTGAAATCTTGCAAATGACAAAATTCCATAGAAATTTTATAAGTGAAAAATGGCAACGTGGATAAGGTTACATTGAATCCCATGACCAAACTATCCCTAAAGACTAAAACTCCCCAAAATCCTTGCTTCTGATGAGAGCGGTTGGAGTAAATTCTTGTAGGATCTTCTACATTAGTGGTAACTCATCTGATGCAGTGAAACGCCTTTGTCCCTAACTTTTGCCTAAGCCTCCCTTTCGGGTTTTCAACTTAGCGAGCTCTTATTTTTCTTTTTCTCCTTTTTTCTCTTTTCTTTTCTTTTTCTTCAACCCTAACTTTTGCATAAGTCGTTCCTTTGAGTTTTCGACTTATCAGGTTCTTTTTAGGCGTAATATTTTCGTACCGCATCAGAATTCACTGGATGAGTAAGCTGCTCTCCATCCATGGTAGTGAGAATCAATGAGCCTCCTGAGAAGACTGTTTTTACAACAAATGGGTCGTCATAGTTAGGCATCCACTTTCCCCGTGCGTCTTTATGTACTGGTAAAATCTTTTTGAGTACAAGTTCCCCTTCGCAGAATTCTCGAACACGAAATTTCTTGTCAAAAGCTCTCTTGATCCTCTTCTGATATAACTGACCATGACACATTGCAGACATGCGCTTTTCGTTGATAAGATTCAACTGATCAAACCTTTCTCTCACCCATTCTGCTTCTTCAAGCTTGGTTTCCATTATGACTCTCAAATAAGGTATCTCGACCTCAATAGGAAGTACCGCCTCCATTCCATATACCAAAGAAAAAGGGGTTGCCCCTGTTGAAGTGCGGACGGATGTTCGGTATCCATGCAAGGCAAATGGAAGCATCTCATGCCAATCTTTGTAAGTTTTCACCATCTCAATGTCGATGGTATGTGCATCTTGTCTGCATAAATCTGACACTTGTGACATTTCCTGGCATATTGAATAAAGTCAGTTTCTAAGGTTAACCAGTAATAACCAGCCCTCAAAATCTTTTTAGACATAGCATATCCATTTGCATGAGTACCGAACATTCCTTTGTGAACATCTTGCATTAACAACTCTGCTTCTCGTCTGTCGACACATCTAAGCAGGACCATATCATGGTTTCTTTTGTAAAGCACATCATTGATGAGAAAGAACTTGGATGCTAATCGTCTCAGAGTTTTCGTAGCATCTTTTGGATACTCTTGTTTTAACAGATAATTCTTTATGTCATAGAACCATGGCTTATCATCAGTCTCTTCTTCAACCATCTGACAGTAGGCAGGCTCGGTCTTGCGTTCGATTCGGATGAGAGTGGTATCATTGACATCCCTGACTTTCCACATCGAGGCTAGCATGGCTAGGGCATCGACAATGTGATTTTCAGATCTCGGGACATGCTTGAAAGTGATTTCATCGAAACACTCCATCATCTTGACAATATAGGCTCTATAAGGAATCAAATTCTCATGTCTAGTTTCCCATTCTCCAGTAACCTGATAAATAACCAAAGCTGAATCCCCACTGACTTCAAGAAGTTTGATTTTGAGGTCAATAGCTGCTTCATGGCCGAGAATGCGAGCTTCATTTTCGGCGATATTGTTTGTGCAGTCAAAATCCAACCTGGCTGTGAATGGAGTGTAACCACCTTACGGATTCATTAAAACGGCGCCTACATCATGCCCGTTGTAGTTGTAGGAACCATCGAACATCATTTTCCAACATAATGTCTCATCAAGACTTGGCTCTTCACAATCTTTTACTAACATAATGTCTTCATCTGGGAAATCAAGTCTGAGAGGCTCATAATCTTCCACCGGTTGATCTGCAAGATATTCTGACAAAACACTACCTTTGATAGACTTCTGAGCTACGTACTGGATGTCGTATTCCGATAATAACATATGCCAACGGGCGAGCCTTCCAGTCTGAGCAGGCTTCTCAAAAATATACTTTATTGGATCCATTTTTGAAATCCACAAAGTGGTATGACAAATCATGTATTGCCTCAAACATTTGGCTGCCCATGCCAAAGCACAACAAGTTTTTTCTAGAAGTGAATATCGGCCTTCACAATCAGTAAACTTCTTACTCAAATAATAGATAGCATGTTCTTTTCGTCCAGACTCGTCCTGCTAAACTAACACACAACCCATTGAATTCTCAAGCACTGTCAAATACATGAAGAGAGGTCTTCCCGGCACCGGAGGTATCAAGATCGGAGGTTCTTGTAGGTAACCCTTGATCTTATCAAATGCTTGCTGACAATCTGAATTCCAAACAACCGTATGGTCCTTGCGTAATAATTTGAAGATGGGCTCGCAAGTGGGAGTCATATTGGAAATAAATTTGGATATGTAGTTCAGTCTCCCAAGAAAACCTCTGACTTGCTTTTCCGTTTGTGGAGCTGGCATGTCTTGAATGGCTCGGACTTTATCTGGATCTACCTCAATCCCTCGGTGACTAACAATGAAACCGAGTAATTTTACAGATCTTACCCCAAAGGTACATTTGGCTGGATTCAGTCTCAACTGATATTTTCTGAGCCTCTTAAATAGTTTCACAAGATGTTCCAAATGGTCCTCCTCGCTTTGAGATTTGGCTATCATGTCATCGACATATACCTCTATCTCCTTGTGCATCATATCATGAAATAAAGTTACCATGGCCCTTTGATAAGTAGCACCTGTGTTCTTCAGACCGAAAGGCATAAGTTTGTAACAGTAAGTCCCCCACGGAGTAATGAAAGTAGTTTTTTCCATGTCATCGGGATCCATCTTAATCTGATTGTAACCGGAGAACCCATCCATAAATGAGAAAACTGCAAAATGAGCCGCATTATCCACCAATGTGTCGATATGCGGCAAAGGAAAATCATCCTTCGGACTGGCCTTGTTTAGGTCCCTGTAATCCACACACATTCTGACTTTCCCATCCTTTTTCGGCACAGGTACAATATTGGCTACCCATTCGGGGTATTTGGACACTGCTAAGAACCCGGCGTCAATTTATTTCTTCACCTCATCTCGAATCTTGAGAGCCATGTCAGGTCTTGTTCTTCGGAGCTTTTGCTTAACCGATGGGCATTTTGGTTGAAGCGGTAACTTGTGAACCACTATGTCAGTGTCTAGACCTGACATATCCTGGTATGACCAAGCAAATACATCCACATATTCTTTCAAAAGCTTCTCTAGTTGCTGCTTGACTTCTACCCCTAGAGTTGCCCCAATCCTGACTTCTTTCTTGTTTTCTTTGGTGCCAAGATTAATGACTTCTACTTGTTCTTTGTTGGGTTGAAGCTCTGCATACTCATGGTGTGCCAACTTTACCAGTTCATCAGGGATTTCAAAATCTTCATCCTCATCTTCAGCTTGGTATATTGGTGAATCAAAATCCGGAGGGAATGCAAAGTCATAGGATTCAATGGGTTTTAGGACATCACTGCACGTTGGAATGTCTTACTTTATTAAAACACACAAAGACAAATGCAGCATACAACAGAGAAAAATTGTTTTGGTTTTTGCCATTTTTTTATTTTTTTTATTTTTAAATGAAAGCAAAAGCAGTAAATGAAAAAACACGAGGAAATTAACAAAATAGTTCATTTTTTATTGATTTTCTTGAAAGCTTGGGGCCCTTACAAAACATTCCTATAGCCTTTGGGCATGGCTATGGAGATTCAAAACAAAAACAAGAAAAGAAGGACAAACAAAATTACTTTGACTCAGGAAAAACCAAAGGAATCTCAATAGCTTCCCAGTTGCTCAAGGCAGTGTTGCAATGATACACTAGCTGTTCAAGGTCTTCATCTTTGGAATCCTCCTCCACAGCATTGATTTGGAAACCTCCACTGATGAATACTTCTTGTATAGTCTTCGGGCGTCCCTTGTCACGTGTTAGTGCTTCATCATGAGTTGGTTTGTAACCCAACCCTTGGCGATCCATCTTTGGCTTTACTTCAACAACCTCTCCCCAACCCGCAAGAGTGCCTTCTTCTAGTGTAGACTTGACGCTCTGAGCGGATGCAAAAGACGGACCACTCTTAGCCACTGTTTCTTCCAACATCACTGCATTAGCTATCTCGAGTGCCTGAAAGGAAGTTTCTAACGCGCCCTCATCTGCTTCAATATACTTGAATGATGACAAATTGCTCACCATTAGGTCCTCTTCACCGTGTACGATCACTAATTTATCATTCACAACAAATTTCATGCCCTGAAATACACTGCTTTGGATTCTGGGGTAACAACCTCAAATTGGATTCTCAATTGTCACTATATGATACCCTTGATCTCATTTCATGATTGAATTAGCCCAAAACATTGGCTACTCACACCCTTGAAGTTTTGATTTTGACTACGCGAAACCCTGATTCATTTGTAACTTTGAAAAAGACAAACTTGCACTGGGTTAGGGTTAGATAATTCATGAGCATGCTCCTAAAATGATAATGAGAATCTAAGGGACCAAAATTTGGGGTGCAACATAGAGCAAAGGTGCGCAACAAGATACACTCTTCCCTTTTTTGTTCTCATTCTTATAGTGTACGGAATGATAAACATCACCTAACAGCGTAGGTATAGGATTCTTCGAAGCAAAGATACGGAATGCATCCACATCTATGAAGTCTGGAATATTAGGGAACAACAGAATACCATAGATACATAGGGCCAAGATAGCTTTGAACACCAGCCAACAACCCTCCTTGGCAAAATGTCGAGCTTTATCCACCAGAAAATGTAACGGAAACCCAGATATTCCATTTCTCTTAGCTACTTTCCCTGCCAACTCAGAGGCATCTAAATGTAAAGCTTCAGCAAGCTTAGCCAGATTTGACTCATCCTCAGTATGATAGAATGGTATCTGGTTAAGAATAGGCACTCCTAGTAGTGCAGAGAATTCCTCTAACGTTGGTTCCAACACATAACTCTGAAAAGTAAAGCCTCTCAACTGAGGATCATAGAACTGCAACAGATTCTGAAGACCATTCAACTCATTCAAAGAAGGTTTACATACAACGCTTAAAAGCCTCCCATAGGACTGTCTGAAGTCTTCCATAACTTTCTTGTCGGCTAAAGAAATCAAACTCCACAAAGCTCCAATATCAGGTGTTGGAAATTTGTAGGCCAATGTCCTCCTTAAGGGCTCCATATCAGATGAAAGAACACTAGAATCAGAGGGAAATATGCACCTGCAATATAATACATGTTAATGGAATGCAATATGAAAATGCACATGCAAATGCAAACAGGGGATCAGGATTATTGTGCTGTAAATCGAGAAGAACCAGCGCTCCGCTTTAGCAAGAACATAACACTGACATTAAGACCCCTTGTACCAAGAACACAGATTCACACTGTAAAGAAACCGGGTAGTTTGAAAGTTAAGGTTTCCTGCACAACCCAATCCCTCTCACAGGTATGGACCTATCCACTGATAAGGTTCAGCGTCCTATGCGTTCATCAGCGTCACAGACTTTCGAGAAATGATGATACGTTCACCATTTCTGGCTTCACATCATCATCTCCTGAAGAGGCCTCACTTAGCTGAATTAGAGATGATCGGTCCCAAGAGTCGACAACCCTCAGTTTTGAAATCCTCTCAATGGCCCACTGGGTTGGAAAGAAAGTCATCAAAGAGAATCTCATCTGGGCGCGAATTTCGTGGGAACTAGTGCATGCCTAACATACAGGTTCCCCACTACTTTCCACTTCTAATGCTATGTTTGTACTCAAGCCCGAGCCCGGCTTATATCTCAATGGAACATTCCCTCCCCACAGCACAGCAATAATGATATAATGCTAAAAGTAAAATGCGAAAGTAAATAAAGCACATATACAACACCCAAAAGATAAACAAACAAGTTCTAGGATTGACTCACATAGGGAACCAGAATCCCCAGCAGAGTCGCCAGCTGTCGCAACTACGAAAAACACCCGGCGGAAAACAGAAGAGTCACCACCTTTCATTATTTATCCCAAAGAGAGGGAAAGGAAACGATCATAATAACCTGACAAAAAAGGGAAAAGACGAGGTCATCGCAACCAAGTCCTGGATTCGGGAGTCGGTTACGCAAGGGGAAGGTATTAGCACCCCTCACGTCCGTCGTACTCGACGGGATCCATGCTTTGTTGTCTATCTAAAAGGGTGATTATCTATCTACGCTAAAGGTCAAGGGACAAAAGAAAAAGAAAGGACTCGGCAGAGCATCGCCATTCTGTGCCTACGTATTCCCTCGTTCAATGGGAAAGTCAGAGTCAACGTTGTTCGGCTAACTATGAGCGAAAGGGGGAAAGGTTGCTCGCCAAGACATCGCGTCTTGTGCCTACATACTCTCAACAGGTATGAGAGATCAGAGCAAACATAGTTCGGGCTAACCAGAACACCGGTTGGTTCAACTGTTTTAACCGAGTAGGGTTAATTGTTCGTTCCAGCAGTTAGGGACAAAGCCTGTTTGCGATAGAACTGAAGCTTAACAACACTCTTTTTACGAAAAAAAATTCGATTAATCCCGAAGGAAAAAGTTTGAACTTTGTTTGTGTTTTTTAGTGAAGAAGTCTTTTGAGTTTAATTTGTAACTCATGTTGCACTAAAGACTATGACCTAGGAGCGAATGCGTCGCATATCGTCCAAAGGACATATGCTAACATTCTAGACAATTGAGAGGCAACCACCCAATCATCATTTCCCAAGTAGTTTAAGGCTCGTAGTGCGCAACATTCGTTAATCGTTATTAAGTGGGTTATAATTGTTTGAAGATGAGAAAGATAGACGCAAGGAAGGTCTAAGGGAAATTTGGCCCTAACATTGTCATGCAAAGTGGTCCTAGAGTTATGATGAAAAGGGGGAACATTTGTCCTAATGTTAGCATGCTTGGATTGAACACCTAATGTCTCTCCTACTCCTATCCTAAACGGAGGGACTAGGAACCCTATGGGGATCATGGCAAAAAGCACAAGAAAGCACCGAGTAAATTCAATCACAAGTAAGAGATGCATACATGAAAATGCAACACTTAGAATGAAGGGAGGGAGGAAAAAATGTGTGGGGCAGCAGCCGCCACAAGCGTGTCTCGACCTTAACAGTGATGCAAGAATGATGCGAAAATGGAAAGGAAAGAAAAAAGATGAAAGAAAACGAACATGCAAAGAGTCATCACTTTGAACCACATCCATAAGTATGCATTCCAGTGGAAAATGAACACAAGTGTCAACAAAATCATGACCAACCAAACACAAATAGTGACAAACATACAAAACATTTCACTCCTAATGCGGCATATCAATTCATGAAGATTCTAAGTGAAACAGTATGCAAACAAACAAACAAAGCAACAAAACAGGCCTGCCAGCATAGTGTTGATCGGTTAACCCCTAGGGTTAATCGGTTAACACACTGTTAATGTTTAAAAATTTTGAAAATTTGAGCTGGTTAATCGGTTAACCATATGCGTTAATCGATTAACACTATGAAAACTTTGAAAAATCTGGAAATTTGTGATGGTTAATCGGTTAACCATATGCGTTAACAGATTAACACTGTGCTAACAACAGAAAACAGCAAAGCAGAATCACTTTTCAACAGGTTATCACTTCTCCAAACATACCAATGATCACATAATCAGCTATGCACGAAATTAAATCAGAAAACCATGATTCCAGCAACATGTATACAGATCCGAACAGCATCAACACAGATCATATGAATCAAAATGCAGCAAATCAATCAAAAATGAAAATTATCATGGTGAACGTGCAATTAAGCTAAAAACAGAATCGGATCAAGAATTTTCAACCTACGAAGCGGAGATTTGCTTCGGTTAGTATTGATTTGCTGGAAATGAATAGGTCGAAGCAAGAAACCCGAAATACTTCAAGATCCAAGCTAATCCTAGTAGTAGAGATGGAGATCCTTTAAGATTAAGACAAATTACTTCAAATAATCACTTCTAGCTCCACTTCAAATTTCAGATCTGAATTTGCACGAAAATTGAATGGAGAAATTGATCCAATGGAGATGGTAGATGAAGGTTTAGCACTTAGAAATCAATGATTCCAATGAAGAATCAAGAATTTCAAGTAGAAAAGAGCTTTGGTGAAGGTTTTGGCTATGGAGGAAATTTAGAGAATTGAGAGAGAAGTGAGATCAATTCTGAAATGATAGTGAAAAATGAAGGTTAGAATGCTTTGGTTTGGAGTGAAACACTTGAGTATCCTTTTGGCTTGGATCCAAAGCAAGGTTTGGAAAATTTGGAATGGAATTAGGAGTGGGAGTTTGGAGGGAATTGAATTAATTTGAAAACTAATCCAAATTTCAAAATGGTTCTAGATCCTTCCCGAGTGTAAAAATGGAATTCCAAATGACCAAAATTGGACCCCAAATGGCTCTGCATTGAAAAATCACGTATAGAGGCAAAATTTGCATTGGTTAATCAGTTAACCATATAGGTTAATCGATTAACACCTTTGAATTTTTGAATCTGGGCTGATTTTTCAATGGTTAATCGGTTAACCATATGCGTTAACCGATTAACACATTCAAAATTTTGAATTTGGCGCCTTTTGGAGGGAAACCTGCCCGTTTGCCCGTTTCTTGCTATTTCGAACCCTGTTAAGCTTCTAGAGTGTGTTCTTGAATGTTGTAACCATGAGATTGCTTACGATAGCCTGAACGCTACTTTCTTGGCTGAATATAACCTGCAAAACAAAATAAAATCGGTCGCTCGACCGCTAGGTAAAATAAATGTCGCCTGATACTCGCTGCTTTGATTGCTTGCACTGAGGGTGAATTCTGAGCCACAAGAAAACCTCGATCCCCTATCTCAAGAACAAATGCTATGCAATGCAAAAATGCAACAGAATGTAATGAAACAAAATCCAAGCCAAGAAAAAGGTTGGGCAAATTTTGGGGTGCAACAATAAGGAGAGTTTTGTTAACTCTTGGTTCCACCGCAAACAGGTAACGCCTAAGTCTCCAATGGTCGAGCTGCATACATCTAACTGCTAGAACGGAGTTTTAACCCTACTCGGGTAAAACATTTTGAACCAACCGGTGTTCTTGTAAGCCCGAACTACGTTTGCTCTGATTTCTCATACCAGATGAGAATACGTAGGCACAAGACACGATGTCTTGGCGAGCAACCTTCCCCCACCTTTCACCTGTAGTTAGCCAAACTACGTTGAGTCTAACTTTCCCATTGCACGAGGGAATACGTAGGCACAGAGCGACAATGCTCTGCCGAGTCTCTTTTCTTTTCTTTTGTCCCTGAGAACTTTAGCTTAGATAATAAACACCCTCTTTGATAGACAACAAAGCGTGGATCCCGTCAAGTACGACGGACGTGAGGGGTGCTAATACCTTCCCCTTGCGTAACCGACTCCCGAACCCGAGACATGGTTGCGATGACCTGTCTTTTCCCGTTTTTGTTAGGTTTTCTCTGATCGTTTCCTTTCCCTCGTTTGGGATAAATAACGAACGGTGGCGACTCTTCTGTCATTTTCGGCACTTTTTAGCAGTAGCGACAACTCCCACAGGAGATTCTTACGGAGTCACGCTTGATCAATATGAGGGCCCTCCTAGACTGTGCGTCCAGTGAGGAAGCCCTGCGTCTCTTAGATAGTGGGTCCGCTTTTCACTTGGATCGTATCTGTGTTTGTTGTTGGTTTGTTTTGCTGACTTTAATTATTTTTCTTTTGCAAGAGAGATGTCAAGCATGCATGAGCGTGTGAAAAGGTTGGCGGCGAACAAGGGAGTGAAGAAATCTGGAAAGGGGAGGGTTGCTCAGGTGCAGCAGATGCCTGGTCCCGACCAACGACCAAAAGACTACGGGTTGGCGATCTCGAGATTGTCGACCTAACTGAGGGTAGTTCCGAGGAGAGGTTCTTGCTTGCCTCTGTTATCAGTAGTATGCATTCTTCTGAGGGGATAACGTTTTAGTGGTGGGTGTCCCGGAGATCAAAGTCATCTCAGGTACTGATCGGCAGACGAGGAAGAAGGCTCTCATGGAGGACCTGGTCACGATGATTCGGGTCTTCGAGAAGACTATGGTCCTTAATGATGGGGCTTGCTCTTCAGCCAACCTCTCTAAATTTCAAGTCGACCTTGCGACCGTCAAGGCCGAGAGGAGCAAGTCAGTTGTTGATCTCGACCAGGAAAAAGAAAAGAGCGCTGCCCAGCTTAAGCTCTATCGCGAGGTGGAAAAGTAGTTGAAGGTTGTTGCACCCCAAATTTTGACCTCTTAGATCTTCATCATCATTCTAGGAGCATTATCATCGTTTATCTAACCTTAACCTATTTCAAGTATGTCTTTGTTAAGATACAGGTGAATTAGGGTTCCGTACAGTTTGAAATCGAGGTTTCAATGGTTTAATCAGTCAATGCCTTAGATTGATTAACCATGAAGGATGTCTCTACACCATCAATAATACTCCATTGGGTCAAGTATGAATCCAATTTGAGATTGTCACCCGAAGATTAAAAACAGTGCAGTTTAAGACCCCCGATTAGGGTTTCTGATCAGGAAAAGTCAAATGTGGTTTGACTTTTGATTTAAAGGTGTTCCAATGATGGAGTTATGGTCCATGAAGCTCATATGGATTATGGAAGTCCTCTAAAGAAGTTTCAAGGCCTTAGAAGACCCACGACACCAACAGTCGATTCAGAGGTTTTTGATCGTTCGGAGTCTAACTGAAAAGTCAACACACTGATCAACAGGGTTTTAACCCAAAATTGAAGCCAAATATGTTCCCAACATCATTTAATATCTAATCATGAAGTTTTGTGACCAATTGATCAAGAATTGAGAAGTAATCGAAAAGTTGGGGAATTAAGGTTTTGGAAAGGGCAAAGTCATAACTCCTTAACAACACAAGGGTTTTTGACCTAGTTTCAAGAAGAATGAGTTCCTAAAACGAACATAAATATTGTATTACCTATTTGGGGCTTTCTAAAAAGTACAAGTGTGTTCCATAACTCTTCCTGGTTAGATAGAACCGAGGTCCACAAGTTGGAAAAAACTCGCATTGGCAAAACCAGGCCAACATGAGTTTTTTTGATTCCAAAACCTCTACAAATCGATGCTAATCAAAGATTAAGCCTCATTTATGATTTTTATATTGATAATGAACATTTGTACATCAATTCCCACGAAAATGGCACAAAGATCAAAGGAAATCATTATTTAATGCAAGTTGCAAAAGTGAATTGTGAAAGAGAAAAAAGGTGGCTACCCTTGTCAAATCATCAACTTTAATTCAACAAGTCACCTCCTATCCTATCAATCATGATGGAAAAAATCTATGGGCATGGAGAATATCTTAGTAGATTGGCTTAAAGACAAATATGAAGATTGCATTGGAAAACTCAAAGATTTTCATGATGGAAGGTTAAAATTGGCAATTTGCTTCACTTTTACCCATACCTTGATCCAAGGCTTTTGGCTATAAATAGAACTCACTTCCTACATCACAAACACACAAGTTTCATGCTAGAAACCAGCTAGAACTCCATTCCTTACACAATCACAAGTTCTTGCAAATTTTCATTAAGTTTCCAAAATCCCTCAAAATCTACTTTTGCAAAACACCTTTCAAAACCATTTCCAAAATTCTTCAAACACATCAAATATGATGTATTGAAGCTATCCAAATCACTTCCATATTTATGTAACAAGGTTCTAGTGATTTGGTCTTTGAAATCTTTGGATTTTGGAGATTTTCCTTCATTTACAAGGCATTTCGTCCACTAGCTTGCTTGGAGGTTGTTTCGAGCATCTATTCATCATCATAGGAACATTTGAAGATCTTGGAAGAGCTTTCAAGATCTCTGGTTTTCTTATTGCTTAATCTTTCTTCAAGAGGTAAACCTAAAACTCATAAATGTGAACTTTCCATTTGCATTTCACATGCTACCATGACTGTTTTTAGGGTTTTTACCATGATGTTCTTCAACGTTTTCAACTTGTAACTTGATTTTTCTTGTGATATTGATCTTGTATTATTTATACATATTTGTTAACATGTTTAAATAATCAAATTTGTTTGATTCATTGTCTTACCATGTGCATTTTATTCTTTCTATCATTTAGATTTTTATGTTTTGTTCACAAACTTAAAAACCACATAACTTCTCTATTTTAAATCATTTTTAAGTGGTTCTTTTTGCAAAATTCTTGTGTTGTAACATATTTCTATATAATGTTTAAATAATTCTGATAATCCTATTTTAGAAACACTTTGCATTATGAGCAAGTTATAACCCATTTTAGAGTTTTCACCTTCCTATCTTTCCTTCTTTATTTCAAACATTTGGATTTCATTCTCTTTGAGTTTTTAATTTGAGATTATGAACATGGATTGTTAGATTCCTTGGGAATTTATGTTTGAATTTAAAATTTGCTTGTACACATTTAGGTGGTTCACCTTTAAAAACTTTTGATTATCCCCATGAGGTTTTGAACCTTTTGTTTACATTGTTGTGACATTAATGGTTTACATATGATATCCTTTACCTTTACCCCTTTATCCTAACCTTAGGATTGGAGTCGCCGTGCTCTATTTAGCGTCCCGCCGTGAAAATTCTTTACCTTTTATTCTAACCTTAGGATTGGATTCACCGTGCTCTATTTAGCGTCCCGCCGTGGACATTTTCTTACCCTTTTATCCTAAACATAGGATTGGAGTCGCCGTGCTCGATTTAGCGTCCCGCCGTGGACATTCTTTACCTTTTATCCTAACCTTAGGATTGGAGTCGTCGTGCTCTATTTAGCGTCCCGCCCTGGACATTCTTTACCCTTTTATCCTAACCTTAGGATTGGAGTCGCCGTGCTCTATTTAGCATCCCACCGTGGACATTCTTTACCCTTTTATCTTAACCTTAGGATTGGATTCGCCGAGCTCTATTTAGCGTCCCACCGTGGACACCCTTTATCCCTTTATCCTAACCTTAGGATTGGAGTCGCCGTGCTTTATTTAGCGTCCTGCCGTGGACATCTTTTCCCCGTTATCCTAACCTTAGGATTTGAGTCGCCGTACTCATGTTTAGCATCCCGCCGTGGATATTCTCTACCATAACAATCTCAACTTAGATTCAAGAGTCGCCGTACTCCATGTAAGTACTTCCCTATGAATGCTTACATCCCCTTGGAACCTTGACCACAGTCAAGAGTTCCTCCCCCTTAACCAGGGGAACTACGAACACTCTAATTTCTCGTTGAGAATATGTAGGCATAAGATGCGATTTCTTAGCGAGCCAAACTTTTCTTTCTCCCTTACTAACAACTAACTTCCTGTTAACATTTTACAACTTAGAATTGGAGTCGTCGTGCTCTATTTAGTCGTCCTGCCGTGGACATTCCCTTCCTTTCTAACTTAACTTTAGAGTCGCCGCACTCTATGTAAGTGACTCGCCGTAGACATTTACTTGCCCCCATGGAACCTTGACTACAGTCAAAGGTTCTTCACCCCTTAGTTAGGGGAACTACGGTTGCTCTGATTCCATTCTCGTCAGGATACATAGGCACGAGATGCGATGTCTTCGCGAGCAAACTTTGTACATACTTTACACTTTAGATCTTTACCCTAACACTTTTACTTTAGCAAGCAAACTTTAGCAAACAAAAATATTAACAAGAGGTTTCTGTAGAGTACTACAGATGTTTAGGATGTGAAATACCTACCCTAGGCATAACCAACCCCCGAACCTTTAAATCTCTCTTTGCTTAGCTTTAAGCCTTGATTTTTGCTTTGCATTTTTATAGGTTTTTCTATCTTTAAACCTTTCCTTTTTGGATAAATTAATGTTCGGTTGTGAATTTAAGAATTAAGATTCAAATTAATCAATAGCTTGGTATCACGATTCTCACTGCAAGAGAAATGGCGACTTCATTGGGGACCTCCCCTAAGAGAGTCAAGCCCACCTTGTTTATATTTGTGTTTGCTTAATGTTTTCTTGCTTTTATACTTGTATATTTGTATATATCTATACATATATTTGTCTGTGCTTGGGTTTGTTGTGTGCAGGATTGTTACTTTGAGTGGTGAGGATAAAAGTCCTATACCCGGACTTAAGTGTACTTATGATAGGAAGATGGTATATTCAAGAAGGCTTATAGGGAGTTGATTCCCGACCAAGCTGACTTGAGAAACCACCACTCAGTGGAGGCCCTCTTGAGGGTAGCTTTGTTTAACGAGTATTCGTGAAAAAATTACTACTTTCAACCTAGGAGCCTGTGACACTGAGGACTTTAGTTACCTTTTACCCCTTCGCCTTTTAGGACGTAGTGCGATGGCTATGAGGGAGTATTCCCGAAGTAGTTGATACGCGATACTACACACAGAAGAAACTCTCTTGAGAATATTATTGATTTCCAAGTAGTTGGTGTGTCGATAATATCCGAAAGATGGGTTGAGGACTTTGGGAACTTTGTTAGAACCCGTTGTGCAGGTGCTTTACCCCTAGTACACACGCTATGGTTGGTTCTTTACCCAGACCTCATGTTGTGATCTTGAACCTTTGATCCTGTTATGTGTGTTTTGCATCTAGTCTTGCATAGCATTGTATTGCATTTGCATCTTTGCACAGTTTGTTGCATACCTCTGCTTGTCCAGTCGTTCATCTCCGGTTGTCTTCATCTTCCAGTGTGCCTTTGAGTCATCAAGCTGATTCCTCGACACCGATATCGGACTAGAGCTAACTATAGACGCAAGATGTCAGAGTAAGAAGTACACAATGTAGACATCCGAATGGAGATCGATGAATTGAAATCAGGCGTGACTAAGCTCATCGAGATGCTTCAGGTCTTGATGGCCAGAGGAAAATCTCAAAGGACTGTCATTCAGGAAGTTTCAAATGCTGATCTTGCTCCTGTTCAATTGTCGCCTTCAACTTGGCCAGAGTTTGGTTTACCTCCCAACTACTCTCCACCTCTTGCATCTACTGCTATGATCGGTCAGGCTGTCAGACCAGTTTTTCAAGCTCTCGTCTTTGCTGAGCCCATACCTGTGGTCCACAATGTTGCCCAGAATGGCCGAACTCCCTCTGAGACTCCTTTCTCTGACTACCATGCTGCCAGTGCTCAAGGAGAAGACCACGAAGATTTTGTTGATCCTGAGATTGTCCGTGAACTATTTCAGAATATATACAAGAGACTCAAGGCCGTCGAGGGCACTAATTTCTTCAACGTTGATGCAGATAACATGTGCTTAGTTTCTGGCCTCGTTATGTCTGCTAAGTTTAAGATTTCTGAGTTTGTGAAATATAAGGGTCACTCATGTCCAAGAGCCCATTTGGTCATGTACTTTCAAAGGATGGAAGCTTACACTAACAATCAGAAGCTGCTCATCCACTGCTTTTAGGATAGCTTAAGTGGTGCTTCTCTCAAATGGTATATGAACTTAGAGCATAACAGCATTCACTGCTTCTAGGATCTCGCTAACGCTTTTATGAGGCAGTACAAATACAACCTGGACATGGCTCCTGATCACCGTCAACTTCAAAATATGTCTCAGAATGAGAAAGAGTCATTCAAAGAATACGCTTAACGTTGGAGAGAGTTAGCTTCCCAAGTGGAACCCCTCAAGCAGAGAAGGAGCTAACTGGAATGTTCAGGGATAATTTGTCTCCTTTCTATTGGGAAAAGATGATTGGGAGCGTCTCTTCGAGCTTTACGGATCTGGTGACCATTGGCCAAGGTTAGAAGAAGGACTGAAAAATGGTAAAGCCTCCAAAGCCGTTGAATCTTCAAGTGGTGCGAAGAAATCCTTTAGGGCCTTCCATAAGAAGAAAGAAGATCAAACCAACACTGTCATGGTTGAAGTGAGAAATCCTCGTCTCCAACCAAGGTATAATCACTCTACTATTGTTGCCGTTACTGCTGCTGCTGCTCCACGACCAGCTCAGATTCCTCAACGTCCAAATAAACACAATTAATCATTTAGATACGTAATCAATATATCATCAGAGTATAATTACAATCACGGTATAAAAGAGGCATGCCACATTATACAAAAATTCAACACGTACAACACTTGCTCAACAGATATGCAACAACGGGGCAACACCCACAAGGAAAAATATTTAGAACATAGGCAGAAACATCTAAATATTTCATAACCTACAAAACATGTTATCACATACATATACATCATTCAAGTTGATTTACAACATCAACGATATAAATAATATTCATCCAACATGTTTCATCAACATTCATCAGCAGATAAAAACATAGATGTATCACAAAAGAATCAAAATAATCCCTAGCTACCCGGTGCTACATATCAGAGCCGACCGACCAAAACGAATAAAGCCACGCTTCACAAAAACTCCAGCAATCTAATCTGCAATGCCTCATAGAGCATTATAAAACAGCAGAAGGGTGAGAAACGATATCATAATACATAATGCATATATATATATATATATATATATATATATATATATATATATATATATATATATATATATATATATATATATATATATATATATATATATATATATATATATATATATATATATATATATATATATATATATATATATATATATATATATATATATATATATATATATATATATATATATATATATATATATATATATATATATATATATATATATATATATATATATATATATATTATATATATATATATATATATATATATATATATATATATATATATATATATATATATATATATATAATATATATATATATATATATATATATATATATATATATATATATATATAATATATATATATATATAATATATATATATATATATATATATATATATATATATATATATATATATATATATATATATATATATATATATATATATATATATATATATATATATATATATATATATATATATATATATATATATATATATATATATATATATATATATATATATATATATATATATAATATATATATATATATATATATATATATATATATATATATATATATATATATATATATATATATATATATATATATATATATATATATATATATATATATATATATATATATATATATATATATATATATATATATATATATATCTATATATATATATATATATATATATATATATATATATATATATATATATATATATATATATATATATATATATATATATATATAATATAATATATATATATATATATATATATATATATATATATATATATATACTATATATATATATATATATATATATATATATATATATATATATATTATATATATATATATATATACACATAACGTCCAATAACGTCTTCCGCATTCTCACCGCAACTCATCTCAGTACACCGTACATCGCAATGTATTCACAATAAATTATTACAAATAGAGCACCAAGCATATACAATATGCATCAACAATGTTTATATCAATTCATAAACATACACACATATACATATATATTCAAACATACATGTATCTTCAAGCCTTCCATTCATGCCAATTATCAACAATTTACACAAACATCTACATTCATGTTTATTCACCATACATCATGCACAGATGTCAACATGCAACTCATAGAGACCGACACACGACTCTATGCAGATGCAAATGCGGTACCGACTCATTTCAGCAGGTTCAATTGAAGAACCAAAAATAACCATCGCTCACACCCCACAAGGGCACACGAGGTTCTGCAGATTCTACGCGGAATCAAATATAAACATCACAACATACGAGGTTCTGCAAATCCACCAAGGGATCAATAAATAGCCATCGCTCACACCCCACAAGGGCACACGAGGTTCTGCATATTCATCGAGGAATCAATAAATAACCATCGCTCACACCCCACAAGGGCACACAAGGTTCTGCAGATTCACTGAGGAATCAATCAACACAGAATGCATACCATGATGCTTCACATGCAACATGACTCATGACACTCTTGAAATGCACACATGTTTACAAACATACTCATGCATTCATCACATTCGTTGCATATATTCATTATGCATTCAAAATATATGTATCACAAAGCATATATATATATATATATATATATATATATATATATATATATATATATATATATATATATATATATATATATATATATATATATATATATAATATATATACTATATATATATATATATATATATATATATATATATATATATTATATATATATATATATATATATATATATATATATATATATATATATATATATATATATATATATATATATATATATATATATATATATATATATAGTATATATATATATATATATATATATATATATATATATATATATATATATATATATATATATATATATATATATATATATATATATATATATATATATATATATATATATATATATATTCATCATCCATTCAAACCAATTTCATACATGGTTCACATTCACAATCAATCTCGCCATGCATTTCTATTCAATTCAAGTAAATGCACAAAATTGCCAAACGGCCACATTTCACACCTCACAAATCACAAACTAGGATTCACGCCATACGGCTACCCACAGCGTACATAACAGCATATAATTAGTCATCTCATATAAGGAATGATCGCAATCAACCACACAACCAACCCTCAGATATGAAACACAAGAAAAGAAACACATGCTGTCAAGTTCGGCTAACCTTCACCTGGCGAAGCCCTCCAGCGAAGGCTCGCTGCCATTCGCCTGGCGAACTCGCTAGCGAAGCCAAACAGAAGGTACTGCCATAGGTTTGCTGCCACGTTTACTGGGATTCGCCCGGCGAACCCCTTCGCTACCACCTTCGCCTGGCGAAAATATGCCAGCGAAGACTGATCTTGGCCACTGCCATTGGTTCGCTGCCCATCGTTGGGCTTCGCCTGGCGAAACTTCGCTGCCACTCGCCTGGTGAATGCTGGCGAACCTGCGAAACCCGAAAATCCCAACTGTTCCAAAACCACCAAAACCTCAAAAATAGAACGATTAAATCCAAATCAGTCCCCAGTAGCATAGCCCACTCATCACCCGACTAAACTACACCACCTATTCCAGATTCTAACCTGATAAAACTCAGTTTCTACCGATTAAACCAACTTCCGACCTAGAAATGGAAACATAGAAAACAATCCAACAAATCCAATCTAGCACATACATGATCATATACATTATTAAGATGATAAAACTTCTCACCCTTACCTGATTACTCGCAAGGTAAAGTTGATTCTTGATGATTCTAGGTTTTGTTCCACTTTCTCTTCTTTTCTCTCCTCCTCTTTTCTTTCTCTTGTTTTTCTTCTTAATGTTTCTATCTTTCTCTTTTCTCTCTATATCACATATTCTATTTTCTTTCCTCCCAAATTCTTTCCACACACTTATCAATTAATCCCCACAAAATATCCACTTAATATTATCACTAATGCCAAAATACCCTCCAACCTATTTTTACCCGAAACTCTCAAAGTCGGCAAAAATAGCTCAATATGTAAACATAACATATTATCACATAAATTCCACATAAATAAAATAATTACTTAAATAAATCAAATAAGGACTCAATAAAAATAGGAATTCAGAATCGGGGCGTTACACAGTTAACTCGGTTGTATGTTCGTGCGAGACACTTTTCATATAAAGGTTGGGTGAAAACTATTGTTGTAGGTGAACTCAATCAATGCCAAATAACCATCCCAAGCACCACCTTGCTCGAGCACACAAGCACGCAACAAATCTTCCAATGATTGAATCGTCCTTTCGGTTTGACCATTCGTCTGCAGATGATAAGCCGAACTCAATCTCATCTTAGAACCCAAAGCCTTTTGCAAACTTTCCTAAAATCTCGAAGTGAATCTAGGTTACCCTGTCCAATACAATGCTCTTAGGAACCCCATGTAACTTCACAATCACACCAACCTAAATCTCAGCTAACTTCTCCAAAGGATAACTAATTTCAATCGGAATAAAGTGAGAAGATTTAGTAAGCCTATCAACAATCACCCAAATAGCATTGTGACCTCTTTGCGTATTTGGCAAACCCGTAACAAAGTCCATCGATATACTATCACATTTCCACTCTGGAATGTCCAACGGTTGCATCAAACCACTAGGCTTCTGATGTTCCACTTTAGACTTCTGACATGTCAAGCACAAATACATAAACTGAGCTACATCCCTCTTTAATCCGAACCACCAAAAGATTTTCTTCAAATCTTGATACATCTTATTCGCCCCCCGGGTGAATACTTAAGTTACTCCGGTGTCCTTCCTCTAATATCATCTTTTTCAACTCTACATCATCGGGAATACACATACGACCATGAAATCTCAAAACTCCAAAATTATCAACCTTGAAGTCCTCATTCTCATTCACCATCAAATCAACAAACTTCAAATCCAACTTTTGCTTTTCGCACACGGTAGCAAGAAAATCATTCGTAACATACAACATATCAAGTTTCATACTACTCGACGTTATCTCACAAACCAAACTCAAATCTCTAAAACTCTCCAACAATTCCCATTCTCTTACCATCAATGTTGACATATGAACCAACGTTTGCCTTACCCGGATGGTAATTTAGACCAAAATCATAATCCTTCAAAAACTCGAACCATCTCTTCTGCCTCATGTTCAATTCCTTCTGATCTAATAAATATTTCAAACTCTTGTGATCACTAAAAACTTCAAATCTCGCACCATAAAGATAATATCTCCAAATTTTCAAAACAAACACCACGACCACTAACTCCAAATCATGCGTAGGGTAGTTCTTCTCATGCACTCTCAATTGTCTCGAAGCATAAGCCACAACTTTCCCATCTTGCATTAAAACACCGCCTAAACTGGACAAGGAAGCGTCACAATAAACCACAAAACGACTCCGTCGGATTTGGCAAAATCAAAATCGGCGCCGTTGTCAACCTTTTCTTAAGCTCAACAAAACTCTTCTCACAATTAATATCCCAAACAAAAGCCTTTCCCTTATAAGTCAATTGAGTCAACGGATGTGCCAACTTCAAAAATCCTTCAATAAACCTCCGATAATAACCGGCTAATCCCAAAAAGCTTCGAATCTAACTGATTTAGGAGCTTCCCATTGCACTACCGCATCAATCTTGGACGGATCAACACTAATACCATTACCAGAAATAACATGCCCAAGAAAACTCACTTCCGATAACCAAAACTCACACTTCGACAACTTAGCATATAATTGCTTCTTTTTCTAAATCCGGAATACAACTCTCAAATGCTCTACATGCTCTTCTTGAGACTTAGAGTAAATTAAAATGTCGTCGATGAACACAACCACAAAACGATCCAACTGATCATGAAAAATACGATTCATGTATTCCATAAACACACCTGGCGCATTCGAAACTCCGAATGGCATCACTGAAAATTCATAATGACCATACCGTGTCCTAAAAGCCATATTTTGAATATCCTCCTCTTTAACACGAATCTGGTGATAACCCGATCTCAAATCAATCTTACTAAAAACACAGGCACCAACCAATTGGTCCATCAAATCATCAATTCTAGGAAGCGGATACTTGTTCTTAATAGTTACCTTGTTCAACTGCCGATAATCAATACACAACCGCATACTCCAATATTTCTTCTTTACTAACAATACCGGCGCACCTCAAGGAGAAACAGTCGGCATGAAAAACCTCTTTTCCCACAAATCATTCAACTGTTTCTTCAACTCTACCAACTCAGATGCCGACGTACGATACGGTGCCATCGAAATCGGTATAGTACCCGGAACTAGGTCAATCGAAAACTCGACTTCTCTTTCCGGCGGTACGTCCGCAATGTCCTCCCGAAATACTTTTGGAAAGTCGCACACCACTGGAACCATATCCAGTTCAACCTTACTCTCTACCGACAATGATGCAAACAAACAGAACACTTGAGCCTCATCCGCTAAAAATTTCTTTAACTCTTTAGTGGATAGAAAACTCTCTTCCTCATCCTCCTCCAAAGAAGGAAACCTTACCAACTTGTGATAACAATCAATACGGACTCTATTATACTGCAACCAATTCATACCCAAGATCACATTTAATCCTTCTAACGGCAAATACACCAAGTCCATAATGAAGTCTTTACCATATATGGTCAAAGGACAACTTAAACATACCAAAGATGTAGTTACCGACCCCGAAGCGGGAGTCTCAATAACCAAATCACCACCACAAGAAGACAAAAACAAATCCAAACGCTTAGCGCACTCAAAAGAAATGAACGAATGAGTCGCTCCGGTATCAATAATAGCAACTAAAGGCATATTATTAATAAAGCATGTACCTTTAATTAACCGATCTG